>JAPXFY010000012.1:18838198-18850698 GCA_030674185.1 Monoplex corrugatus
TTCATAAGGTCCTGGCTTCCATCCATCTCTGGATACCTCTGCCTGGCCACTGAAGGGTGGGTATGTTTCCCATCTCTCAGATCAGCATGTGTGCAGATCTGTCGGTGCCTGAACCTTCTGTCTGTGTATATAGGCACACAGAATATTAAAAGAAGGAAGGGGACGAAAAACGAGTCGGACCCGTGTGCCTGCTGGCCTGCACACGCTGAAGATCCCATCATCATCATCATCACGTGCACTGCCGCATGGCGTTGGCGACCATGGACTTCCAACCATCTCTATCTCTCATTGCCCCCAGCATCTCCCCCACCCTCTTCATCCCCAGCCACTCTGCAAGTCCGTCCAGAATTCTCTCCCTGGGTCTACCTGCTGCTCTCTTTCCCTCCAGCTTTCCCTTGTGACCAGGTGCTCCAAATCCCCTTCCTCATAAAATGGCCTATAAATGTTGCTTGTCTTTTCTAATCTTCCTTATGAGTGATCACTTGTGTCTGCCTCCATCAAGACTGTCTCGTTTGTTTTCTTTGCTGTCCATGGAACTCTCAAATTCTTCTGAGAAACCACATCTCAGCTGCCTCGATCCTGCTCTGGTTTTGCTTGCTGACTGTCCACGCCTCGCATCCGTACAACAGTATTGGTTCTATATAACATTCAAGGACTCTCTTTCTGATGTTAATTGATAGGCACTTGATGGTAAGAATGCTTGTCATCTTCTTGATGCTGTTTTGGCTTGGCCAGATTCTGCAAGCTATTTCCGATATGCATCTGCCGTCTGATGAAATGACCGTTCCCAGGTATTTGAACTTATTAACCTGTGTCAAGGTTGTGCCATTTGCTGTTACTTTGCAGGAGGGGATTTTATGTTTTTTACTGTTCACCATGACTTCAGTCTTCCTGCTGTTTAGTTCCAACCCCTTACCTTTGCTTTCTTTTCTAGTATATTCACAAGGTTTTGTAGGTCCCTTTCATTTTCTGCAATTAGCACGGTGTCATCTGCGTACCGAATGTTGTTTATTCATTTTCACTCCAACCTTTAATCAGGGTCTTCTTCTAGGTTTCTCATGATGTTTTCGCTATATAGTGAAAACAGATCTGGTGACAAAACACAACCCTGTCTGACTCCTCTTTTGATGTTTTGAAAAGAGCTTATATTGTTTTCTATTCTCATTGCAGCTGTTTGTTCCAGTGCATATTCCTGATTATTCGTAGATCTTTTCCATCGACAATGTGTCTCTCCAGTTGGTTGATCAATTCATCATGTCGTACCCGATCGAAAGCCTTGGTATAGTCAACAAAGCATAAATACAAATCCTTATTCATCTCAATTGATCTCTCTATGATAGTTCTTAGGATGTATATGGCATTAATAGTTCCTTTCCCCTCCACAAATCCACACTGTTCTTCTGCTATTTCTCTTTTGATTCTATTCCTTGTCCTCATCATGATTATTCTTGAACAGGATTTTTGTTACATGACTCATCAAGCTGATTGTGCGATGGAGTTCGCATTCTAGAGCCCCTGTCTTCTTTGGAAGTGCAATGAAAATTGATTTTGACATATCTTTGGGAATTTTTCCAGAGTCATAAATTTCATTTAGGAGGACTGTTATTTTTTCTATGCCAAATTCCTCCAGGGCTTCAATCATCTCTGTAGTAATGTTGTCTGGTCCTGGGGCTTTTCCTGGTTTCATCTTTTTCAGTGCTGCTCTAACTTCATCTTTCATTATGGATGGTCCTTCAAAGTTCTTTTTTATAATATGTTCTTCGTTTCTGTCATCCTCAAAAAGGTCTTTAATGTACTCTCCCCATCTGTCTAATAGTTTGTCTTTTTCCATGATAAGCGTGCCATCTTTCGATTTTAAGCAACCAGTTGATGTGCATTTGATGTGCATGGACAATTTCCTCAATTCGTCTGTACATACCTTTGCCCTCATCCTTTCCTCCATCAGGTCCAAAATTTCATTAGTCATCCAACTCTTTTTTGCTTTTCTATTTGCCTTAGGGATTTCTTCACAAGCTTCATTTATAGAACTTCTCAACTTTGTCCATTGCTTCTCACTGTCACCAACGTCTTACAGAGCACTGAATTGAAGATCCCATAGCAGTTGAAAATCGTGACGAGCAGGGTATTCGGCCGGCTGCCCTGGTATAAAACATTGAAGAGCTAGGTTGATTTCCTAGGTCTTTCTCCTTGAGGGCCAGTTTGCTTTCTTATCTTTCTGAAGTCTTACTGGTAAAAAGATTTGGTGGCGCTGCACTGCGGCGACGCGTTCTCAAAGGGAATAGCAACCCTAGTTTCACATAGAAAATCCTCTGTGACAAACGAAATGAATGAATGAATGAATGAATGAATGAATGAATGAATGAATGAATGAATGAATGAATATGGCAACAACAACAAAAACCCACATTATTTAAAGTCTGTTCACGATTGGAATTTTAGACCAAAAAAAAGCGAAGTTGAGAGGTATGAAGGTGAAAAAAATTCAAAGCAAAGAACAATTCATAACAAAATGAAAGTAACAGCAACAGGGTTTTAAACAACAGCAAAAGCAACAGTAACAATAAGACGTTTGGAGTTCAAAAAGCAGACGAGTTGGGCCATTTCCCACGACTGTGTGCAGGGTGTGTGGCCTGCTGTCCATCGTGTCCGTGTGGACGAGGACCAAGCCCCGAGTGGAGGTCCGCACCATATCCGAGGCCATCAGCGAGACCGCATCCCGGGTGTCCCAGATCGTCCTCCTGCCTGAGCAGGCCGCCCTCCTAGCCGGGTCCAACACCATCCCCCACTGCTGCCTGACGGGCCCCATGGGGTCTGGCAAGACCCTCCTCCTGCAGCTGAAGGGCCGGCAGTGGATGGACGAGGGCAGGAGGGTGGTGGTGATGACTGTCAGGAGCACGGCCAGGGGACGCGCCATCGGTCACGTCATCGAAGAGGCCATCAGGTGAGGGAGGCAGTCGATGAGGTACTAAAGGATTAGAGGTTGTCTCGCCATGGTCAGTGTCGTCGTCGTCGCAGTCGTCATCATCGTTTTCGTCGTCATTATCGTCGTCGTCGTCATCATCATTTTCATTTTTATTATTTTTCATCATCATCATCGTCGCCGTCGTCATCATCGTCGTCGTCGTGGTCATCGTCGTCGTTCTCATCATCATTTTATCATTTTTCATCATCATTGTTGTCGTCATCATCATCATTGTCGTCGTTATCATCATCATTTTTATCATGTTTTCGTCATTGTCGTCGTCGTCGTCATCGTCGTCGTTATTATCTCCATTTTATCTTTTTTTCATCATCTTCGTCGTTATCATCATCATTTTTATCATTTTTTCATCATCGTCATCATCGTCGTCGTCATCATCATCATCATCATCGTCTTCGTCGTCGTCGTCGTCATCATCATCATCGTCTTTTGTTTTTGTCTGCTTAACCCTTTGACCCCTGCGTTATGTCCACCAGCATCCTGCATTGCCAACGTTGCCAGCAAAACAAAAACTTAAGCCTTTGACTTCCTCACCCTATCCATCAGCTTCCTGCAGGAAGATGATGGATAGAGTGAAGCAGTCAAAGGGTTAAGTTTTTGCAGTTGGTGGATAGAATAGTTGGTGGAGTCAAAGGGTTAAGGTTCAATCTTCTAAACCACTTCAGTGGCCAGAAACAGAGCCTGGGACAAAATACATAATACATCCTGGCGTCAACCAGGCCAACACACACACACACACACACACACACACACACACACACACACACACACACACACACACACACACACACACACACACACACACACACACTAACACAACTAACTAACTAACTAACTAACTAACACTAACACTAACACACGCACACAACATACATACATGCACACGCACTCACTCACACACATACACATTCACGCACACACACCTTCACATACTCACACACACGCACACACACACATACATTCACACACTCATACACACACACACACACACACACACACACACACACACACACACACACACACACACACCAATACACACAGAGACAGCAGGAGAGAAGGGAGAGAGAGACAGAGAGAGACAGAGACAGAACAGACAGAGAGACAGAAACAGACAGACAGACAAATTGACAGATTCTGAGAAACATCACACACACAAACACACGACACACACACACAAACACACCACATGCACACACAACACACACACACCACTCACCACACGACCACACACGACACTACGCGCGCACTCACACACCACAAGTCTACATTTCACACTCGCGCACACATACACACCACACACACACACACACACACACACACCACACCACACACACAACGGACACAGAGATTAAAAAGACAGACAGCGAGAGAGAGGGAGAGACGGAGACACAGAGTAAAAAGAGAGAAGAGAGAGGAGAGACAGAGACAGAGACAGACAGAGAGACAGAAACAAAGACAGACAAACTGACAGATTCTGAGAGACATCAAGCAGCCCGCGCGCACACATTCACATATACACAAACACAACACAAAACACACATATTCACACACTCACATACTCACACATCACAAACACACACAAACAGCACATTCACACATACGCACACACATCCACACACAAACAAGAGACAGATGAAGAGAGGAAGTGACGGAGAGAGAGATAAGAGAGAGACAGGACAGAGACAGAGACAGACAGAGACAGACAAGACAGATAGAGACAGACAGAAACAGAGCAGAGACAGACAGACAGAACAGACCAATTGACAGATTCTGAGAGATATTAAGTGCGCTCGCGCGCACAACACATACACACACACCACACACGCACACACACTACACACACCATCACACGTAACACACACACACACACACACACACACACAACAAACACAACAAAACACACAAAACACACAACAGACAAACACACAACAACACACACACACACATTCGCCACACTCAAACACACACACACACACACACACACACACACACACACACACACACACACACACCCGCACGCACACACACACATCACCTGCGCAGTGCTGGTCAGGACATCTGAGCAAACAGCCTGATGATGCGCACTGTGAAGTGGATGATTACTCGACAGCGCTGGTCCCAGTCTTCCCCAATAGCTAGTGCACGTGAACTCTGGTAGGTCCTGTTGGACTGTCCTATCATTTCAGGTGTTACCTTTGACTTCCTGCACCCTATCCATCAGCTGCAAAAACATAACCCTTTGATACTCATCTATCCACCAGCTTCCTAAAGCAAGCCGGTGGATAAAGTGAGGGAGTCAGAGGGTTAAGTATTTGCTTTCCGAGCATAAGGGTTAAGCTTTTGCTTTGGAAGCATGGTTGACAATGCAGGACTCTGGTGGACAGGGTGAGGGAGTCTAAGGATTAGGTTTTTGCTTTTTTAGCATGGTTGACAATGCAGGACGCTAGTGGACACGGTAAGGGAGTCAAAGTGTTAAGTTGCAGGAAGCTAGTGGATAGGGTGAGAGAATCAAAGGGTTAAGTTGCAGAAAGCTAGTGGATAGGGTGAGAGAGTCAAAGGGTTAAGTTTTTCTTTTGCTAGCATGGTTGACAATGCAGCTCACTGGTGGACAGGATTTTTTCACATGTCCACAAGCCAGCCGCTGGTATGGCTTACAGGATCTTTAACGTGCATATGTGATATTCCACACGCGTATACACTCGAAGGGGATTTACGCACTAGCAGGTCTGCACACATGTTGACCTGGGAGGTGGGAAAAATATCCATCCTGTATCAACAGGTGGATCGAACCCAGGACCTTCCGGTTGGAAGTTGGACGTTTAACCGCTAGACTCTGTGCCCATCTGTTCACTCATGTCATTCAGGAACCAGATAAAATAAAACACGAAAAAAGAATTAGAACCCGTGTTTAAGAAAATCAGACAAGACAGGCGCAAATTTTCGGCCAACTGGCCTTTGTCAAGCTTAAAACCACAAACAAACACATCATCATCATCATCATCATGCGCCCTGCTGCATGGCGTTTGCAGTCATGGCTCTCCATATGCATCTATTCCTTGTCGCAGAAAGTACATCTTCCACCCTCTCTGTCCTCAGCCACCCTGCAAGTCCGTCCAATATTTTCTCCCTGAGTCTATCTGGTGTTCTCTTTCCCCCCAGCTTTCCTGTAAACAGACACCAAATAAGAATACAAGAAGTTTCAGTCTTTCTCTCCTCATTTTTGTAAGCAAACACCAAACACAAAAATTAGGAGAAAAAGACTGAAACTTCTTGTCTGGTTGTATTAGATACGCGTTCTGATTCTTTTTTCGTGCTTTTTTACTGGTTCCTGTTTGCTTGAACGCGGGCAGTCGCACTTGTTTTGAACTCATACTATTCGTTCCTTCATTCACCAGGAGAGATGGACCCCCATCCACAGGAGGCAGCGTGGAACTTCACAACGTGGCACTGGCCGAGTTCGAGGAGAATAAGTTCAAATCCCAGCTTGCGGAAAAGGGACCAACAGACAAGGCGTGTTTTCTGATCGACGAACTGTCCACTCACCAAGCTTCTGTCATTCTGAATAAGCTGAGGAAGGTGTTCCCCAACCACCCTATCTGGTATGCTTCTCTGGTGGCCAGGCAAGTCCCCGAACCTTTCGTCGTGTTCCAACTTGGTGCCTGTCTCCGCTCACCACCATCTATACAACTGCTGTTGAAGGAGCTGGATTTGAACCCAGCTCATAAAGACGTTTACAGCACCAGGAGTGCAGCTCGTGGTCTGCCATGCGACGGTCCGCCCATCCTTTTTATCAACCACGAGCAGCATGGTTGTCCCAGACGTCCGCAGGATTGTGCCCAGTGTGCCGATGAAGTGGTGGACATCATGATCAAGAAGCTGGGTCTGAACATTCCCACTTCCACAGCCAAGGGACAGGACAACGCAGGTGCAGAACCATGCACGCTGCTGGCAGAAGAAAGTTGTAGTGGGCACATTCAAACAGATCTGACCGAATCGTCAAAGTCTGAAAATACTGAGAGAGATATGACGAAATCCTCAACCTCTGAAAGTACCCAAGAAGAAATGACTGAATCCTCAAAGCATAAAAATACTAGCAATGATATGAAGGATTCGTCAAGCTCTGAAAGCAGCACGAGAGACTTAGCTGAATCCTCAATAACTGAAAATGCTGAAAGAGAACCTACTAGATATGAAGAGTCTGAAAAGACTAAAAGAGATCCAGCTAAATCAAAGACAATCAAGGCTGTCCCTGCTACTCCCCTTTCGTTTCGTGATGTTCTGATTCCGGTGTGTTTACCTTTACCTTATTACAAAATGAATTCAAAGGGCCGGTGGAGGTCGGGCTTCTACGATGTGGTCCTGTTTCTCAAATACATGAACAGTGGTGGGTTCCTGAATCGCCTGAAGGAACGGGGAGTGCCGTTGAGCATCCATGTGGACAGCACGGTGTCAGAGATCGGAATGCCCAAGAGAGACGAGGTGATCGTGACGGACGTGCTGGCAGTGCCAAGTTTGGAACGTAAGGTCGTCGTCTTCATGCCTGGGGGTTCTGAGCTCACTGAGTCGGAAGTGGACAGTTCCATCGTCCAGTTTCTTTTTAATTATCTCTGTATTGACATGCCATCATCATCATCACCATCATCATCATCAGCAGCAGCAGCAGCAGCATCAACAATAACGACATCTCATGGTGTTGATGTAGTTGCTGACACGTCATTGTCATCGTTTTCTCAAGATGCAACAACACTAACAGCAGCAGCAACAACATCAACAACAACAACATCTCACGGTGCTGATACAACTGCCGACATGTCATCGTCATCGTTTTGTAAAGGTACTGGTGCTGACAACACTACGTCAAGTGAAGATCAAAACAGGTCGAGTGTCCAGAAACGGAGGTACCTGCCGTTACTTCTTCAGAGTATACACAAGACCAGAGTACATCTCACCTGCAGAGGCCTCCCCCACCCACAGCCCTGGACAAAGAAACGGCCTTGGAGATCTTGACCAAGTTGCTGAACCCGAAGCAAGACCCAAGTGCCCCATCCCAAATGCCTGTGTCCCTTCCAACGAGAGAGGAGCTAGTCAACATTTTGAGGACGGTGTTTGGAGACACAATGATTCTGGACCTCAAACCACTGAAGAAAGAATCTGAAGATCCACAGTCTGTGCGTAAGAAGTCATTATCAGACCCGGGAACAGGACCACAAGACGGGACAGTCTTTCCTAGAGGGAAGGAGGAGATGGGAGAAGATTCATCAAAATCATCAGAAGTTTGTGATGATCTACCCAAGGATGGTCTTTCAGACGAAGACAAAGGTGATTCTGACTCATCTGCCCAACTCGCAGACACCTCAGATCAACTTCAGATGGGAATGGGAGTGAGAGAAGCTTCACTAAAACCACGGAGACTTTTGCTGACATTGACCAGGCGTTCTGTCACACAAACACAACGGTGCATCAGGATCCGCTGGTCAGTCAGCAGTTTGCTCAGACGACCTTTCGTATGGGAACTAACATGCCTGAAGACTTTTCAAAACCAGCAGATGTTTCCAGCAACCTTCAGACGGGTGTAGAGATGGATGCATCAGACCCAGCCGAAAAGCCTAAAGAAACCACAACGGCCCAATTTCGGATGGGTGCAGTGATGGTAACAGAGCCATCAAAACCAGGAGAGGCTTCTAGGGATCCTGAGAGGAACAGATCGCTACGTGCACAGGGAGATGCACCAATGTGGCCAAACGCTGATGAAAGCACCATCCAGGAAGATGTACCCAGTTCAAACGTGACACAACACCTGAATGAAGCACCATCCAGGAAGATGTACCAGTTCAAACGTGTCACAACACCTGAAAGAAAGCACACCAGGAAGATGTACCCAGTTCAACGTGACAAACACTGAAGAAAGCACCATCAGGAAGATGTACCCAGTTCAAACGTAACAACACCTGAAAGAAAGCACCAGCCAGGAAGATGTACCCAGTTCAAACGTGACACAACACCTGAGAAAGACCATCAGGAATGTCCCATTCAAGGCACAAACTGAAAGAAGATCAGGAGATGTACCCAGTTCAAACGTGACACACACCGAAAAGCACCATCGGAAGATGTACCATTCAATGCACAACCGAAGCACCACCGAAGTCCGTTCAACTAATGAGGACATGTAAATGGGAATGGAGATGAGAGGTGACTCACCCAACGTGGCTGAAATCTTAGCCACCGAAAAAGCGCCACATGTCTCTGCAGACTCCAAATTCCTCGTTCCTGATGTGGACGTGAAGAAAGGGCAGAAGGAAGAACGACTTTCCGAAATCCGCCAGGTGAAATCTGTACTGTCCATGAATGATCAAGACTCTCTCTTCATGGCTGCCTCCAGGTGTCTGTCACAACTCATTGTCATAATTCCCCGAACAGGAAAAGAAAAAACGGAGACCGGAGTATGAAGCAGATCGATCAGCGATAGCTTGCCTGTCAAACAGTAAAGGGTTAATTCTAAAATTGAACTGCCTGCCTGCCTAAGGACTCTGAAGCGAGAGCATCTGGTGTTGTGAGGTGGAGGGGATGGCTGGTGGCCAGATTACTTGATCCGTTGTTGTGTGATGTAACACGGTTGACAAATGTTTGTGTTTTTCAGTTGTTGTTGGTTTTGTTTCTGCTGTTGCTATTGTTGTTGTTGTTGACCTTAATTGCATGCAGGCCATGGAGCACTGTGTTTTGGTTTGGCTTTTGTTTTGGTTTGTTTCGGTTTTCTCTCCTCTCCCACCTTTTCTTTCAGTGCTTCACACGTCCTTCTTCACTTTGTTTTGTTCATAACAAAATGTCAATAACACACACACACACACACACACACACACACACACACACACACACACACACACACACACACCACACACACACACACACACTAAAATATATATATATATATATATATATATATATAATATATATATACAGTATTTGGTGAATGGCTATCTGTTTACTGTGTGAAATGGACAATTCAGATTTTCGTTAATGTTTTGCTGTTGTGGTTAGATATGCCTGGATATTATCATGACTAGTACGTATAACATAGTGGAACTGTCCTATTGTGTGGTCAATAGTAACATTGATATAAATGAAACATGTGACTTATGTGTTTGAAAAATTTCAAGTGCATGTCTCAATCTGTAGACATGCTGTCTGCGTATGTAGTGTGAGATTTTGTGATTCTGTGTGTGTGCTTGCATCACTGAAATTGAACAATCACGTCATGTGTATGTGTATGGAAATGACTTCACTGTCAATATTCACCGCTGATATGTACTTTCACCTTAGTTTACATAAGAAATGGGTACGTCGGGTCAGTTAAGACCCAGAAATATTTGATTGAAAGTTAGTCTTTAAATCTAGTTGTACAGAAAAAAGACAGATTCGTTTTATGAAAATATTTATGGGCAATTTGCCGAGTAAAAGAGATAATTTATGTATTTTTAGTTGCTGCCAGACAATTTGATTTTTTATACCAAACAGTATGTCTGTGGATGACAATTTCACATTCTCATTTGTTTTCATAAATATTTTTGTTCAGTAAATTTCATGAGATAAGTACCACTGGACGATGATAGAAAAAAATATTCCATGTACCGTAAGTTCTGGCTATTGGGCACACGGTATTAAGGGCACCACTAAATTACAGAAAAATCTGAATTATATTCACACATAAACCGCACTGTTTATAAGCCACACTTTTTCAATGGCCAGATCGATCGCCTTCAACTTGAAGTCTGCTTCGTAGCATTACGTCAAGTTTTCGGGCTTGATGAGGTATACGCTTGAGCAGAGCAGATTGAATACGATCCTAATGCTTCAATGTGTGCGGATTTGATTTAGAAACGTAAACAGTTAACAGTTAAAAACTTTACGTGAAACAGTTAACACTTTAGCATGGAGCTCACAGAAAATTCATGAACGGTAAACACGATTTGGTGAGTTAAGAGAAACTAAGAATATCGGAACGTGACGCTCTGGGATCGGGAAAATCGCAGATAAGCCGCATCGTTTTTTAAGCTGCAGGGGTTAAAACTGGGGGGAAAGTGGCAGCTTATAGCCGAACTTTACGGTAATCCATGACTCGTGAGATGCGAACATTGTTGCTTTCTTTTAGTGTCATTTCATTTTGAAGGCTGTTTGTGGGGTATGCGTTATTTCATATTTTCGAATGTGAAACTCTTGAATTTATTTGGTTGTCTCATTGTCATGATTGTTGCTTTTCGTTGTTATTGTTGTTGTTGTTGTTAATACAGATATACATGACTTGTACTATTACCGATATGATTGTTGTGATTGGTGGTGTTGTTATTAAAAACATCACTCAATGACGCCAACATCTAGAAAACATTTTAATCCAATGCATATGATCAGAACTTAAGCCAGGGTCTGATACTTCCACTTTCTTGGTCTGTTATCTATATAGACATCCAGCAGTGAATTATGAATAATGTGACTCCTTTGTTACGATGCTAGAAAATACAAACAAAACACTGATATTCTTCTTGGCGAATTTAATATAAACCTATTGAAAACACAAAACTTTTGGTATACAGTCTTGAATCTTTTATAAGGCTTAAAATTCCCCTATGTGGTGCTGGTGTTCGATAGCTATTTGGTTCAGACATTGGTCGCTAGTGTGACTGGCATTGCCTTTTGCCTTCCTGAGACATCTTATCTCACAGGTTATGATGTGATTTGCCCTTCATAGACTTTGATAGTATCCTGATCCGGCGCTGATAAGTCAGTGTAAGTACAAAGATTACACTGATAAACCTGGCTTTGTTCCAAAGGATGCTTGTTTCAGTCACAGTTTTCTCAAGACAACGTCTCCGCGCTCGGAACGAATTCCATATGCACTAACGTCACAGGTGCCATGTGTCTGGTGATTATGGTACAAGCCTTAAGCCTGCACATAAACCCATGAGCTGGCCAGGTCCTGGGCCCTACCTAGCCTGTGTTGTACTTGGTCTATATTTTGTACTGGTATTGTATCAGCCTATTACTGGAATAACCTTGGTTACGTGTAAATGACTTGTATATTTGTGTATCTTATCTTCAAAAGAAGGAACATATATACCACCAAAGGATGCTTGGCTCTTTCAGAAGGGATGAAAGTTGGTAGCTCACAGCATTTTCCTTTTTAGACTCTGATCTCCAGTTCTCCGTCTATTTTACCCATCTTTGGTAAACAAGCTTCTCAAATGCCTAAATTCTCAAGTGTCCCTCGCTGCTTTAACTTCCCTGAATCGGAACAGGGTCAGGTCTAATTCACAGCTGAGTGGACTGGACACTGCACACACAGTGATTGTCTCCAGCCAGTCTCCAAATTGAACAGTCTCTTCTTCTCCTTTGTTTTAGGTGCATACCTTACTGTGCAGTTTTAGGTACATAACTTGCTGTGCAGTTTTAGGTGCATATACCTTACTGTGCAGTATTAAGTGCATACCTTATTGTGCAGGTTTAGGTGCATAGCTTACTGTGCAATTTT
>JAPXFY010000012.1:18858198-18878198 GCA_030674185.1 Monoplex corrugatus
TGTGTGTGTGTGTGTGTGTGTGTGTGCATGTCTCACCCCGTGTGTGTGCGGATGCACATAGCTGTGTGTGTGTGTGTGTGTGTGTGTGTGTGTGTCTGTGTCTGTGTCTGTGTGTGTGGATGCGCATACCTCTGTGTGTGTGTGTGTGTGTGTGTGTGTGTGTGTGTGTGTGTGTGTGTGTGTGTGTGTGTGTCTGTCTGTCTCCGTGTGTGTGGATGCACATACCTCTGTGTGTATGTGTGTGTGTATGTGTGTGTGTGTGTGTGTGCGTGGATGCACATACCTGTGTGTGTGTGTGTGTGTGTGCGTGCGTGCGCGCGCGCACGCTCGTGTGTATGTCTGTGTAATGTGTACTTGTCTGTCTGTGTCTGTAGACTCACATATGTATGTGTGTGTGCGTGTGTATATGTTGAGTGTGTGTATGTGTGTGTGTGTGTGTGTATGTGTGTGCGTGTACGTGTGTGAGTACGCCTGCACATGCCTGTGTGTATGAGTGTGTGCAAACATAAGGGTGCATGCACGTGCTCGTGTTAATAGTGAGTTGAAAGCCTACTCGATGTACATGTATTTAGTTTTCTATTACTTCATTCATTCTTTCATTTATTCGTTTATTTGTTCGTTTATTCATATATCTAATACTTCATTCATTCATTTAAGTATTCATATATTCATTTACTTCTCTATCTGTCTTAGCATTTCGTTACTGCAGGGTTAGTAGTGTTAGAAACGAAACATCTTTTCCTTATCTACAAATGTGTCACCCAGACAGTGTCCCGCCATGGATTGCAACAGATAATACGATCTGTATGTTACATTAGACTCTGCCTATACTGTGCACCATTTTGTGTGTTTCTGTGCCTGTGTTCACCACACCACACCACACCACGCCATGACACACAACACCACAGAACACCACACCACAACACACCACATCATGCAACGCCACGCCACACCGCACCACACCACACCACGCCATGCCACAGAACACCACAACACAACACACCACACCACACCACGCTGCACCGCATTGCATCGCACCGCACCACACCAGATCACATCACACCACACCACACACACCACACCACAACCACACCGTACCGCACCGCACCACACCACACCGCACCTCACCACACCAGGACAGTCCACACCACTCCACACCACATATCTCCACACCATTCCACACCACATCACATCTCACCACACCAGGACAGTCCACACCACACCACTCCACTCTACAACCACACCCCGCACACACCACACCACACCAGGACAGTCCACACCACACCACTTCACACCACACCACTCCACACCACATCAACCTCACCACAACACACCACACCGCACCACACCACACCACGTCACACCACACCACATCACTCCACTCACACCACATCACACCTCACCACAACACACCACACCGCACCACACACACCGTCACACCACACCACATCACCCACTCCACACCACATCACACCTCACCACACACACACCACAACACCGCCACACACACCACACCACGTCACACCACACCACATCACCCACTCCACACCACATCACACCTCACCACAACACACCACACACCGCACCACACCACACCACGTCACACCACACCACATCACTCCACTCCACACCACATCACACCTCACCACAACACACCACACCGCACCACCACACACCACTCCACCACACACACACTCCACTCCACACCACATCACACCTCACCACAACACACCACACCGCACCCACACACCACGTCACACCACACCACATCACATCCACTCCCACCCACATCACACCATCACCACAACACACCAACGACTACCCACACCACTCCACACCACACCACTACCACCCACAACATGAATACCCAACACCATACGGCACCACACAGTCATTACAACACACCACAATCCACATTACTAACCACAACAGTAAACACACTAGCGAAAATATGAACTGCACATCACATAGGTAAAACAGATATTATTCACATAGTATGATAATAAAGTATGTTTATACAACATGTAAATTGGTGTGTCATTCACATAGTGATGTGTTAGATGTTATGTGTGTGTGTGGTGTGTGTGTGGTGGTGTGTGGTGTGTGTGTGTGTGGTGTTTTGTGTGTGTGTGTATGTTATATATATTATTGTCATTTTGTTATGAACAAAACAAAGTGAAGAAGGACGTGTGAAGCACTGAAAAAGAAGGGGGAGGGAAGAGAAAATCCAAACAAACCAAAACCAAAATCAAACCAAACCACGGTGTTCCACGGCCTGCACGTAACTAAGGTAAAAAAACAAAAACAAAAACCAACTACAACAACAACAAGAATAACAACAACTACTGAAAAACACAAACATATGTCAACCGTTACATCACACAACAACGGATCAAGTAATCTGGCCACCAGCCATCCCCTCCACCTCACAACACCAGCTGCTCTCGCTTCAGAGTCCTTAGGCAGGCAGGCAGTTCAATTTTAGAATTAACCCTTTACTGTTTGACAGGCAAGCTATCGCTGATCGATCTGCTTCATACTCCGGTCTCGTTTTTTTCTTTTCCTGTTCGGGGAATTATGACAATGAGTTGTGACAGACACCTGGAGGCAGCCATGAAGAGAGAGTCTTGATCATTCATGGACAGTACAGATTCACCTGGCGGATTTCGGAAAGTCGTTCTTCCTTCTGCCCTTTCTTCACGTCCACATCAGGAACGAGGAATTTGGAGTCTGCAGAGACATGTGGCGCTTTTTCGGTGGCTAAGATTTCAGCCACGTTGGGTGAGTCACCTCTCATCTCCATTCCCATTCGTAGCTGGATGGTGCTTTCTTTCAGGTGTTGTGACACGTTTGAACTGGGTACATCTTCTTGGCTGGTGCTTTCATTCAGGTGTTGTGTCACGTTTGAACTGGGTACATCTTCCTGGCTGATGCTTTCTTTCCGGTGTTGTGACACGTTGAACTGGGTACATCTTCCTGGATGATGCTTTCTTTCCGGTGTTGTGACACGTTTGAACTGGGTACATCTTCCTGGATGGTGCTTTCTTTCAGGTGTTGTGACACGTTTGAACTGGGTACATCTTCCTGGATGGTGCTTTCTTTCAGGTGTTGTGTCACGTTTGAACTGGGTACATCTTCCTGGCTGGTGCTTTCTTTCAGGTGTTGTGACACGTTTGAACTGGGTACATCTTCCTGGATGGTGCTTTCATTCAGGTGTTGTGTCACGTTTGAACTGGGTACATCTTCCTGGCTGATGCTTTCTTTCAGGTGTTGTGTCACGTTTGAACTGGGTACATCTTCCTGGATGGTGCTTTCTTTCAGGTGTTGTGACACGTTTGAACTGGGTACATCTTCCTGGCTGATGCTTTCTTTCAGGTGTTGTGTCACGTTTGAACTGGGTACATCTTCCTGGCTGATGCTTTCTTTCAGGTGTTGTGTCACGTTTGAACTGGGTACATCTTCCTGGATGGTGCTTTCATTCAGGTGTTGTGTCACGTTTGAACTGGGTACATCTTCCTGGATGGTGCTTTCATTCAGGCGTTTGGCCACATTTGGTGCATCTCCCTGTGCACGTAGCGATCTGTTCGTCTCAGGATCACTAGAAGCCTCTCCTGGTTTTGATGGCTCTCTTATCATCATTGCCCCCATCCGAAATTGGGCCGATGCGGTTTCTTTTGGCTTTTCGGCTGGGTCTGATGCATCCATCTCTACACCCGTCTGAAGGTTGCTAGAAACATCTGTCGGTTTAGGAAAGTCTCCAGCAATGTTTGTTCCCATACGAAGATCGTCTGAACAGCCTGTTGACTGACCAGCAGATCCTGATGCACCGATATCTTTGTGTGACAGAACGCCCTGGTCAATGTCAGCAAAAGTCTTCCGTGGTTTTGGTGAAGCTTCTCTCATTCCCATTCCCATCTGAAGTTGATCTGAGGTGTCTGCGAGTTGGGCAGATGAGTCTGAATCACTTTGTCTTTGTCTGACAGACCATCCTTGGGAAGATCATCAGAAACTTCTGATGGTTTTGATGAATCTTCTCCCATCTCCTCCTTCCCTCTAGGAAAGACTGTCCCGTCTTGTGGTCCTGTTCCCGGGTCTGATAGTGACTTCTTACGCACAGACTGTGGATCTTCAGATTCTTTCTTCAGTGGTTTGAGGTCCAGAATCATTGTGTCTCCAAACACCGTCCACAAAATGTTGACGAGCTCCTCTCTCGCTGGAAGGGACACAGGCATTTGAAATGGGGCACTTGGGTCTTGCTTCGGGTTCAGCAACTTGCTCAAGATCCCCAAGGCCTTGTCTTTGTCCAAGGCTGTGGGTGGGGGAGGCCTCTGCAGGTGAGATGTACTCTGGTCTTGTGTATACTCTGGCTGTGAAGAAGTAACGGCAAGTCCCTCCGTTTCTGGGACACTCGACCTGTTTTGGTCTTCACTTGACGTGGTATTGTCAGCACCAGCATCTTGAGAAAACGATGACAATGACGTGTCAGCAACTACATCAGCACCATGAGATGTTGTTGTTGTTAATGCTGCTGCTGCTGCTGGTGGTGATGATGATGGCGTGTCATTACAGAGATAATGAAAGAGAAACTGGACGATGGAAGTGTCCACTTCAGACTCAGTGAGCTCAGAACCCCCAGGCAAGAAGAAGACGACCTTACGTTCCAGACTTGGCACTGCCAGCACGTCCGTCACGATCACCTCATCTCTCTTGGGCATTCCGATCTCTGACGCCGTGCTGTCCACAATGAAGTTCATCGGCACTCCCCGTTCCTTCAGGCGATTCAGGAACCCACCACTGTCCATGTATTTGAGAAACAGGACCACATCGTATAAGCTCGTCTTCCACCGTCCCTTTGAATTCATCTTGTAATAAGGTAAAGGTACACACACCAGAATCAGAACATCACGAAACGAAAGGGGAGTAACAGGGACAGCCTTGAGTTTCTTGGATTTAGCTGGATTTCTTTTGCTTTTTTAGACTTGTCATACCTAGAAGGTTCTCTTTCAGCATTTTCAGTCTTTGAGGATTCAGCTAAGTCTCTTGTGCTGCTTTCAGAGGTCGAGGAATCCTTCATGTCATTGCTAGTATTTTCATGCTTTGAGGATTCAGTCATTTCTTCTTGGGTGCTTTCAGAGCTTGAGGATTTCGTCATATCTCTCTCAGTATTTTCAGACTTCGACGATTCGGTCAGATCTGTTTGAGTGTGTCCACTACAACTTTCTTCTGCCAGCTGCGTGCTCGGCGCTGCACCAGCGTTGTCCTGTCCCTTGGCTGTGGAAGGGGAATGTTCAGACCCAGCTTTTGATCATGATGTCCACCACTTCATCGGCACACTGGGCACAATCCTGCGGACGTCTGGGACAACCATGCTGCTCGTGGTTGATAAAAAGGATGGGCGGACCGTCGCATGGCAGACCACGAGCTGCACTCCTGGTGCTGTAAACGTCTTTATGAGCTGGGTTCAAATCCAGCTCCTTCAACAACAGTTGTATAGACGGTGGTGAGCGGAGACAGGCACCAAGTCGGAACACAACGAAAGCTTCGGGGACTTGCCTGGCCACCAGAGAAACATACCAGATAGGGTGGTTGGGGAACACCTTTCTCAGCTTATTCAGAATGACAGAAGCTTGGTGAATGGACAGTTCGTCGATCAGAAAACACGCCTTGTCTGTTGGTCCCTTTTCTGCAAGCTGGGATTTGAACTTATTCTCCTCGAACTCGGCCAGTGCCACTTTGTGAAGTTCCACGCTGCCTCCTGTGGATGGGGGTCCATCTCTCCTGGTGGATGAAGGAAACGAATAATATGAGTTCAAAACAAGTGCGACTGCCCGAGTTCAAGCAAACAGGAACCAGAAAAAAAGCACAAAAAAAAAAAAGAATCAGAACGCGTATCTAATACAACCAGACAAGAAGTTTCAGTCTTTTTCTCCTAATTTTTGCATTTGGTGTTTGTTTACAAAAATAAGAGAGAAAGACTGAAACTTCTTGTATTCTTATTTGGTGTCTGTTTACAGGAAAGCTGGAGGGAAAGAGAACACCAGGTAGACTCAGGGAGAAAATATTGGACGGACTTGCAGGGTGGCTGAGGACAGAGAGGGTGGAAGATGTACTTTCTGCGACAAGGAATAGATGCATATGGAGAGCCATGACCGCAAACGCCATGCAGCAGGGCGCATGATGATGATGATGATGATGATGTTTTGTTTGTTTGTGGTTTTACGCTTGACAAAGGCCAGTTGGCCGAAAATTTGCGCCTGTCTTGTCTGATTTTCTTAAACACGGGTTCTAATTCTTTTTTCGTGTTTTATTTTATCTGGTTCCTGAATGACATGAGGACAGATGGGCACAGGGTCTAGCGGTTAAACGTCCAACTTCCAACCGGAAGGTCCTGGGTTCGATCCACCTGATTTGATACAGGATGGATATTTTTCCCACCTCCCAGGTCAACATGTGTGCAGACCTGCTAGTGCGTAAATCCCCTTCGAGTGTATACGCGTGTGGAATATCACATATGCACGTTAAAATCCTGTAAGCCATACCAGCGGCTGGCTTGTGGACATGTGAAAAAATCCTGTCCACCAGTGAGCTGCATTGTCAACCATGCTAGCAAAAGAAAAACTTAACCCTTTGACTCTCTCACTCTATCCACCAGCTTCATGCAATTTAACCCTTTGACTCCAGCACCCTGTCCACCAGCTTCCTGCAATTTAACTCTTTGACTCCAGCACCTTGTCCACCAGCTTCCTGCAACTTAACCCTTTGACTCCAACACCTTGTCCACCAGCTTCCTGCAACTTAACCCTTTGACTCCCCGCACCCTGTCTACCAGCTTCCCGCAACTTAACCCTTGACTTCCCGCACCTGTCCACCAGTGAGCTGCATTGTCAACCATGCTAGCAAAAGAAAAACTTAACCCTTGACTCTCTCACTTCCCCACCTGTACCCACCCACCGTCCTTCCTGCAACTTAACTTGACTCTACCTATCACCACTCTGCAACTAACCATGACTCTCCCCTATCCACTAGCTTCCTGCAACCTAACCCTTTGACTCCCTTACCGTGTCCACTAGCGTCCTGCATTGTCAACCATGCTAGAAAAGATAAAACCTAATCCTTAGACTCCCTCACCCTGTCCACCAGAGTCCTGCATTGTCAACCATGCTTCCAAAGCAAAAGCTTAACCCTTATGATCGAAAGCAAATACTTAACCCTCTGACTCCCTCACTTTATCCACCGGCTTGCTTTAGGAAGCTGGTGGATAGGGTGAGTAGTCAAAGGGTTAAGTTTTTGCAGCTGGTGGATAGGGTGCATGAAGTCAAAGGGTTAACACCTGAAATGATAGGACCAGTCCCAACAGGCACCTACCCAGAGTTCAGCGTGCACTAAGCTTATTGGGAAGACTGGGACCACGCTGTCGAGTAACATCATCCACTTCACAGGTGCGCATCATTCAGGCTGTTTGCTCAGATGTCCTGACCAGCACTGCGCAGGTGTGTGTGTGTGTCGTGCGTGCGTGCGTGCGTGGTGTGTGTGTGTGTGTGTGTGTGTGTGTGTGTGTGGATGTGTTGTGTGTTTTTGTGTGTTGTGTTTTGTGTGTGTGTTTGTGTGTGTGTGTGTGTGTTTGTGTGTGTTTTGTGTGTGTGTGTGTGTTGTTTGTGTGTGTGTGTGTGTGTGTGTGTGTGTGTGTGTGTGTGTGTGAGTGTGTGTGTGTGTGTGTGTGTGTGTGTGTTCGCACGCGCGCGACCGCGCTTAATATCTCTCAGAATCTGTCAATTGGTCTCTTTCTGTCTGTCTGTCTGTCTCTGTCTCTGTCTGTCTCTGTCTGTCTCTGTGTCTCTTTCTGTCTCCGTCTCTCACTCTCTTCATCTGTCTCTCTGTTTGTGTGTGTGTGTGTGTGTGTGTGTGTGTGTGTGTGTGTGTGTGTGTGTGTGTGTGTGTGCGTGCGTGTGTGTGTGTGTGTGTGTGTGTGTGTTCGCACGCGCGCGACCAGCGCTTAATATCTCTCAGAATCTGTCAATTGGTCTGTTTCTGTCTGTCTGTCTCTGTCTCTGTCTGTCTCTGTCTCTCTCTCTGTCTCCGTCTCTCCCTCTCTTCATCTGTCTCTCTGTTTGTGTATGTATTGGTGTGTGTGTGTGTGTGTGTGTGTGTGTGTGTGTGTGTGTGTGTGTGTGTGTGTGTGTGTGTGTGTGTGTGTGTGTGTGTGTGGAATGTGTGTGCTTGTGTGTGTTTGTGTGAAGAAATTCTCAACACAATCAGATCCATGTCGTTCAAAACCTGCGAACTGGATCTTCTTCCAGGTTCTCTCTACTCTGACTGTCTCCCTACTCTCCTCCCATTCATCACTGACATCATCAACACTTCTCTTCAAACTGGAACTGTCCCAGATTCTTTCAAGTCTGCTATTGTTCACCCTCTCCTCAAGAAATACAATTTAGACCCAAATGAACTGAAAAATCACCGGCCTATCTCTAATTTCTTTTCTTGTCAAAACTCATCGAAAAGGTTGTCCTCAACCAACTGAACTCTCACCTGTCTGCCAACAATCAACTCAATCCTTTCCAGTCAGCCTACTGCCCTGCTACACATTCTCAACAATCCCCTCCTTGCAACTGATACTGGCAAAGTCTCTCTCCTCACACTCCTTGATCTGTCTGCAGCCTTCGATACCACTGACCATGGTATTCTCCTTTCTAGATTTCATCATACTTTTGGCATCTCTGACATTGCTCTCTCCTTGTTCACATCATATCTATCAAACAGAAAACAAACTGTTCTCATTAATGGCACTTATTCTCAACCTGCATACCTGACCTGTGGTGTTCCACAAGGATCTGTCCTTGGCCCTGTTCTTTTCACTCTTTACACCTCCCCCTGTCCACCATCATCAACTCCCACTCTATAAAACACCACTTCTATGCTGATGACACCCAACTTCTAGACAGTGACACACCAGACAATATACAGCGCCTCTTGACTCGCACCACTGAGTGTTACTCGGACATTAAGAATGGATGACGTTCAACAAACTTCAGCTTAATGATGACAAGACAGAAGCTATCCTCATTGGCACCCGTCAGAAACTTTCTCAGCTGCCTCCTCTTTCTCTCCCATTATGTAACACATCAGTCCCAATTTCTGATTCAGCTAAAAACCTTGGTGTCTGCATTGACTCTACCCTCTCCATGAACAACTTTGTTTCTCAAACTGCCAGATCTTGCTACTATCATCTCCATCGTATAAGCCTGATCAGGAAGTATCTCTCTGTCGAAACAACTGCAAAACTCGTTCTCTCCTTCATAATGTCTCGCATTGACTATTGCAATTCACTCCTGTCTGGTCTTCCTGCCTCCACCATTCACATCCTGCAGCGCATTCAAAACAATGCTGTACGCCTTGTACTAAAAAAGAAAAAAGCTGACCACATATCTCCTCTTCTGGCACAACTTCACTAGACACCATGTGCTACTAGACAAACTAGACACCATGTGCTACAAAAGCCTCAATAACGCAGCCCCCGATTACCTGTCAAGCCTACTTGAGATCTATCTTCCCTCACGTACCCTCCGCTCTGCCTCCGATTCTCTGACTTTTCGCTTTCCACGCACTAAGCTCAATACCTATGGTCCACGAGCCTTCTCTGTTTCTGGTCCACTTTCCTGGAACAAACTTCCTCTCTCAGTCCGTCAGCAACCTACTTTTGTCTCCTTCAAGTCCGCTCTCAAAACTCACCTTTTCTCCTCTGCATAAAATCCTGACCTCGCTCAATCCCCTCTGCAGCCTGTCTCCGCTCGGAGGGGAATCACATTGTAATATATAATTGTATATAATATGCTCTATAATTTTCCATTGCTTTTATTCTTTCTCCCCATTTATAGCCGTGTGCGTGTGCGCGCGTGTGCGCGCGTGTGTGTGTGTGTGTGTGTGGTGCATGCGTGCGTGCGTGCGTGTGTGTGTGTGCGTGCGTGCGTGTGTGTCTGTTTTAGCGCTTAGATTTGATTTTATCAAGATTTTGCGCTATATAAAATATTGTATATTATTATTATTATTATTTGTGTGTGTGTGAGTGTGTGAGTATGTGTGTGTTTGTGTGTGTGTTTGTGTGTATGTGTGAGGTGTGTGTGTGTGTGTGTGTGTGTGTGTGTGTGTGTGTGTGTGTGTGTGTGCGCGCGCGCGCGTGCTTGATGTCTCTCAGAATCTATCAAATTGTCTGTCTTTGTTTCTGTCTGTCTGTCTGTCTCTGCTCTGTCTCTGTCTCTGTCTCTGTCTCTGTCTCTCTTTCTCTTTGTCTCTGTGTCTCGTCTCTCCCTCTCTCTCGCTCTGTCTTTTTATCTGTGTGTTGTGTGTGTGTGTGTGTGTTTTGTGTGTGTGTGTGTGTGTGTGTGTTGTGTGTGTGTGTGTGTGTGTGTGTGTGAGGTGTGTAAGTGTGTGAATGTGTGTGTTTGTGAGTGTGCGTGAGTGCACGCGCGCGCGCGCGTTTTGTGTGTGTGTGTGTGTGAGTGAGTGTGTATGTATGTATTTGTGTATGTGTGAATGTGTGTGTGTGTGTGTGTGTGTGTGTGTGTGTGTGTGTGTGTGTGTGTGTGTGTGTTGTGTGTGTGTGTGTGTGTGTTGGGCCTGGTTGACGCCAGGATGTATTATGTATTTTGTCCCAGGCTCTGTTTCTGGCCACTGAAGTGGCTTAGAAGATTGAACCTTAACCCTTTGACTTTCCACCAACTATTCTATCCACCAACTGCAAAAACTTAACCTTTGACTGCTTCACCCTATCCATCATCTTCCTGCAGGAAGCTGATGGATAGGGTGAGGAAGTCAAAGGCTTAAGTTTTTGTTTTTCTGGCATCGTTGGCAATGCAGGATGCTGGTGGACATAATGCAGGGGTCAAAGGGTTCAGCAGACAAAAAAAAACAGACGATGATGATGATGATGATGATGACGACGACGACGACGAGGACGATGATGATGATGATGACGACGATGATAATGAACATGATGAAAAAATGATAAAAATGATGATGATAACGACGAAGATGATGAAAAAAGATAAAATGGAGATAATAACGACGACGATGACGACAATGACGAAAACATGATAAAAACGATGATGATAACGACGACAATGATGATGATGACGACAACAATGATAATGAAAAAATGATAAAATGATGATGAGAACGACGATGATGACCACGACGACGACGATGATGGCGACGACGATGATGATGATGATGAAAAATAATATAAATGAAAATGATGATGACGACGACGATAATGACGACGAAAACGATGATGACGACTGCGACGACGACGACGACGACGCTGACCATGGCGAGACAACCTCTAATCCTTTAGTACCTCATCGACTGCCTCCCTCACCTGATGGCCTCTTCGATGACGTGACCGATGGCGCGTCCCCTGGCCGTGCTCCTGACAGTCATCACCACCACCCTCCTGCCCTCCTCCATCCACTGCCGGCCCTTCAGCTGCAGGAGGAGGGTCTTGCCAGACCCCATGGGGCCCGTCAGGCAGCAGTGGGGGGTGGTGTTGGACCCGGCCAGGAGGGCGGCCTGCTCAGGCAGGAGGACGATCTGGGACACCCGGGATGCAGTCTCGCTGATGGCCTCGGATGTGGTGCGGACCTCCACTCGGGGCTTGGTCCTCGTCCACACGGACACGATGGACAGCAGGCCACACACCCTGCACACAGTCGTGGGAAATGGCCCAACTCGTCTGGTTTTTGAACTCCAAACGTCTTACTGTTACTGTTGCTTTTGCTGTTGTTTAAAACCCTGTTGCTGTTACTGTTACTGATGTTTAAAACCCTGTTGCTGTTACTGTTACTGATGTTTAAAACCCTGTTGCTGTTACTGTTACTGATGTTTAAAACCCTGTTACTGTTGCTGTTACTGTTACTGATGTTTAAAACCCTGTTGCTGTTACTGTTACTGATGTTTAAAACCCTGTTACTGTTGTCTTTTTATTGTTACTGATGTTTAAAACCCTGTTACTGTTACTGTTACTGATGTTTAAAACCCTGTTGCTGTTACTGTTACTGATGTTTAAAACCCTGTTGCTGTTACTGTTACTGATGTTTAAAACCCTGTTACTGTGCTGTTACTGTTACTGATGTTTAAAACCCTGTTACTGTTACTGTTACTGATGTTTAAAACCCTGTTACTGTTACTGTTACTGATGTTTAAAACCCTGTTGCTGTTACTGTTACTGATGTTTAAAACCCTGTTGCTGTTACTGTTACTGATGTTTAAAACCCTGTGTGTTACTGTTACTGATGTTTAAAACCTGTTGCTGTTACTGTTACTGATGTTTAAAACCCTGTTGCTGTTACTGTTACTGATGTTTAAAACCCTGTTGCTGTTACTGTTACTGATGTTTAAAACCCTGTTGCTGTTACTGTTACTGATGTTTAAAACCCTGTTGCTGTTACTGTTACTGATGTTTAAAACCCTGTTGTCTGTTACTGTTACTGATGTTTAAAACCCTGTTGCTGTTACTGTTACTGATGTTTAAAACCCTGTTGCTGTTACTGTTACTGATGTTTAAAACCCTGTTGCTGTTACTGTTACTGATGTTTAAAACCCTGTTGCTGTTACTGTTACTGATGTTTAAAACCCTGTTACTGTTACTGTTACTGATGTTTAAAACCCTGTTGCTGTTACTGTTACTGATGTTTAAAACCCTGTTACTGTTACTGTTACTGATGTTTAAAACCCTGTTGCTGTTACTGTTACTGATGTTTAAAACCCTGTTATGTTTACTGTATGATGTTTAAAACCCTGTTCTGTTACTGTTACTGATGTTTAAAACCCTGTTGCTGTTACTGTTATGTGTTTAAAACCCTGTTACTGTTACTGTTACTGATGTTTAAAACCCTGTTGCTGTTACTTTAATTTTCTTATGAATTGTTCTTTGCTTTGAATTTTTTCATCTCATACCTCTCAACTTCGCTTTTTTTGTCTAAAATTGCAATCGTGAACAGACTTTAAATAATGTTGGGTTTTTTTTTGCCATATTCATTCATTCATTCATTCATTCATTCATTCATTCCTTTTGTCACAGAGGATTTTCTATGTGAAACTAGGGTTGCTATTCTCTTTGAGAACGCGTCGCCGCAGTGTAGCGCCACCAAATCTTTTTTTCAGTAAGACTTCAGAAAGGTAAGAAAGCAAACTGGCCCTCAAGGAGAAAGACCTAGGAAATCAACCTAGCTCTTCAATGTTTTATACCAGGGCAGCCGGCCGAATACCCTGCTCGTCACGATTTTCAACTGCTATGGGATCTTCAGCGTGTGCAGGCCAGCAGGCACACAGGTCCGACTCGTTTTTCGTCCCCTTCCTTCTTTTAATATTCTGTGTGCCTATACACACAGACAGAAGGTTCAGGCACCGACAGATCTGCACACATGCTGATCTGAGAGATGGGAAACATACCCACCCTTCAGTGGCCAGGCAGAGGTATCCAGAGATGGATGGAAGCCAGGACCTTATGAATGGAAATGTGATATTTAGAGTCTACATCACCTCTCCCGCCCTACTGAAAGAGGGATGAGAGTTAGAGCACACATACACACACGCAGAGAGAGAGAGACACACACACAGCTAACAACCCTATCTTCATAGATCCATTACCTCAGAATGATCGCTGGTTTAATTCTCCGATCACCTTAGAAGAGCTAAAAAACACTATCTTGTCTCTACACAACAAAAGGAGTTCGGTAGGTGTCGATGCAGTTTCAAATGAAATGATTAAGCATCTTCCAGAAAATTATATTATTTTCTTACATAAAATTTTTCAGAAGTGCTGGGTGAGTGGAACTGTACCACAGGTATGGCAAAAGTCTGTTGTTATACCCATATTAAAAGCAGGAAAGCCTAAAAACAATAAAAACAGTTACAGACCTATTGCTTTGACGTCCCATACGAGCAAACTAATGGAAAGATTGATCCTAAACAGACTTATACATTACTGTGATAGAAATAACGTTATTCCGGTAAACCAGGCAGGTTTCAGAAAAAGGAGATCCACAGTTGAGCACCTGGTTAAACTTACAACTCAGATAAAACAACAATTTGCCCGTAGAAAAAGTCTTTTAGCAACATTTTTTGATGTGAAAAAAGCTTATGATCAAGTTTGGCATAAACGTTTATTGTACAAGCTGAAATCTATTGGTCTATCTGGCAATATGTATTATTATATTAAGTCCTATCTAGCCAATAGAACAATTCAGGCAAGAGTGGGAACAAATTATTCTTCTTCACGATCTCTTGACATGGGAATTCCTCAAGGTTCAGTGATAGCACCTATTTTATTTAATATCCTTATATATGATCTTCCTAAAGTACTCTCAAATCGTGTTGTTTTGGTACAGTACGCTGATGATATATGCATCTGGATGAATATTACTTTAAAAAAGACAACTCCCCAAAGAGCGCAGAATTACATCAGGAAGTTGTATCAGTCTGATCTAAATAGTCTTGGAAACTACATGTTAGAAAATGGTCTGACGTTGTCAGCAGAAAAAACTAACATGATGCTCTTTAATCCTGGTGGTACTTTAAATAACTTGCCTACTTTCAGGCTGCATGGTGAAGCGATCCATTACAAACAGGTTGTAAAATTTCTGGGAGTCTTTATAACATCGAAATTAAACTGGAATGCCCATTTTGATTATATTTTAACAAAAGCAAGAAAAGCCTTAAATTTTTTAAAGATAATAAGTAGATTACCCTGGGGAATGGATACAAACATACTTCTCCATCTATCAACAGCACTTGTAAGATCTAAATTATCTTATGCACAAGAAGTGTTCTTCAGTGCACCCAAATATTTACTAAAGAAGATTCAAAGTTTAGACTGCAAAAGTCTTAAAATTGCACTAGGTGTACCAGCCCATGCTTCAAATCTGGAAACGTACAAAGTTGCTGGAATTCTGTCTCTGAACAGCTATCGTGAGCTAGCGACAGCAAAGTTTGCAATCAGAACTACTTCACAAACGGACAATTTTGTGAGCAAGGAAATTAAACTAAGGTCTGATGTTGACTTTCCAAAACGAGCAAGCAACATTTCATCACAAATGACTGTTGCAACTTACGTATCTGACTTAGTCAAACAGTCTAACATAAGTTTGGATGAAATAGCTGAGACACCATCCACAACGCCTATCCCTACATGGGAAATGCTTAAAGCCACTTTTGATATTGATTATACAGATGCTAAGAAATATGAAAACATTAACATTTCGATATGCACAGCAAGAGAACACGTCGATGAAAATTACCGTACCCACCTCCATATTTTACCGATGGGTCAGTCTTAGAAAATAAATCTGCTGGAGCAGCGTATTATGTTCCAAAATTTAAAATACAAAAGTCATTTTTCCTTGGGCCAAATATATCTATATTTACAGCGGAATTAGTCGCTATTACACAAGCGTTGCATTATTTAGTAGACCTTAAACCTGTCTTTTTTAAAGTGGTTCTCTTTGTTGATTCAAAATCTGTATTATATGCCTTACAGTCTTTTAATACAGACACAAGACCTGACTTAATTACTGAGGCAAATCATCTTATACATCGTTTAAGGACAAAAGGTATAGATATCAGTTTATGCTGGGTGCCTTCTCACGTTGGTCTTCATGGCAACGAAGTAGTAGACAGAGCAGCTAAACAAGGTGCACACAACACTGATAATACTATAGAATTACGTTATAAACTTCCTTAAAAGAAGCTTGCAACTTGCTAGAATCAGCTTCATGGATTCGATTTCATGAACATTTCAATGAAAAGTTTGTGACACAACAAATGATAAAACTTTCATTACAAAATGTATGTAAAAAATTGCAGTATTCTTCCATATATCATTCGAGATCGATTGTTGCTGTTCATTTTCGTATTCAGCTAAACGCGTTGAAAACAAAATATTGTAAAAATATCAAGTGTATTTGCGGAGAACAATTCACACTGTTTCACAGTTTATTTTACTGCAAAATGCTACGTTCTTTTTTACCAAAAATATTTACACAAGAAAACTATTCTGAAACTCATTTTAAAGAAGTAACTTCTGATCAGTCTTTATCAGTTAAAATTTCAGAATCATTGGTTCACAGTCCTGTTAATGTATTGCTTTAAGTTTATGAAGTTAGTATTTTAGCGTTAAATTTTTCCTTCACATTGTTAATGTTAATTGTTAGTGTTAAGATCTTGTTCCATTTTTCTATTTACCCATTTATTTATGTCTTTTACTCTGTCTCCCCTCTCCCCACAATGCAACTCGCCCACCTCTCATCCTCCATTCCCCCCTCCCCCCCTCCCTCCCCCCCCCCCCCCCCCCCCCGTCTAATATCCCTCATAGTGAACAGACGTTAAATTAAAGAACGAACGAACACACACAGACAGACAGACAGATAGACAGACAGAGAAAGAGAGAGAGAGACAGACATACAGAGAGACAGAGCATATACTTATGCATACATCTGCACACACACAACATTCACACACACACACACACACACACACACACACACACACACACACACACACACACACACTCACACACACACACACACTCACACACACACACCACACACACACACACACACACACACACACACACACACACACACACGCAGTGAGAGAGGAAGAAAGAGAGAGAGAGACAGAGAGAGAGACAGAGAGAGAAAGTACATAATTACACATACATCTACGCGCCCTCGCACATACCCAACTGACACAAACACACACACACAAACGCACACACACACACACACACACACACACACACACACACACACATACACACACACACACACACTGATACACGTACAAACACACATACATACCCCTTCACACACACACACACACACACACACACACACACACACACACACACACACACAACACACACAACACACACACACAAACACAAACACACACACACACTGATACACACACACACTCATACACACACACACACACACATACACACACACACACACACACTATTACAGCTTCCTTACCTGCCAACAATCTTTCTCATGTCAGCCAAAGGGAGAGCACTCGTGACATCCGCAGGAAGAGTTGAGGTCCACCACTTGCAAATGGCGGATGCTGACGAAGACGACGATGAAGGAGACGGTGAGGATGGAGACGACGACGACAACGAAGATGATGCTGATGATGCTGAATCTTGATTACAGCAGAAAACCAGGTCGTCTTTGCAGAGGAACATAATATCAGATTTCACTGTAGCTGCGTTCAATGCCTGCAACAAGACTGCTAGATGATGATGATGATATTTATAAGGCGCCAAATCTTGATTTAAGAACCAAACCAAGGCTTGCGCTCCCATCATTCACCAAAGCAATCACCAACAACGACCAGATCTCCAGGGCACAGAGCACACGCAAACTGGGACGGGAAAGACAGAAGGGCTGTTGAGCGTGTGACCCCTGACCCAAGCCGTCATCCTTCCTCTGTCTGTCTGTCTGTCTGCCTCTCTCTCTCTCTCTCTTTCTCTCTCTCTCTCTCTCTCTCTCTCACACACACACACACACACACAACACACAGAGAGAAGATGCTGAGCTAGTTTACACTCAAACCTGTTCGATGAATGACCCCATTGATCCAACTTGTCATTTTTTCTGTCACACAAACATATTCTCTCTTTTTCTCTTTCCCGTGTTTTTTTCCTTCAAAACTTCAGAAAGGCAGAAGACTAATTGGATCTCAAGGGGAGGGACCTTGGAAATGAACCTGTCTCTCCAAGCCATCTTTCTCAAAAAACTGACATAAATGTTTTAGCTCGGATGGACAGAGGGAGTCATGCTGATTGCTAAATTACTGCCTATCATTCCACTGCCATGTAGGGCAGCATCGAAGGTTTCCCACTTCTGTCTGTTCTGGGCCAACCTCTGTGTAGTATTCCAGGTGTTTTTCAGGGTGTTTAGGTCACCTTGTATTGATCGTCGCCAGGTGTTCTTAGTTCTTCTTCTTCAAGGTGTTAACGGTGAGCAAGATCTCCAGGACACAAAGCACACGCAAACTGGGACGGGAAAGACAGAAGGGATGTTGGGCGAGTGACCCCTGACACAAGCCGTCATCCTTACTCTGTCTGTCTGTCCGTCTGCCTGTCACCCACCCACCCACCCACCCACCCACACACACACACACACACACACACACACACACACACACACATACGCATACACAGACACACGCACGCACACACGCACACTCACATGCACACACACATACACGCACGCACACACACACACACACACACACACACACACACACACAAACACAAGCTGAGCTAGGGTACACTCAAGCCTGTTCGACAAATGACCCTTGACCGAATCTGTCATCTTCTCTGTCACACAAACTGACAAACATATTCTCTCTTGTTCTCTCGTTCTGGGTTTTTTGTTGTTTTTTGTTGTTGTTTTTTTTGTTGTTGTTTTTGTCTCAAGATTTCAGAAAGGCAGAAAGCTAACGGGACCTCATGGGGAGGTACCTGGGAAATGAACCTATCTCTCCATCTCATCTTTCTCAAAAATTCACATAAATTTTTAGCACGGATGGACCGGGGGGATCATTAGTTGCTCCCTATCATTCCACTGCCATGTAGTGCAGCGTCGAAGGTCCTCCACTCCGGTCTGTTCTCGGGAAAGCCTCTGTAGGGTACCCCAGGTAGTTTCAGGATCTTGAAGTCTTCTTCTGCTGCTCACCGTCCCAGGTGTTCTTAGTTCTTCCTCTTTATGGTGTTAACGATGAGAATGTTTTCTTTTAATGTTGTCTTTTATCTTAAGCTGTGTCGTTTGTGGTGTCCACTGGTGACTGTCTAAGCATATGATATCTGACTCTTTGGATCTGTCCTTGGACTGCTTCATTGGAATCCTGCTGTCTTTGGATCCTGCTACTTTGGATCCTGCTGTCTTTGGATCCTGCTGATCCTATCTTGGATCCTGCTATCTTTGGATCCTGCTATCTTTGGATCCTGCTATCTTTGGATCCTGCTCCTTTGGATCCTGCTATCTTTGGATCCTGCTATCTTTGGATCCTGCTCCCTTTGGATCCTGCTGTCTTTGGATCCTGCTGTCTTTGGATCCTGCTGTCTTTGGATCCTGCTTCCTTTGGATCCTGCTATCTTTGGATCCTGCTGTCTTTGGATCTGCTCTTTGGATCCTGCTTCTTTGGATCCTGCTGTCTTTGGATCCTGCTCCTTTGGATCCTGCTGTCTTTGGATCCTGCTCCCTTTGGATCCTGCTTTCTTTGGATCCTGCTGTCCTTTGGATCCTGCTTCTTTGGATCCTGCTAGTCTTTGGATCCTGCTGTCTTTGGATCCTGCTATTTGGATCCTGCTGTCTTTGGATCCTGCTATCTTTGGATCCTGCTGTCTTTGGATCCTGCTCCCTTTGGATCCTGCTATCTTTGGATCCTGCTGTCTTTGGATCTGCTCTTTTGGATCCTGCTGTCTTTGGATCCTGCTCTTTGGATCCTGCTCCCTTTGGATCCTGCTGTCTTTGGATCCTGCTCTTTGGATCCTGCTATCTTTGGATCCTGCTCCCTTTGGATCCATGTGTCTTGGATCCTGCTGTCTTTGGATCCTGCTCCCTTTGGATCCTGCTGTGTTTGGATCCTGCTGTCTCTGGATCCTGCTGTCTTTGGATCCTGCTGTCTTCTGGATCCTGCTGTCTTTGGATCCTGCTATCTTGGATCCTGCTGTCTTTGGATCCTGCTCCTTTGGATACTGCTGTCTTTGGATCCTGCTCCCTTTGGATCCTGCTCCTTTGGATCCTACTATCTTTGGATCCTGCTATCTTTGGATCCTGCTTGTCTTTGGATCCTGCTCTCTTGGATCCTGCTCCTCTGGTTTCCCTGCTCCCGTTGGATCCTGCTGTCCTTTGGATCCTGCTGTTCGTGCATCCTGCTCCCTTGGTTTCCTGTCGTGGATCTTCCCTTTGGATCCTGCTTCTTGGATCCTGACT
>JAPXFY010000012.1:18883198-18888198 GCA_030674185.1 Monoplex corrugatus
CAAACTGAAACTGAAACTGAAACTGTAGGGCTTACGAATTATTCAAGCTTTGGACATTTAAATGAGCTCAGAGAACAACACTATACGAGAACAGTTTTAGAATGATACTCACCTCTATGAAGGTGACACCCCACTTCTCACTCAGAACAACCACGTCGATCTCCCCGCGTTCTGTAGGGACAGGCGGGAGCTGACTGGGCTCTTTGCCCTCAGGGTCCTCAGTCTCCCTGCCTTCAGCATCGTCAGTCTGTGTGGACGGTGTCTTGCCGCCATGGGATCTTTTCTTGCGGCTTTGTGATGATGTTGATGGTGGTGGCCTGATTCTGGCCAGGTAGTTGTCGAAGTCGAACGAACTGATGATGAAGAAGGGACAGCGGTGATGGTGTTGGAGGTGATGACCCAACTGCTCCAAACTGTCCAGTACGAGGGTGTGGGCCAGATCACCGTCAGATTTGCTCTCATCCTGTGTATTGTCAAGAACTTGCCATGGTGAGGTGTGCTGTCCTTCTGTGTATTGTCATGACTTAATGTCACTGTCAAATGTGTTGTCGTAATATGTATTGTCATGACACAGTGAGATGTGTTGTCACCCTGTGTATTGTCATGACTTACGTAACTGTGAGATGTGTTGTCTGTGAATTGTCATGACTTATATCACAGTGAGATGTGTTGTCTGTGTATTGTCATGACATATGTCACTGTGAGATGTGTTGTCTGTGTATTGTCATGACATATGTCACTGTGAGATGTGCTGTCTGTGTATTGTCATGACTTATGTCACAGTGAGATGTGTTGTCACCCTGTGTATTGTCATGACTTACGTAACTGTGAGATGTGTTGTCTGTGTATTGTCATGACATATGTCACTGTGAGATGTGTTGTCTGTGTATTGTCATGACATATGTCACTGTGAGATGTGCTGTCTGTGTATTGTCATGACTTATATCACAGTGAGATGTGCTGTCTGTGTATTGTCATGACATATGTCACTGTGAGATGTGCTGTCTGTGTATTGTCATGACTTATGTCACTGTGAGATGTGCTGTCTGTGTATTGTCATGACATATGTCACTGTGAGATGTACTGTCTGTGCATTGTCATGACATATGTCACTGTGAGATGTGCTGTCTGTGTATTGTCATGACATATGTCACTGTGAGATGTACTGTCTGTGAATTGTCATGACATATGTCACTGTGAGATGTACTGTCTATGTATTGTCATGACATATGTCACTGTGAGATGTGCTGTCTGTGTATTGTCATGACTTATGTCACTGTGAGATGTGTTGTCTGTGTATTGTCATGACATATGTCACTGTGAGATGTGCTGTCTGTGTATTGTCATGACTTATGTCACTGTGAGATGTGTTGTCTGTGTATTGTCATGACATATGTCACTGTGAGATGTGTTGTCTGTGTATTGTCATGACATATGTCACTGTGAGATTTGCTGTCTGTCTATTGTCATGACATATGTCACTGTGAGATGTGTTGTCTGTGTATTGTCATGACTTATGTCAGTGTGAGATGTGTTGTCTGTGTATTGTCATGACATATGTCACTGTGAGATGTGCTGTCTGTGTATTGTCATGACTTATGTCACAGTGAGATGTGTTGTCACCCTGTGTATTGTCATGACTTATGTCACTGTGAGATGTGTTGTCTGTGTATTGTCATGACTTATGTCACTGTGAGATGTGTTGTCTGTGTATTGTCATGACTTATGTCACTGTGAGATGTGTTGTCTGTGTATTGTCATGACTTATGTCACTGTGAGATGTGTTGTCTGTGTATTGTCATGACATATGTCACTGTGAGATGTGTTGTCTGTGTATTGTCATGACTTATGTCATTGTGAGATGTACTGTCTGTGTATTGTCATGACTTATGTCACTGTGAGATGTGTTGTCTGTGTATTGTCATGACTTATGTCACTGTGAGATGTGTTGTCATCCTGTGTATTGTCATGACTTATGTCATGTGAGATGTACTGTCTGTGTATTGTCATGACTTGTGTCACTGTGAGATGTACTGTCTGTGTATTGTCATGACTTATGTCACTGTGAGATGTGCTGTCTGTGTATTGTCATGACTTATGTCACTGTGAGATGTACTGTCTGTGTATTGTCATGACATATGTCACTGTGAGATGTGCTGTCTGTGTATTGTCATGACGTATGTCCTCTGTGAGATGTACTGTCTGTGTATTGTCATGACTTATGTCACTGTGAGATGTGCTGTCTGTGTATTGTCATGACTTATGTCACTGTGAGATGTGTTGTCATCCTGTGTATTGTCATGACTTATGTCATGTGAGATGTACTGTCTGTGTATTGTCATGACTTCTGTCACTGTGAGATGTACTGTCTGTGTATTGTCATGACTTATGTCACTGTGAGATGTGCTGTCTGTGTATTGTCATGACTTATGTCCTCTGTGAGATGTACTGTCTGTGTATTGTCATGACTTATGTCACTGTGAGATGTGCTGTCTATGTATTGTCATGACTTGTGTCACTGTGAGATGTGCTGTCTGTGTATTGTCATGACTTATGTCACTGTGAGATGTACTGCCATCCTCTGTATTGTCATGACTTATGTCACTGTGAGATGTGCTGCGTCCTGTGTATTGTCATGACTTGTGTTACTGTGAGATGTGCTGTCTGTGTATTGTCATGATTTATTTCACTGTGAGATGTGCTGTCTGTGTATTGTCATGACTTATGTCACTGTGAGATGTGCTGCCGTCCTGTGTATTGTCAAATGGGAAAGGCTGCTTCCAATGTAGTGTAGGGGCGACCGTTGCCAGCCCATCAGTTCCTAGATGGAGCATGGTATTTTACTGTGAAATAAGCCAGGCTTGTCTGGTCGAACAAGCAGTCCTGGACTGACCGGTAATGATTTCTATCAGGATGGGACATCATGGCACTTAGAAAGGCCACACCTAGAAAATACCTTACATGTCATGTGATAGAGCCATTAGGTGAATAAGAGACGCCTGAAGTCCTAGTCTCCTGTGATCACAGGGCAGGTCTTTTGGCCATATGTTAAGGTCACTTAATCCCTTCGGAAAATCTGGAGGGCAGAAGTCAGAGGTACCTGGTCTGCATGCAACTTTTAACATACCATGGTCATCATCATCATCATCATCATCGTCATGTGCCATGTCGCATGGCGTTAGCGGTCATGGCCCTCCATACTAATCTATCTTTTGTCGCTGCAAGTATATCTCCAACCCCTTTTGTCCCCACCCATTCTGAAAACCAGTCCAACATTTTTCCCTGGGTCAATCTGTTGTTTTTTCCCCTTTGCCTTTCCTGTTGTGACTAGGTGTTCAAATATGTCTTGCCTCATAAAATGTCCTATAAATTTTGCTTGTCTTTTGCTAATTTTCTTCATTCATGTTTTCTTTTTTGTGTTTGCTTCTCCAAAAGTTTGTTTTCTTTGCTTTCCATGGAACTCTTAACATTCTTCTTAGAAACCACATTTCAGCTGCCTCAATCTTGTTTTGACTTTGCTTGTTTATTATTCAGGTCCGTACAGCAGTAGTGGTTCTATATAACACTGAAGAACTCTCTTCCTGATGTTAAATGATAGGCATTTGTTGGTAAGAACGCCTTTCATTCTCTTCAATGCTGGATATTTCTAATGTGCATCTGCTGGTTGGTGAGATGACTGTTCCCAAATATTTGTCTCAATGTTGTTCTAGTATTGTATCAGTCCATCACTAGAACAATCCTGATTTCATATAAATGACATGTGTATCTTATCTTCAAAGAAAAGTACAAATAAATAAAACATACAAAGAATCAAAGGACTGAATCAAAACACAACTAGCCACTAAGTATAAACTTGTCTTACATCACAGAAAGCCCCCCCCCCCCCCCACCAAATGAATTAAAAAAAATAGTGCTATACAAAAAGCGATTAATAATAATGTCTATTTTTATCATCATCAAATATTATTCAACTTACAGGCCTTCCAAGCTGTAAACCTTCAAAGTGTTGTCCAACGCTGGTGGACGTTTTCAGGTCATTGAAATACACAGCGGGTACTCGGTAACATTGTTGACCTACATCCGGGTAGTACGTGTCTACAAAATCACATGTCCAATCCGCAAAGCTCCGAGTCTCGCCGTCATAGGAAAGTAGGAGTTCTTCCAAATTCTGTTGATAATGATAATGAATACAAGACAGCGAAAATGACTACGACGACGACGACGATGACGATGATGATATTATAGTAACAATGATGAAAATAAATCAATTAATTTTCTCATCATCATCATCATCATCATCATCATCATCATCACAATAAGAGAAAAATGATAACAACAATACTAGTAATGATGATAATAACAACAATAACAACAACAACAATAGTAATAATAATAATAATAAAGTAATAATAATATAATAGTAATAATAATGATAATAATAATAATAACAATAATAATAATAATAATAATGATAATAACAACAACAATAAATAATAATATTAATAATAATGTAATAATAGTAATAATAATAATGATGATGATAATTATAATACTAATAATACATCAGTTATCACGGTGTAATGGCTACTACCACAGACTTATGCCTGGAAGGCTGTGGGTTCGAATCTGATCATCTTATGACAATCATTGTTGTACTTTTTGACCCCAACCAGCTCCTATCCAGCTTTGAGTCTGCTATGGGCTCATTAGGGCATCTGTGACAACGCTGTCGAGTCCCGTCCGCTTCATAGATTTATCATTTGGGTATTGCTCAAATTTATTGACTAACACCGCAGGTGTCTCTCTCTCAGGCCTGGTTAACACCAGAATATGTTATGATAGTAAGCATAGAGTGCAGCCCTGTTACGCAATCTCAGTCCTAGGTGGGATTTCATAGCACCATGATTATCACCCTCATCTTCGTTGTCATCATTATCAGCAGCAGCAACAGCAGCAGCAGCAGCATTCTGAAAAAAATGTCCCAAAGGTGGTCATTAATG
>JAPXFY010000012.1:18890698-18895698 GCA_030674185.1 Monoplex corrugatus
TGTTTTGTTTTGTCTTGTTGGAGACACGCTTACATTGGTTTTCTTGTTCTTCTGGTTTGTAGTAGTAGTAGTAGTAGTAGCAGCAGTAGCAACAACAACAACAGTAGCAGCAGCAATAGTAGTAGTAGTACCATCTATTTCTTCTGATTAAACTCTCAAACCTTATCAACACTGAAACAAAACAAAAATCTATTTTGCATGGCCCAAATCAAACCCTATATTGACTATGCATCAATGAAGTGGGATGACCACACTGAAGCTCTATTGAAAAAAAATTAATTCCTTGCACAGAAAAGCAGGAACACTTCTAGAAACTGACAGGCCCTTATGCAAAAAAAATTAATTTCAATTTCAGTTTCTCAAGATGACGTCTCCGCGCTCGGAATGAATTCCATATGCACTAACGTCACAGGTGCAATGTGATGGAGAAGATCCAGAATGATCACGGCACAAGCCTTAAGCCTGCACATAAACCCACGAGCTGGCCAGGTCTTGAGGTCCTACCTAGATAGCTCTATAACCCTGGGGCCGTGGGGGAGTAAGATGGCAGAGACCTCAACTTTTCCTAGGGCCAGCTCCAACAGGGCGGCGCCCATCCCCTCTCCCTCTCTTCAAATTCATTTTCATATTCACATCTTTTTTAAACCAAGAATTCAGAAAGGCAAGAATGATAACTGGTCTTCAAAGGGTGGGACCTGGGAAATCAACATATCTCTCCAATGTTTTATACCAAGGCAGCCGGGCAATGCCCTGCTCTTCATAATTTTAAAGTACTGTGGGATCTTTAGCGTGTACAGGCCAGAAGTCACACCGGTCCAACTCGTTTTTCGTCCCCTTCCGAAGGACTAGATGTACAGCTCGATTTTCCGGTTTAACTGAGGAGAAAAGTCGAGACCTCTACGGGAAGCGAACACTGGAACCTCGAGTTTAGTTACTAGCAGGCGAACGTCTGAACAAGTCTGCCATTCTTCTCCCTAAAAATAATTAAAAGAAGTGGAAATACTATCACCCAGAAACCACTTAAACACAGCAAAAGCACACAAATGTTCAAAGTTATGCATAGATCCGCCCCAAAATATTTAACAGAACTATTTATACCAAGCTAAACACACTACACAAATTCAAGATACAATCTTTGTCTTCCAAGACCAAGATTAGACATTTCTAAAACAAGCAACTCTTGTTCTTCAGGAGCTGGCCCTTAATTCCACATGACCTTAAAACATCTCAAAGTTTGATTCTGTTTACGTGGTCGAAAGAAGATGAGATCGAGCTGTTTCCGGTATTCATATCTTTTCCGGCAAAGTTGATGAAGTGTAAAAACTGACATTCATACATCCTTCTCCTTTTCTGAATCCAAGCAGGGTTTGCCCTATGGTCCTGTGTTGGGTTGTTCTGAAATGTTGGTGTATTAATCTACATAAGATAAACAAACAAACAAACAAACAAACAAACAAACAAACAAACAAACCTCTTAAAATGCATTTCTTCGAACGTTAATGTCACTAGTATCTTTTGTTTGCATTGTTAACACATGGATGTTGATTAACACATATTTTGTACGTGTAGTGTGGACCGTCTATAGGCGAGAGCTGGATGCTAAAAAACAACAACAAAAAACAAAAACAAACAAACAAACCGAAAAAAACATAGATTGCTTATTTCACACCCTCATAAACGAAATGTGTTCTTGTTCTCTCTCGTAGAGCATTGTTTTTATTTATTTCATTTTGCACTTATTGCTGTTGTTTTGTCGTTTGTTTGTTTGTTTGTTTGTTGTTGTTTGTTGCTGTTGTTTTGTTTTGTTTTTTGTTTTGTCCCAATGGATGTGAATTCGCCCTCTGTGGGTATGCCGGGGTCACAATATGAATCGCACCTTATGGAAATTCTGTGCAAGAAATTTCCTCTTTTCTGTCACTATCTTTGTTTCTGTCTTATTCCTTTGCATTCTGTCATTTCTTCCTATCAGTTTCTGTCATTTCTTCCTATCAGTTTCTGCCTTGCTGGTCCATTCACCTGTACATGCTCGATAAAATCTTACGTACTTTTTCTTAGGATTCCTAGGATTGATAATGGGTGCAAATATTAAGTGCATTTTGGTTCTAAGGAGGTGAGATATGTGGAAATAATTTCATGTAATTTATGCCCGTTTTTATATATTTTTTGGTGTCCTTGGGTATGCTTAATTTTGTTTTTTAAATCCCCTGTGCGATAAACTGGATGGAGTTGTTGACGCCAGAGGCATGTCCTTAGATTATGTGCACGAATGCATTGATATGTGTACTTAATTTTCTTTTCATTTGTTTTCCTGTTGAAGTTTTGTATGTTTTAAAGCGGTTATAGCCCTGATATGATATGGCTTTACGCGGTCGGCGGGGCTTTAAACAACAATAACAATAACGATATGAAATTCGAACTACTCTCCCCTGGGAGAGCGCGTCTGCACAGTGCAGCGCCGCCTATGTTTGTTTTGTTTTTTTGTTTTTTTCTATGCGCACATTTCTTTTCACCCATGGAAGTGGATTATTTTACAAAATGTTGCCAGCGACAATTCCTTGGTTGCTGTGAAATTTTATAACATGCATTAAATTCTTACTGCACATGGAACCTCGGTTTATCGTCTTTCGACCACTACTGAAAATCTAGTGGAGGTGGAGGAAAGACCCCTGTCTTGTCGGGGAATCGAACTTTGGTTTCTCGCGTTCTAAGCGAATGCTTTTGGTTAACCACTACGCCACACAATCCGACACCCTACACTTTACCAGTGCCAAACAACATTCATTCAAAGTAGCTGCCAAACACAGATGTTACCTGGATAAACCACACACAATAACTGTATCGCATTTTCATCACAGGCCCACTGCACATACTACTGACATTCACATCCAACTCAACTCCCCCCCCCCCCCCTTTTTTTTTCCGGCTGTTTGCTTATTTTGATAGAACAGTGTACTCAATATAGAACAGTGTACTAATATAGAACAGTGTACTCAATATAGAACAGTGTACTCAATATAGAACAGTGTACTCAATATAGAACAGTGCACTCAGTATAGAACAGTGTGCTCAATATAGAGCAGTGTACTCAATATAGAGCAGTGTACTCAATATAGATCAGTGTACTAATATAGAACAGTGTACTCAATAAAGAGCAGTGTACTCAATATAGAACAGTGTACTCAATATAGAACAGTGTACTCAATATAGAACAGTGTACTCAATATAGAACAGTGTACTCAGTATAGAACAGTGTGCTCAATATAGAGCAGTGTACTCAATATAGAGCAGTGTACTCAATATAGAGCAGTGTGCTCAATATAGAGCAGTGTACTCAATATAGAACAGTGTACTCAATATAGAGCAGTGTACTCAGTATAGAACAGTGTACTCAATATAGAACGGTGTACTCATTATAGAGCTGTGTACTCAATATAGAGCAGTGTACTCAATATAGAGCAGTGTACTCAATATAGAGCAGTGTACTCAATTAAGAACAGTGTACTCAATATAGAACAGTGTACTCAATATAGAGCAGTGTACTCAATTAAGAACAGTGTACTCAATATAGAACAGTGTACTCAATATAGAGCAGTGTACTCAATTAAGAACAGTGTACTCAATATAGAACAGTGTACACAATGTAGAACAGTGTACTCAATGTAGAACAGTGTACTCAATATAGAACAGTGTACTCATTATAGAACAGTGTACTCAATATAGAGCAGTGTACTCAATATAGAGCAGTGTACTCAATATAGAGCAGTGTACTCAATATAGAACAATGTACTCAATATAGAGCAGTGTACTCAATATAGAACAATGTACTCAATATAGAACAGTGTACTCAATATAGAACAATGTACTCAATATAGAACAGTGTACTCAATATAGAACAGTGTACTCAATATAGAACAGTGTACTCAATATAGAGCAGTGTACTCAATTAAGAACAGTGTACTCAATATAGAACAGTGTGCTCAATATAGAACAGTGTACTCAATATAGAGCAGTGTACTCAATTAAGAGCAGTGTACTCAATATAGAACAATGTACTCAATATAGAACAGTGTACTCAATATAGAACAGTGTACTCAATATAGAGCAGTGTACTCAATTAAGAACAGTGTACTCAATATAGAACAGTGTGCTCAATATAGAACAGTGTACTCACTATAGAGCAGTGTACTCAATATAGAGCAGTGTACTCAATATAGAACAGTGTACTCAATATAGAACAGTGAACTCACTATAGAGCAGTGTACTCAACAGGTCAGTGCCAGCCCTCAGCATCAAAAACTGGCCTGTTAAGTGCCCACCGTAATGTTTGTATCATTCTGATGGCGTCAGTTTAGTGTTTCATAGATTCCTCTACCCCCACCCCCTCTGCATTTCATGACCTTGCCAGTGCATAAGGTTTTGCGCAAGCTCAGGGAATCTGCCAGATAACTGCTGGCAGATTTGGATGGAGCGCATATGGAACAGTTCTAGTGCAATGAATCCCTCTTGAAGAAACTGTAAACTCCAAACTCAACTTACCGGCTGTTCTGCTGTGGATGTTGGCAGCGACATTATGATTGGATTGCTTTTCGTATAGTCTGTTAGTTGACACACTGTACTCTGTCCATATAGTCAGTGTCTGTTAACGGAGAACCGCACACCTGTGACAATATATGTTTTCTTTCATTGTAGCCCTACAATGTCTGGTTATAACAAACTACAAATGAGCAGGAATTGTTGGTCCTATCATCTCGGATAAGTGCATAGTTAACTGTAGTGAACCTAGGCCTACTTCACACCGAGCAAAGCTGGACAGCCTAGGCAACGCTTTCTCTCCATCCTTACGATACGTTCATAGTAAGCCCGGACGGCCACGGACGTTTCTTGTCAAAAAGATCGTGTACAGAAAACCCCTGTTTGTTCTCACTGGCGACGGAATGAGTATACACGGACGGAAATTCTCCAGTCGCGCTTGCAGGGTTTTCGCCGTTCGTCTCGGTAAA
>JAPXFY010000012.1:18898198-18900698 GCA_030674185.1 Monoplex corrugatus
GCATAAATTTATCCAAGCAGTATAAACAAACTCTTTGCGTAAAGTACAAGGAAGTTAATACTGATACATTCAAGTGAATGCACACAAACACAGACAAACACACACACACACACACACGCACGCACACACACACACACCACACACACACACACACACACACACACACACACACACACACACACACACACACATACACACATTTTATCTTACTTCCCCTTTGACATCATGATTGCCTCCCCTCTCCCCACTTCTTACCATTATTCACAAACACATTGCGATTTCATTTTGTTCCTTTCTCCCACTGGACGAAGCAGCAGGGACGTTTCAGTCTTTTTCATGATTTTGTATTTGGTGTTTGTGATTTTACATTCCCGCTTGACAAAGGCCAAAAATTTGCACCTGTCTTGTCTTGTTGTATTAAATACGCATTCTGATTCTATTTTCGTGTTCTTCTGGTTCCTGTTTGCTTGAATGCGGGTAGTCGCACTTGTTTTGGATTTTGTGAACGATGTTTATACGCATCAAAGGTTATTTTACGGCAATGGTATGAACGCTCTACAATCCTTACGTAACAAGTTAACATCACCGGAACTGCCCTCCAGTGGATACCAGAATGAAGACAATAGACTAAGACCCAGGAACACCTGACTGGGAACAATGGAAACAAAACTCAGGCGCCTGGAACTCACCAGGGGTACCACACAGAGCCTGCCCTAGAACAGGCAAGTGTGACAGACTTTCGTTGCTGCCCCGTATACCGATAGCATAATGCACAGTAAGTAAGTAAGTGAGTGAGTGAGTAAATAAGTAAGTATGTAAGCAAGTAAGTGATGATGATAATGATAATGATAGTAATAATGATAATAATAATAATAATAAACAAATGACGATAATAATATTATGCTTTCATCATCATCATTATTACTATCATCATTCTTCTTCTTTTTATTATTATCACTATTACTATATCACACACACACACAATAGCACAAATGAATACATACTCACAGGGTCTAACAATACGTACACATACTTAGTTAAGGTCGTAAATAAATGTTTACACAACGCCACATAATCTGCAGTTACAAACGACAGTATGTACTGGCAGAGGCGTAATTGTATATGTAACACATACAAACGCACACTCACACAAATACACACACACACACACACATATATATATATACGTGTGTGCGCACACACACATACGCGCGTACGCACACACACACACACACACACACACACACACACACACACACACACACACACACACACACACATACATCTATCTCTCTATCGATCTATTTATCAATCAATCTATCTATCTATCTATTATCTATCTATTTATCTATCTATCTATCTATCTGTCTGTCTATCTATCTGTCTATCTATCTATCTATCTATCTATCTATCCCTCTATCTGTCTGTCTATCTGTCTGTCTGTCTATCTGTCTGTCTGTCTGTCTGTCTGTCTACCTCCGAGCGCGGTCAATCCCTCTTGAAATAACTCCAATGACTCCAGTAACTATCTCTCTACCTATCTTCTCTACCTCCCTACTACCTACCTACCTACCTACCTATCTACCTTCGCTACCTACCTACCTTCTCTACCTACCTACCTTCTCTGCCTATTACCTACCTACCTGCTTACCTACCTGCCTACCTACCTACCTTCTCTACCTACCTACCTACCTTCTCTGCCTACCTACCTACCTACCTACCTGCTTACCTACCTACCAACCTATCTATCTATATGTCTGTCTGTCTGTCTGTCTGTTTGTCTGTCTGTCTGTCTATCTATCTATCTGTCTGTCTATCAATATGAACAGTGGAAAGCCTGGGTGAACAGGTAAGCCTTATTAATCCTTTGACTCCCGCACCCTGTCCATCAGTATATTGCATTGTCAGCCATGTTAGCAAAGCAAAAACGTAACCCTTTGACTTCCTCTCTCACCCTATAGGACGAGAGAGTCAAAGGGTGCTGGTGGAAAGAGTGAGGGAGTCAAAGGGTTAAGTTTTTGGCAGTTGATGTGTAGGGTTCGGGAGCCAAAGGGTTAAAGTGTAACTTGACATGAGACAGGGTGGGCAGATCCCTTATGCCAGCCGGCAGTGAGTTCCAAACAGATGATTATTTGTTTATAATTTTATGTATTTATTTATTTGCTTATTTATTTATTTATAACTTTATCTATTTATTTATTTAATTATTCATTCATTTTATGATTTTTTTTCATGTTATCGTTTTACCATCGCTGCAAGCAAAACGGCCTTGATTTTGGGTTATGATGCCATTGAAACACGATATGTTAATTGTGCAGCCGTGCGTGCAGAAACATCTGGTATGACACATCGGTGAATAGACATGGACAGGGAGACAGGCAATCAACCCTTCCCCATGATATGGTCATAGAGACATTTCAAAACTTCATAGCCTACTTACAATTTTATTACAACGGTAATGTGAAGGCATTCTTATTCTCTCTCTGTGTCTCTCTGTCTC
>JAPXFY010000012.1:18908198-18913198 GCA_030674185.1 Monoplex corrugatus
GAAATTTAAACTTTTTTGAGCTTTTGTTAATAAGTATTCAATAGCTTATTCCAAGATAATTTCGTTGTAAGGAAAACTCCTAAGAATTTAACCGACTCGTTATACTGAAGAAGAATATCTCCCACTTTGAACGTGGGAACACTTGCAGGGTTAGCTCCACTGTTAAACAAAACTATCTTTGTTTTTTCCACGGATAGATCGCAGTCCATTTTCTATCATATATCGTGCTATTTTGTCAAGCTCTAATTGGTAGCACTTACGTGTATAATTAATACAGCGCAAAGGAGTTTTCTTTTTCATATTTACCTGCATCCACATGCATAAATCGTCAGCATATTGAGCTAAAATTACATGTTTAGAAATGTTACTAGGTAAGTCATGCAATAATATCATGAAGAGAAGGGGATCAATAACGGATCCCTGAGGGATACCCATTTGAAGAAATCGTTTTGTGGAATACACATTTTCGATCCTTGTTTGAATTACACGGTCTTCTAAGAAGCATTTGACATAATCAAAAATGTGACCTGTTAGCCCAGTACTTTTCAATTTGAGTAATAGTCGGGAGTGCCATACTTGGTCGTATGCTTTAGTTATATCAAAAAATGTAGCTAAAACACATTGGCGTCTGGCAAATTGTTGTTTGATATTAGTGGTTAGCTTTGTTAGGAGTTCCACTGGTGACCTGCCTTTTCGAAATCCTGCCTGATTCACCGGTAATATGTTATTCTTTTCACAGTAGTGCATCAGTCTCTTCAAAATTATTTTCTCCATCAGTTTACATACGTGCGATGTTATTGCAATTTCAAGTCAGTATTACATTTACCTGCTTTTAGTACAGGAACCACTATTGATTGTTTCCAATAGTCAGGCAGTTTGCCGCTATTCCAGCATTTTTTGAACATATTATGTAGCAAGATGAAAAAATTTTCTGGTAAATTTTTCAACATCTCATTGGAAATTGCATCAAATCCTACTGATGTCTTTTTATTTGGAATTGATTTAATGGCATCTATTAATTCTTGGAGCGTGATTGGTGCATTTACGTAGTGCGTATTATCTGGGGCAGGATCCTTGTATGCGTCGGTCTTTTCTTCCTGTACCCTATAATTTCTACTAGAGGCAGGAAGTCCTTCTACTCGACAGACTTCAGCAAACATGTCTGCAAAAGCTTCTGCTTTCTCCTGTGAGCTAGGTAAAGGGTTGTTTTCTAGCTTTACTGGAATTGATGGCAACTTGATCCCATTTTTCATTGTTTTCAGTTTTTCCCAAATCTTTTGCATATCTTTATGGTCACTAACTTCGTATGTACAAAAAGATTTCCAATATTGTTCTTTAGCTTGTTCTATGACTCTGTTACAGTTTATGTTGGCACTTTTCAGTGCCATATGATTTTCAGGTGACCTATTTGCTATATATTGTTTGTATTTTTCTTTCTTTTCGTTGACTGCCTTTTCACAATCTTTATTCCACCAGACTTTTCCATGATGTTTTCCTGTTTTCGACGCTTTAAGTTCTGGAATTGAACTTTTTGCAGCCCTTAAGAGTGACTTACAGAAATCTGCGTACATATCGTTTAAGGTCGTTGCTTCAGATAGATCTGTTCTTGTATTTCGTAGGAAAGCTTTAAAACTGGCCCAGTCTGCGTATTTATAGTTAAACTTAGGTAAACTATCATTTGGTATTGCACCAAACTCAGTGAAAAGGGTAAGGGTAAGAAGTATGGGGATGTGATCTGATCCCAACAAGTCATCCTCTGTTTGCCATGTGGCATTTGGTGCTAGCGATGGTGAGATTAAGTAAGGTCGATAGCTGTGGGTCTGTGGGTTGGTATATCAGGGACACGGGTAACGTGTCCGTTGTTTAGTAAGTATAAATTGGAATCTATAATATTTTCAAGCAACCTGTTGCTAGTTATGTTTTTACAATTCTTGTCCCAAAATGGGGCATGTGCATTAAAATCACCACCAACTATCCACTTGTCACGTTGGTCATGAAAATGTTTCAGCCACTCAGTATTCACAGAATCGGGACCTCTTGGTAGATAAACAGAGGCCAAATTCAGAACTAATAATGATGAACATTTTATAATGATTGCACATGAAGAAATAGATGAGGACGATTTTGGTACTGGCGATGATCTTTCGCAGTAGTTCAGTCCTTCACGAAACATATATAGCTGTTTGTATTCGGCCACCGTCATTGTGGCTGTTCTGTGCGTCTATTATGTGAAGCGCCTTGTGCTCCCTCCTTGTGAGGGAGGAAGGCGCTCAACAAATGTCCAAATTATTATTATTATTATTATTATTATTTTGTGGTTGGATATAAAACCAGACTTTGGATGTTGTTGTTGTGTGGTATTCAGGTGTGTGAAGCGTTGGTGTGTGTGTGTGTGTGTGTGTGTGTGTGTGTGTGTGTGTGTGTGTGTGTGTGTGTGTGTGTGTGTGTGTGTGTGTGTGTGTGTGTGTGTGTGTGTGTGTGTGTGTGTGTGATTCATGACATGAGATCTTAATTCCAATGTGTGTGTTTGTGTGTGTATGTGTGTGTATGAGTGTGTGCGTGTGCGTGTGCGTGAGCGTGTGTTTGTGTGTGTGTGTGTGTGTGTGTGTGTGTGTGTGTGTGTGTGTGTGTGTGTGTGTGTGTGTGTGTGGAAGTGTGTGTGATTCATGCCATGAGATCTTAATTCCAATGTGTGTGTTTGTGTGTGTATGTGTGTGTTTGAGTGTGTGTGTGTGCGTGTGCGTGTGTTTGTGTGTGTTGTGTGTGTGTGTGTGTGTGTGTGTGTGTGTGTGTGTGGTGTGTGTGTGTGTGTGTGTGTGTGTGTGTGTGTGTGGAAGTGTGTGTGATTCATGCCATGAGATCTTAATTCCAATGTGTGCGTGTTTGTGTGAGTATGTGTGTGTGTGTGTGTGTGTGTGTGTGTGTGTGTGTGTGTGTGTGTGTGTGTGTGTGTGTATGTGTGTGTGTATGTGTGTGTATGTGTGTTGATGTGTGCGTGTGCATGTGTGCGTGTGTGCGAGTGTGTGTGTTTGTGTGCGTGTGACTCAAGACATGAGATCTTAACTCTAGTGTGTGTGTGTATGTGTATGTGCGTGCGTGCGTGCGTGTGTATGTGTGCCTGCGTGCTTGCACATGTGTGCATGTGTGTGTGTGTGTGTGTGTGGTGGCGTGCGTACGTGTGTATATATTTTCATTTCATTTAATTCGGATGGGATAGGTAAGGAATGATAGAGTAGGTAGAGGAATGGAGTATGAATGATGAATCATCATCATCATCAGGTGCCCTGCCGCATGGCGTTGGCGACATGGACTTCCAACCATCTCTATCTCTCGTTGCCCCCAGCATCTCCCCCACCCTCTTCATTCCCAGCCACTCCGCAAGTCCGTCCAGCATTCTCTCCCTGGGTCTACCTGGTGCTCTCTTTCCCTCCAGCTTTCCCGTTGTGACCAGGTGCTCCAAATCCCCCTTCCTCATAAAATGGCTTATAAATGTTGCCTGTCTTTTCCGAATCTTCCTTATGAGTGATCTATTTGTGTCTGCCTCCATCAAGACTGTCTCGTTTGTTTTCTTTGCTGTCCATGGAACTCTCAACATTCTTCTGAGAAACCACATCTCGGCTGCCTCGATCCTGCTCTGGCTTTGCTTGCTGACTGTCCACGCCTCGCATCCGTACAACAGTATTGGTTCTATATAACATTCAAGGACTCTCTTTCTGATGTTAATTGATAAGCATTTGTTGGTAAGAATGCTTGTCATCTGGTGGATAGGAGGGACACACAGTAGGGGTGGTGTCAATGTTTCATAGATCCCATCCTTCACGTACGATCCCAACCCTAACCCATTTCCACTTCAAGACTTTTCGAGCGTATAGTGTGCTTGTGCAGGGTAAAGATCTAGTTTCTTGAGTTCAGTTCCACAAAAATTAGCATCCTAGCTGCCCGTCTCAATGCTCCCATCATTCTGGTGGCGTCAGCTTAGTGTTTCATAGGTTCTATAGGGGAGAATTGTGGCAGAATGGTTCAGACGTGCGTCTGCCAATAACTAAACACGAGGTTTTAGGGTTCGCTCTCCGTAGAGGCCTTGACTTTTCTTGTCAGTTTGACCGGAAAATCGAATTGAATGTCTAGTCCTTCGAAAAACGAGTCGGACCCGTGCGCCTTCAGGCTGCGCACGCTAAAGATCCTACGGCAGTTGAAAATCGTGAAGAGCAGGGCATTGTCTGGCTGCCTTGGTTAAAAAAAAACATTAGAGAGACAGATTGATTTCCCAGGTCCCACCCCTTCAAGACCAATTAGCCTTCTTGCTTTCTGAAATATTGGTTTAAAAAAACAAAGTGAACATGAATATGAATTTGAAGCGAGGTAGAGGGGATGGGCGCCACCCTCGTGGTGCTGGCCTCGGGAAAAATTGAGGTCTCTGCCACCTCACTCCCCTACGATCTAGGATTACATAACTATCTAGGTAGGACCTCAGAACTGGCCAGCTCGTGGGTTTATGTGCAGGCTTAAGGCTTGTACAGTGATCATTCTGGAACTTGTCCATTACATGGCATACCTGTGACATTAGTGCATATGGAATTCGTTCCGAGGGCGGAGACGTCATCTTGAGAAACTGAAACTGAAACTGAAACTAAAACTCGGTTCTTTTTCCCCTGTACTTCTCAAAACCTTAATCGCCAGCGCGTAGGATTTTTGAGCAAGCTCAAGGAGTCTGTCAGATCATCACTAGCAGATCTAAGTGGAGCCCATATGGAATTGTCAGAATGTAATGAATCCCTCCTGAAAAAAAATGTAATTTTGATACTAATTGGGTGAAACGCAGCATTACGAAATTAGAATTCAACGTCCGTGTGACCTTGAACTTCGCGCCATGAGTCCAAATTTTCTGGATTCACGACCCTTAACGGTCAACTCTCCCTCTCTGTCTCTGACTCTGTCTGTCTGTCTCTCTCTATCTCTGTCTCTGTCTGTCTCTTTCTCTCTATCTATCTATCTGTCTG
>JAPXFY010000012.1:18918198-18943198 GCA_030674185.1 Monoplex corrugatus
TTTCCACTGTCTTTTCAAAGAAAATAAACCGATGTGTAGAGAATTCACACTAACTGGGATCCAAGTACGTGTTATGAATCCTTTGTAAGATAATGCGGATAATTCAGAATGGACCTAGAACAACTCATAGGAGATAAATGACATTCACAAGGGACTTAACAAAAGAACAAATCACTAGGAGGAGAACTTATCTAAAAAGAAATATAAATCACATGAATACAACAGATAATTCATCCAAACTCACACGCAGACACAATGCGACTCACAAAATGAAATCCATTTCGATGGGATACAAGGTGAAGGAAATTCTACATAAAGAGAAGTAAAATCACTGGAACATTAGTAAGTCAACTCACATACGCTACACAGTTAATCAAAGGCGGCAAAACGAATTATCAAAAAGAAGAAAAAAATAAAGTAAAAAAAAAAATGAAAGGAATACAAAGACAGTTTAAAATCCTTTGACTCCTGCACCCAATCCATCAACTGCAAAAACTTAACCCTATGACTCCCTCAAAGGGTTATGTTTTTGCTTTGTTAGCATGGTTGACAATGTAGAATGCTGGTGGACAGGGCGCGGGTGCCAAAGGGTTAAACAACATCAATATGGATACAGTGTCAAATACAAACAGAGAAAAAAAATGAATAAACAAAAACCAACCTTAAACAGTAAGTAAAACAAAGTATGACTGCTGGATCTTGAGGGTAAAGCAGGATACAGATCAACTTGGATACAAAACAGACTCTTGTGGGATATGAAATAAACTCAAAGAGGTCAAAATACACTCAAATGAGATACAAAATCAACTCAAGAAATACACAAAAGGGCCTCGAAGGCAGATATATAAATCAAATTCAAAGAAATCACAACAATCGCAAACGGGATACAGAAAATCAGAAAGGATTCAAAATACTGATAAGAGCTTTCAAATAAATCAAAAGAAGAAACAAGTTCAAATGACAAACGAAACAAAGCAAGTTCAAATGAGATACACACTAGACTTAAAATGCCACACAAACAAAACAAGTTCAAATGAGATGCAAACCAGACTTAAATGCCACAGAAACAAAACAAGTTCAAATGAGATACAAACCAGACTTACATGCCACACAAAACAAAAGTTCAAATGAGATACAAACCAGACTTAAATGTGACACAAATTCAATCATAAAAAAAGAGAAACAGCACAGGCCCCTGGAAAAGGATGCAAAGTCATTTCACGGGGGATTACAACAGCTCTGAAAGGGAATGGGCAACAGTCACACGGGATATACATCAGGGTAAATCACACAGCATCAACAATGATTCCAGAACTATCAGGTACTAGGCAAATCTACAGTTGACATCATGTTTACATCTTCTCTAAAGTCAATCATCAAAGGTGAACAAACAAAGAAAGCTACACTTTTGCCATGTCATTCCTACAGTCAATCACGAAGAGAAGTTGGCAAAGCAACATTTTATCATGAAGAGAAGTTGGCAAAGCAACATTTTATCACGAAGAGAAGTTGGCAAAGCAACATTTTATCATGAAGAGAAGTTGGCAAAGCAACATTTTATCATGAAGAGAAGTTGGCAAAGCAACATTTTACATCATATCAACAATCAGCCAAGTAAATGGGCAAAGCTGGATTTAAAATCATCGCTAGAGTCAATAAGGAAAGTAGACAGCAAAGCTACGTTTTACGAGCGTACAATACCATCGCCTCTGAAGTCAATCATTACAGTATCAACAGTCAAACCTACATTTTACATCAATCTAACATCAATCATTAAGAAGTAAAGCCCAGTCACTGTTACTCTAACATCAATCATTAAGAAAAGTAAAGACCAGTCACTATTTCACTTGACTATTCTACTTAACCTAACCGTACGTATTCTTTAGGTAAGCCTTTTAAGCGCTGATATACTCATCAGAATTTCACACTGTCAGGCTTTTGGTATTTCCTAATAAAACGATTGATTGTAAACCTCTTCATTCCCTGATCCTAAGCATCAGCTTCATACAGGAAGCTGAAGGATAGGATGAGGGAGAGAAAGGGTTCAGACATGAAATAAATGACATCCAATGCCACAAATCACTCAAGACCTCGACAATAGTCTTGGCATTCATGCCAGATGAAAAGATGTTATAGAGGACAGTCCTGGTATTCACAGAACCAACAGCACGGCAGATACCAGAAACAAAAGTCCTGATATCGCTCACACACACACACAAAACACATACACACACACACACACACACACACACACACACACACACACACACACACACAAAATCAATTAATTTCTAGGCGGCATCACAACGTGCTGGAATATTTTTTAACAATGGTTTCTCAATGACACAGACAGATAGACAGACTCAGCATCATCATGTGATGGACTATATCAGGAAACAAAAAAAAATCACTCACATTGAAAAAAAAACCCAAAAGCCAACAACAATCACATGCATTATTATACAAGGAATACTAAACAAGTGTCATTTGCAATACGACAAGAACATACCAAAGACAATCGGTGGTACACATATTTTTTTTAACAACCTACGTTCGTTTGTGACAAACAAACATACTAAAACGGTGTATACTACTAAAAAAAAAAGTATGTTAGTGGCAGCAAATATTAAGATGTTACAAGAACGTTATCTTATGACAAACGGATATTCCACTTCTGTCATAAGGACCACACAGATTCGTAACAATATCAGTGTTGTGATAACGAGTAGACATACGCAATGCTATAATCACAACCAGATATCTACACTTAAATTGGAGAATACGTTACTGATCTAATCTTACTTCCTTACCAACAGAAGAAGACGGAAGATGATAAAACGTAAGAGTAAACAGGAGATGAAATCAACTGATCATGGTTGATTTAGAAAAGGACCAAGTATCTAATATCTCCTCATATTTATACATCAAGCGTCCATCTCGTCAAAAGAAATTCGGAGGATAAAGAAGACTTCCTTTTCAAAAGAGACCACGTACGAATAATACTATGTGGAAGAAATCCTTCTCACACATCTGACAAAGACATATATACTGGCAAAAACTATCTATTTCTACTGCAATGTTAACAAGCAATATATCACAAATGTAGGCAGCTACATTAACTCATCACATGACTGAAAACTGCAGAGAGAGAGAGAGAGAGAGAGAGAGAGAGAGAGAGAGAGAGAGAGAGAGAGAGAGAGAGAGGAGAGAAACAGACAGACAGATAGACAGACAGACAGAGAGAGACAGACAGACAGACAGACAGACAGACAGGGAGAGCAACAGAGAGAGAGAGAGAGAGAGAGAGAGAGAGAGAGAGAGAGAGAGAGAGAGAGAGAGAGAGAGAGAGAGAGGGGAGCACATACAAATAATAATAAAAAAAAGAACATTTATTATCACGATAGCTTTTCAACAATGCTGTATTTTACATGAACTAGTCTCTCTCTCTCTCACACACACCACACACACACACACACCCACACACACACACACACACACACACACACACACACACTAACAATCAAAACATCTACACACTAACAGAGATGTATCCAAACATAATACAGACACACTAGCACAAAATGAGATCATGAAGATAATACCGAATATGGCTCTGATATTTGAGTGACTTTCATATATTAAGTCACACCCACATCGATCATGTAGGTACTAATCAACCCAGGTCGATTCGGACTGGCTCAAGCCGCTGTCAATCACTAAGCCCAACCAAAAGAAAAGGACAAGAGCGGATATGACGCAGGAGATTGCTGTCAGTATAGGGATCGTAATTGCAGGAACAGAAAGATTCCAATGGTAGACACAGAGTAGCTTCCTACGTTCAAAGGACCTACATTCCCAGATCATGTTCTCAGGATATTGTGTCTCCCAATTTTCCCTGTTCCCAAAACTTTAAAGTTTGAGATTATTCCGTGTTCCCAGAGTCCCATGTTCCCATTAAGTTCTCAGAGTTTGAGTTCTACGCACAGAAAATTATCACAGGAGATGAAATCCTCAATCAAAACAGCAGAACAAGCAGTTTATGGGAAACTGTACCAAGTCTTGAGAACACGGCTAACTAAAAATCCATGTACACAGAAACGAAGAAAATTAAACAACACAAGACTATATCCAAGAAGCAAGGTGATATCGCAACACTGTACATGAAAGATGTGCGCGTGTTTTCTGATCGATAAACACAACTGGAATGTGAAGAAATAAATGAGACCATAATTATAAAACAAAATATGAATCCATGCAAATGAGTAGCCATAGTTCAGATCATTTTACATATTTAAACTATATATTGCATTGCTGCGTTAAAAATAAAGGTTGCGTTACACGCTACAACGTCTATTTCTATCGATCAGTAAAATCCTGATGGTGATGTCGAATTTTTGTGTCATGGTTGCTCTCTATCTCTGTCTGTCTCTCTCTTTGTCTCTCTCTCTCTCTGCTTCCCTCCCTCACACACACACACACACACACACACACACACACACAACACACACGCACGAGCACGCACACACACACCGCGCGCGCGCGCGCGCACACACACACACACACACGACGACAGATCAAAGATTTAATACTAACGATAAGCAATATCACGAAGGTGATGATGGGTTTTTGTGTCATGGATGCTCTCTCTGTCTCTGCCTCTATGTCTCTTTCTCTGTCTGTCTGTCTCTCTGTCACTCTCTCTCTCTCTTTCTCTTTCCTTGTCTGACTTGTCAAAATCGGTGAAATGGTGGCTTTTTTGTCATGGCTCCTCTCTTTCCATTCCCTGTCAATGTGCCTATCTTTTTGCGCGCGCATGCAAGCTACGTAGATGTGCACGTGCGTCTGAGATTCTTAGTCAGACTCACCATACCTCTAAAGAACTCTAACCCTAACAAACTCACATTGACTGCCAGCGTGCCAGCAAAATAGGAACCAAAATTCAAAATAATAGAATCAAAATGTGTATTCAATATATCAAAACAAGACAGGCACAAATTTTGCGCGAGAAATTGTTAACAATTTCATTCTGCTGGACGCCACGTCAGGGAAGTCGTCATCATCATCATCATCATCATCATCATCATCGTCATCCATCATCATCATCATCATGTGCCTTGCTGCATGACGCTGGCAATCATGGCCCTCCATATGGATCTATCCTCTTCCACCATCTCTGGGAAGTCATCTACTGTCCCCCCCCCCCCCCCCAGTAATTTCAGAGCCATATAATACTTGTTGTCTTTTGTATACGCTTGACAAAGACCAGTTGACCGAAAATTTGCGCCTGTCTTGCTTCGTTATATTAAATACGCGTTCTGATTCTATTCTTATGCATTTCTGGTCCCTAACTAACTGCATACCGTCTTAAGGACAACGGATCACCAGCCCTGTTACACTCGTTAACCTTTACCATACTAGATAAACATAAAAGCACCAAAATACAATATGTCAGTTGCATCAAACTCGTTCACCAAAACAGCAATGCGTAGTATAGAAAATCAAACCTTTCGTCACATATTGCAATATCATGTCTGTCATTTTGAACACAACAAATTTATCAAATAAAGCGAAAATAAAAATAAGACGTGAATATTCATACATCATGGAATGCTGCTTTGACCAAAGAGTGAATACCCCATTCACTGAAGTAATACAAACAGAATGAAAAATAATACTTGCGTTAAAATCACAAAGGGATAATTGTCATCAGGATAATAGATTACGTACCAAAAGGATGTATCTGCCTACTTTATTCCACTCGTGATACACCAATCTGGCCGATATCCCTCGCAATACAAGTGAGTATTGAAGTGGTGAATTCTACACACACGGATGAACAAAACTTTGAAAATCTCATCAAACAAATTCAAAATGAGCAAAAACCAAAAAAAGACACACAAACTATAAAAAAGTATTACAAATGATTTCAAACCAAACAGAAATTTCCCAATAATCTATACTAAAATGAGTGAACACAGTCTCAAACAATACAGAAATGGATGTTGAAATTATATACATCGTTTTGAATTTTATGCGTAGTCGCCATTAACCTGAGTCGATTGTAGCGATAAAACACAAGTAATACATTTCTTTTATCTAATACCAGTTTAGCATTAAAGCTACTAGTGTGTAAAACATATGAGCTTAAAATCATAGAAAAACAAAAGCAAACACGTACCTGTTGAAAAAAAAATCTTAAAATTTGGTAATGTTGCTATTTCACTATTATTCGAAAGATTAAAAAGCAGAATACCAGAATATGTTCCAGCCATGAATACAGTATTATCTCAGTGGGTATCACCAAACTAATTTTCATAGAAATAATTTGATTCAATAATACCATCAGACTTACAGATGGATTCTCTCTCTCTCTCTCTACACACACACACACACACACACACACACACACACACACACACACACACACACACACACACACAAACACAACTTTGCCCACCATCATGCATACATTTTGCCAATTCTAAATATTGTATATTTAACTACTGCTATACATTTTGGGATTTATTTACGTCTAAGCCCTAAAAGTTTGATAGGCCGAGGACTCAAGATTGATATTCCGCTTTCAACCCCAGCCCACAACATTAAAAAACCTGGCCTGTTCGCTGCCCATCCTAACGTTTCCATCATCCTGGTGGTGTCCGCACAGCATGCTTCATAGTTCCCTTCCCCACCCCCTTCCCCATTTCAAGACCATGCCAGCACATAAGGTTTTGTGCATGCTCAGGAAGTCTGCCAGACAATTGCTGACGTTTTTGGGTGGAGCGCATACGGACTTGTCCGAATGCTTTGGATCTCTCTTGAACAAAATTCCAAACACCAGACTATTAGATCCTAACAAAGCACGCCTACCATTTGTCCTGAAGTTTGTTTTTTATTTTCACATTTTCTCAATACAGAATTTCCGCCCGCAGAATAACTTCCATAGAAACCAGCAAGGCAGATGCTCTGTTACGGAAAATGATCCAAAATGTTCATGGCACATAAATGTTTATCAAAATTAAATCAGTATCCGTCTCCCAATTAAGGTCAAGGTACTTTTCGTTGTCAATGACCTATTACAACTATTTTTAACATCATCGTGACTCTACCAAGGACAGATTGTCTTTCTGTCAAGCACGATCAGCATTTTGTCTCCTTGTCATAACAATAGGGTATCAATTTTTCAAGTTGAAATCAATCTTCTTCTTCTTCTTCTTCTTCTCCTCCTCCTCCTCCTCCTCCACCACCTCTTCCTCCACCTTCTCCTTCTCCTCGTCGTCGTCTTCGTCGTCATCCTCCTCCTCCTTCTTCCCCCTAAATTCCATGAAGAATCATGATAAGCTGCACTAAATCACTGTTCAAAAGATTCCTCCAGCTCTGTCGGTTGTATGCCAAAGCCTGGGTCTCAGCAAAATATTATCAGTCAATCGTTGTGGGTCTATTTCTGTTTTACCCTCCATTTCTCTCCCTCAACAGTTCCCTGGAGGCTTGATTTAGCAAGACCATTGATCTACATTTAACATGCCAATGGATGTCGTTTCATGACTGCAGTATATCTTCCAGCAAATATCAAATCTGCATTGGTCTTCCAATCCACGACAGCCAAAGACACTGATCATTGTATATTTTGTGTCGTCATCATCATTATCATGTGGCCTGCCACATGGCGTTGGCGATCATGACCCTCCATATGAATCTATCCTTTGTTGCTGCAAGTACTTCTCCCATCCTGTCTGTCTTCATCCACTGCGCAAGTCCGTCCAATATTTTCTCCCTTGGTCTACCTGGTGCTCTTTTTCTCTCCAGCTTTCCTGTTGTGACCAGGTGCTCTAATTTCTCTTGCCTCTGCTACAAATATTAGTCTCAGATTGTATGTCCTTATAAACTACATGAGGCCTTCAGGGGCTCCTTCTCCTACAACGATATTTCTAAGTTTTGCAAAATGAACATTCTTTGTCCAAAATCGTACCTAATAAACGTATTGTATCTCGGTAACAATAAACATACCTGCTTCATCGCTGCAGACCAGAAACTTGTGACACTGTGTAATGTGTACAATTAAACTCGGTGCCACGCCTGCTTGCTGGAACAGTCACAGACAACAGCAACCCTCAGCAACATGCCCTGCTCCAAGGCTAAGGTAACACTTCAATCCTTACGATGGAAGAAGACCATTGTATCTCTATCCTCAACGACCCCACAATGATACTAAACAGAAAGTGTTCAAAAGTATGGCGGCAGAATTGGCGAGGGCACCCCTAGTAATCATCCAATCACAAGGAACCAAAGCTTTCAGGATTTATCGAACCACAAGGCAGATCACTTGGGAACCAACCAATCACAAGAAAGCAGGACGTTTAGGAGTCGTCCAACCACAAGGCAGGATAGGACACTGTGAGCCATCAAATCACAAAGAAGCAGGACATTTGGGAATCATCCAATCAGTGCAGGCAAGAAGTAGGCCGGATTCTCTTGGGAGTCATGCAAACGACCCTTAAGAACTGTTCGGTCACAGGCTTTGACAGCAGTACATATCTACTGTGCACATCTTGCCAACTCTTGATCAGGCCACAGAATGGGTATGGGTGTGAGTAAGGAGGTCAGGGAGGCGGGAAGGTAGAAGGTAGAACACGTGTGGTGACGGGAAGATTCGCCCACACGAAAATGTCTCCTAATAAGAAAACCTGTGACTCGATGACATAAAAAATGACAGAAATTACCTTTCCCCCTGTCCTACTGCTTTATCTTCAAGCATTTCAAATCTGAAAGCAGTTTTGTTGAACACATTTACCTCTGAAAATGACCCTTCTAATGATTTTTTTGCTGATCAGAAAAACCTGCTGATATATATCAAGATTTCATGCCACTGAAATTCCCTCCATATCCGAGCCAATCAATATGTTTAAGACCTTGGGATCAGGACCACAGTTGATCTTTTTGGCAATTCCATCAATAACTTACACATTTTTCATCCGCAGTTACTACTCCGATCCAAAAAGTTATCGTCCAAGCTGAAATCAACTTCGCTGAATTTGTTTATCTCTGAAAATTATCAGTTTTTCTAAAATTTTTGCTATAAATAAGAGCTTGCTGATATATCGACTGCGTTGATCTCAATGAATTGTGATTGTCAGATTTCACTGATAATGAGATCGTGCAAATTTTATTGGATCCTAGTCATGAAATATTGGTAAGTCAGATTTCAATGATTGCACAAATTTTATTGGATCTTATTCAAGAATTGTTGGTTAGTCAGATTTCAACGATTGTGCAAATTCTGATGGCTCTTGCTATCGAAGGTCAAGACATTTCACATCCACTGAGCTTATTTCAATGCCCAGTTCTATCGACTGGGCAGATTGTAATGGTCACCTAACCGTACACATTTCAGTCGTCAAATGATTGGGCATATTTGGGCATGTTTCCAGCTTAGTGATACCTCGTTTACACTTTATAAATCGCAACTGCCAATAAATCAACAGCGCAAATGTTAAAATAATTCTCAAATTCACATGGTGCAATGCTAGTTGCGTAGATATAACAGGGCATTTACGCATATGAAATCAACCTAAGCCAACCGAACAACGAAAAGCTAAAACCAGATTTAACATCTTTACCACCACCCCACCTAATAAAACATAAGTATGCCTTAATATTTGAGTTATGACATGTTATGTTCGTGAATATTGGGGTTTGGGATTAAGTACATGTAATGTCCATGCCACTCTGAAGACATGTGGTCGACAGATACGATATCATAGTTCCTCCTATTTCGAACGTTTTCACAGGACACATACTTCTATGCGAGAGCCTACACAGAAAGCCATTATCATTCTTATTAGTGTTTAAAGCCCAGTTGGCTGCACAAAACACTCACATCTAAACACATCGATAACTCTAGAAAAAAAATCTAAAAGAAAAGTAAACACACTCATCGTGCTGAATTAACGCAAATGTAAGGATATGCCCCTGATGTTGGCTATTCCGCCGAATTAATCACCAGGAGAATTAAAAAGTAAATCTAAATACAAATGCATAAAAATTAAATAATAACATAAAAATATACACAAAAACTGGCCTGCAGTACCTAAAATTGACAGTAGGCAGTTCAAATGTCCTAAGAGTAAACATGTAGTTTATATATGCACCCAATTATCAATTTTCTAATAGATAGAAAGTATGTAAGACTTTATGGAAAACACACAGGTGAAGGAACCAGCAAGGCAGAAAATGAGAAAGAGAGAGAGATGACAGGAAGCAAAGAAGCAAGTCAAAAACAAGAACGAGTGACAGAAAAGAGGAAGTTTCTATCAAAGAATTTCAAGAAGGTGGGGGATACTATTCATTCTGAAAGAGCCCCCGGTATCCCGACATGGGACACACAACTGTTGATGATAAACTCTTTACAGAAACGATGTTCTGCAGAACTAAGATATTCACTCCAACATTCATTTTGCAGTAAGGTGATCACATTATTCTGAAGTAGATTAATTACACAAGAAAATCCACCCGAGATTTACCAACAACACCTTCCCATGTGTACTAGTCACAACCTTGGCAAAATCCACTATATTCAATCATCTAGAAGTTTTCAAAATTCACCTGATTTACAACTATTCAAAAGTATGATCATTAGAAATTTATGCATATTTCAAAATCCCCAAATTTAACAGCACAAAACGAATAAGATGCCAGAAAGTTACTGCTAATAATAATTGGAACTTCGCCAGATTTACCAGTTCAAAATTGTAAAACCAAGCAGATGAATCAAACAATGGAATACATCTAGAAAACATATCTTTAGACGTAGCATTAGCATTCTGATCCACAGATTCTTAATTGTGGAAGTTTAAAGACGTTGATATATGCCAATACTGGATCCTCTTCCAGGTTCTGTCTACGCCGACTGTCTCCCTACTCTCCTCCCATTCATCACTGACATCATCAACACTTCTCTTCAAACTGGAACTGTCCCAGATTCTTTCAAGTCTGCTATTGTTCACCCTCTCCTCAAGAAACACAATTTAGATCCAAATGAACTGAAAAATTACCGGCCTATCTCTAATCTCTCTTTCTTGTCAAAACTCCTTGAAAAAGTCGTCCTCAACCAGCTGAACTCTCACCTGTCTGCCAACAATCTCCTCAATCCTTTCCAGTCAGCCTACCGCCAGTGCCATAGCACTGAAACTGCCCTACTACACATTCTCAACAATCTCCTCCTTGCAACTGATACTGGCAAAGTCTCTCTCCTCACACTCCTTGATCTGTCTGCAGCCTTTGATACCATTGATCATGGTATTCTCCTTTCTAGACTTCATCATACTTTTGGCATCTCTGACATTGCTCTGTCTTGGTTCACTTCATACCTATCAAACAGAAAACAAACCGTTCTCATCAATGGCACTTACTCTCAACCTGCATACCTGACCTGTGGTGTTCCACAAGGATCTGTCCTTGGCCCTGTTCTTTTCACTCTTTACACCTCCCCCCTGTCCACCATCACCAACTCCCATTCTATAAAACACCACTTCTATGCTGATGACACCCAACTTCAAGACAGTGACTCACCTGATAATATACAGTGCCTGTTGACTCGCACCACTGAGTGTTACTCGGACATTAAGAACTGGATGACACACAATAGACTTCAGCTTAATGACGACAAAACAGAAGCTATCCTCATTGGCACCCGTCAGAAACTTTCTCAGCTGCCTCCTCTTTCTCTCCCATTATGTAACACATCAGTCCCAATTTCTGATTCAGCTAAAAACCTTGGTGTCTGCATTGACTCTACCCTCTCCATGAACAACTTTGTTTCTCAAACTGCCAGATCCTGCTACTATCATCTCCATCGTATAAAGCTGATCAGGAAGTATCTCTCTGTCGAAACAACTGCAAAACTCGTTCTCTCCTTCATAATGTCTCGCATTGACTATTGCAATTCACTCCTGTCTGGTCTTCCTGCCTCCACCATTCACATCCTACAGCGCATTCAAAACAATGCTGCACGCCTTGTACTCAAAAAGAAAAAAGCTGACCACATATCTCCTCTCCTGGCACAACTTCACTGGCTCCCTGTATCAAAGCGCATACAGTACAAACTAGACACCATGTGCTACAAAAGCCTCAATAACGCAGCCCCCGATTACCTGTCAAGCCTACTTGAGATCTATGTTCCCTCACGTACCCTCCACTCTGCCTCTGATCCTCTGACTCTTCGCTTTCCACGCACTAAGCTCAATACCTATGGTCCACGAGCCTTCTCTGTTTCTGGTCCACTCTCCTGGAACAAACTTCCTCTCTCAGTCCGTCAGCAACCTACTTTTGTCTCCTTCAAGTCCGCTCTCAAAACTCACCTTTTCTCTCCTGCATAAAATCCTAACCTCACTCAACCCTCCCCTCTGCAGCCTGTCTCCGCTCGGAGGGAATCACATGGTTATAATATATAATTGTATGCTATGCTCTCTATAATTTTCCATTGCTTTTATTCTTGCTTTTATTGCTTTTATTCTTTCTCCCCATTTATAGCCATGCGTGTGTGTGTGTGTGTGTGTGTGTGTGTGTGTGTGTGTGTGTGTGTGTGTGTGTGTGTGTGTGTGTGTGTCTGTATGTGTGCGTGCGTGTGTGTGCGAGCGTGCGTGCCTGCGTGTGTGTCTGCTTCAGCGCTTAGATTTGATTTTATCAAGATTTTGCGCTATATAAATATTGTAATTATTATTATTATTATTATTATGTTTCTATAATGATACTTCTACTACTACTGATTATGATAATGATACTAATAGTGTTAATTATAATAGTAAGAATAATGATGATGATAATAATGTAATAATAATAACACTAATAATAATGATGATAATAATAATAACAGTAAGAAGAAGAAGAAGAAGAATAAGAATAAGAAGAATGGCTACTTGAATAACACGTTATCACGTTCTGTCTCAAGAGCCATAAGTGCTTCACAAAATCGTGAACACCAAGACAGACACACGTAAAGCAAATACATGTCGATCCCTATATTTACATATTGAAGATTTCTCAAAAATAAGTATGTTAAAAGTATGCCCAAAACAACAACAACAACAACAACAGCAAACAAACAAACTAACTAACAAAAACGCGTAAAAATGTGAACGAAACCCGACAAAAGACTATGCTTTAAAAATGTGTTCTCTTGATTGTGCACTTCGTGTGGGTAATCTTTCTTCCCTGAAATATGCTAAACCAGCATTAAGAAAGAATTCTCCATTGTTGAAATGACGAGAGTTTCACAAAGCTTACAACAATACATTCTGTTGACACAATTATCAGATATATGTCTGTTCAAACAAGACTAACCATCGATACTGGAATGGAACGAAAACCACTCGATACAAGACGTTTTACTGCCAAGCTCAAAGAACAAGGAATTATTTTGTTCGGTGACTTTATGAGGACTCCATCCACATTCATATCACACTCGTTCACACCTCTTGCCTTTATCTTCTTGTCTCCCCAGCCTACTCCTTCCCACCTTCTACAGTTCCTCAATAAAATATACCCACTAAAATCGATGAAATAAAAATTACCTGTACATGCATATGCATTCCCATGCGTATGTAAATAGAGACATACACATGCAATCAAAATGTATAAAATTAGTATACCACAATCACATATACTTACTCCTCCCCCCCAAACCCAACGTTTCCCTTTGTTTTCATCTTTCTTTCTATTCTAATCCCAACCCCTTACCCCCTCTCCATTTCATGATCTTGCCAGCACATAGGGTTTTGTGCAGGCTCAAGGAGTCTACCAGATAACGGATGGAAGATTGGGTGGCGCACATATGGAATTGTCCGTGTGATATGAATTCCACTTTGAACAAACTCTAAAACTCTGTTGACCAACCACTTGCCTCTTTCTCTGTTCTCATCACTGTCCTCCTCCCCTCTCCCTCCCCCGGATCCCCCATCAGAATTTGAAGTTTGGAGTTTGTGGAAGAGACATTCATAGCCCTGGGAAATCCCATATGCGCTCCACCCAGATCTGCTAGCAATTGCCTGGCAGTCGAAATCCTGTCGCGCTGGCAAGGTCTTGAAATGGGAAAAGAGGGTGGGGTGGAGAAGTAGAGGGACCTATGAAACTCTAAGCTGACATCTCCAGAATGATGGCAACATTAATTAAGATAGGCAGAAAACAGGCCAGTATTTAAATGCAGCGGGCAGGGATTGAACTCGAGCTATCAAATATTGAGTCCACGGCTCTATCAAAACGACCAACCAGCTCCCATTAAATAAAAATCCCCGTATTCCAGAAGTTCCCACCAGCTCTCGCAGACGGTGGGTTAAAAAACAACAACTCGTATAACACGCATGAAGAACTGATTCATTAAAATGAAATAAAAGAAAAGAAAAGAAAAAATACAAAGGAACACTAAAAAAAATCCCACTCAATTACACACAGAAGAAGCAGAAGTAAAATGGGGTAAAATGAATGGAACATTTAACACAGTCTGAAAACACCTTTGAAAACAGTCCATCATCGATGTTAAAAATGAATCACAATGTTTTGATATCATATCGTTCCCCGTACAAGTCACAACCACAAACCTGAACGAAATAATGATATGCAAAACAAAACAAACAAAAACACAAAAAAATGTTGATGCCAGTTGGCAAAATAAATTGGCGTAACTCGTATTAACATATTCACAATGACTGATCAAAATGGGTGACTCTCTCTCTCTCTCTCACTCACTCACTCACTCACTCACTCACACACACACACACACACACACACACACACACACACATACACACACACACATACATACATACACACACACCCCACTCAAATTAAAAATAAAGTGGTTCAAACGGCTCAGAGGTGGCTGAATTTACGATGTGCTTTTTATGAAATATACATTGTAATTCAATTACGATACATTTTTTATGTACATAAGGTCGATATGGGTCCTTACTTGTCTTAGGCTTCATCAAAATTCATCGCAAGAGGATTCAGCAATGGATCATGTTTACTGTTAACCCTTTGTTTCCCGCACCCTGTCCACCAGCATCTTGCATTGCCAACTATGATAGCAAAGCAAAAACTTAACCCTTTGACTCCCTCACCCTATCCACCAGCTTCCTGCTCATTCCGGCACCACAACACGTCACCTCCCCAAAGTTTATTCAGTCAAAAGTCCCAGCCCTAGGAAGCCTACAGGAGCCACAGATGCCATGGGATACCCCACCAGAGGAGACTTTGCATGCCGTTGGTCAGTTTGAAGGAGTTGGATAGTGCCTGTTTTGATCTAACTTACTGAGGATACTGCTACTGGGTCCCCTACTAACGACAGTAATCACTGAGTCACGCAGCTAGACCACCCTCCCTGAAGGAGATCACCATCACACTTCTCAATCGACAGCCCCCATGTACCACTGACACCCAGCACCCCAACCTGAATTCAATTCAGGCTTGAAACCGGTAGAGGAAACCAGATCTGAGGTCACCACAAAATCAGGCATGAAGGGTCGCAGCACATGGATAATTTTCATGATGCTCATTATAATGGATGATTTCATGATAATAATGACATTGACTATGATGCATAAAGCTACATTTTCATTCTAAGGGGGGAAATCTTTGGTTGCTACGACAAATTTGTCCAGTATTTCCAACATAAGTAGGATTCCTGACTTTACAAAACACCTGTGTACATCAAACCCAAAATCATTGCACAGAACCCAACAGATAACACAAAACAGGACATCAACAAGAAGTTATCCAGAACAGAACAACCCAGAACATGAAATATATACGAAATCAGAAAGAGAACGTGTACTTAACTCACAGAACAAGACAGATGTAAAACTTCCGCCAACTGGCATTTGCCAAGTGTCCACAAAAGACAACAAAGAAACAAATACACAAAAATTAAGACAAAAACAACAACAGAATTTCCCTGTTTCTTTCAGTCGGACAGCTTTTTCTCTACATCAACTAAACTTCAGGGAATTTCTGTTGTTTTCCACCATCCCTCAACGTCTTGAGTATTTCTTTCTTTCTCCAGCTCTGCATTTTTCAAATAAATGCAACTTAAAGACATATCTTTTATCTCTTGATCTCTGTGTCTGCGTATTCTAAAAGTCTGGAATTTCCAAATTCATTTCATTTCCACATTATCTTCCATATAAACACAATTCGAGGCAAATTTTAAAAATGTACATAAATTAGGTTGCAAATCGACTATTTCTAAGGTATCTTTTATTAACATTTTTAGCAAATGCCACACAATCTAAAAGATATCCTTCTCTTGATCTCTGTATCTGCGTATTCTCAAAGTCTCCATCTGCCAAAATCATTTCCAGATTATCTTCCACATAAACACAATTTGAAGCAAATAAAATGTACATAAATCAGGCTGCAAATCGACTAATTCTAAGCTATCTTTTATTAACATTTCTGGCAAATTCAACAAAGATTAAAAGATAACCCTGTGTATAAAAAAGACTCTGTAAATCCATTTCTAGATTATCCTTGACAAACATGTTGTAAAAACGAACACAACAAATACTGAAAGGTACCTCTATACTTAAAAGTCCGACTGCAGGTCCACAAGTTCTTGATTATCTGCGATAGAAGTATATTTCAAAACAAATGCAACGTTTCTATCCAATATTATCTTCAAATGTACGTCTAAATCAGACTGAAAGAAAAACCTGATCTACAGACTGCTCAGAGTGAAAAGACAGAATTCAATCTCTGTATAAATATATAGTGCGGTCAGCTGCATAGGATCTCTCAGGGCTGACAGAAAATGGAAGAAAATGCTTCAAACTAGGCAGTGATCTGAAAAAAAAACCTTCACAGAGTATTACCACTGCAATGTAGTGATTTAAATAACCCAAACGAAAACAAAAGAGCAAAAAACCCCAAATCTTCAATAGTTTCACCAACGCAATGCAATAATTTAAATAACAACAACAAATCTTTCAAAGTATCATCACTGCAAATGTATACCAAACGAAACGCAACACAAATCACTACAGTCACAATGTCAGATCACAAATACAAATGAAACAGGTACAAAACTGACATTGATGGTAAAACAACAACAACAACAACAACAACAAAACAGCATAAAACAAAATACTAAGCTTTGCATCGGATTCCAAACTATCACTGATAGGAGTGGATCATCAAACAAATTTAACAACAAGAAAACATGTACATACTAGATAAAATTGGAATCAAAACGTGAAAGCCAAATTCAAGAAAAATAACAACAAAATCTGTGCCTGTCAATTCAGGCTACGCATTAAAATGAAAACCCAAAGAAAGCAATGTCTGTGTACTGGTATTTTAGAATAAAAAGCATAAAAACGTGATCACAGTGACCCATTTCTATATTATTGCTAATATAGGCGTATCCTAATCCAAATGAAATATAGAAAACTCTGAGGAAACTCTTGGATAAAAAAGTTCAAATTGAAAATTCAGTTCAATTCATATTATTTGGAACCAAATAGACCACTTAACCCATTTTAGAGCTGAAATTGTAAATGAACTCAAAACAAAAAATTAGTGTTGTTCTTAATTCACAAAGGTGTTTTTAAAAAATATGTGTGAAAAGAAAACGAACAAAATACTGAACAAGGATATTTATTGTTGGTATGAATGGAGAACTTAACAATTCGGCTATTTCACTGAAAAAAAATCATGTAATAAAATTGCTGGAATCTTTTGCTGAATTACAGAAAACTGTCTTGATAATTGTTACAAGAAAAGACTACCGGTAGCTGCTTTTTTCACACCAGTAACCTTGAGTTGCAGTCCTAAATCCTAAGAGACGAATAGCAAGGTTGTCAGATTTGCGATGGTAAGAACAACCAAAATTAACTTAACGGTCTGTAGCAACACAAACGAAACACAAATATTTCTTTGTGTGTGTCTTTTTCTGTTTGTTTGTTTGTTTGTTTGCTTGTTTGTTTGTTTGCTTGTTTGTTTGCTCTGCATGCCTGATGTTCTGCAGAGTTTAGGATTAGGATACATCAAATCAAAATGGCGGCTACAAATGACGTCACGTCGCGCAATCACTCACAGACAATGGACGCATGCGCATGGGGCTCTGTTTATCTACATGTCTATTGAACCCACATGATATGTAAATTATGACCAACGGAAAAATTGTATTCCTCACGTGATATGCAAAAAATGACCTATGGGAAAAGTTCATTTGTCATGTGATATGCAAATCATGACCAACGAAAAATGTTCATTTTCACGTGATATGCAAATCATTACCCACGGGAAAAGATGAGTGATTCTATTGTCTTCATTATTTTATTATCTACCACTGACGGCTTTATTCTTTTTTCTATGGCACAGTGTTTAGATATGACATGTTTTAGGCTCACTAAAAAGAATGCTAAATCAAATTTAAAAAAACATAAAATGAAAAAGCACCTCCCATCTTAGATGACATATACACTTGGTACATCATAATAAATAAATAAATAAATAAATAAACAAGAAAACATGGCTTTTTTAAATAAAATTTTGAAAAAGGAATTTTTCAATACGGATAGTCCATTACCAAAAAAGTAAAGAAAAAGACAAATCCTGATCATCAATCCATGGATCCGTCAGCACAAATGAACATCTTTTTGGCGTGCACACACACAGCTACCTTGCAAAACTGAAAACGATCCCGACTTCTGAACACATTCCATGAAACAAACGTGAGCCTTGATACGTTCTATTAATGATCGCAAGAACACACACAAGGTGATCAATCACTCTCTCTAGTCAACGGTCATATACACAACGAAGTGGGATAGAAGAACACAGAATACCTCGCTGTCAGAACTATTACACAATGGAGCTACAGTAACAAGAAACTCTGGGGACAACTGGACAGCAGAAGGTCCTCAGAGAAGAAGCCCTCCTCAAGCAAGCGTATCGGCCCTAAACTCCTTACACTTTAACTCTTTGACTCCCGCAACCTATATACCAACTGCAAAAACTTAACCCTTTGATTCCTTCACTCTGTCCACCAGCTTCCTGCAGGAGGTTGGTGATATGGTTAAGTTTTTGCTTTGCTAGTATGGTTGATAATGCAGGATGCTGGTGGACAGAAAGCGGAAGTCAAAATGTTAAGAGGACTGGGCCGAACCCAGGTCATGACTCCTGGACGCCCCTCTACTGTTGCCACTTTTTTCTTTGAAACTAAACCCCACCTGGGTCGAACCCGCGCGTCCAAGGTGGTCAGGCATCTCAAAGTCAAGTCACCCTTATGACCACTTAGCTATCGGGCACCTGCAGTATATAGGTGAACTTTAAGCCTTATGAAGTTCTCTTCTATTTCTACTAAACCAGATCCAGCTGAAACTCTTTTCAGCTGCTTCTGTCATCGCACACTTTTTAAACAGAGTCAAGGATTTCTTCAGTCACTGTTTCGATTTGATTGACTGTTTTAACCAACCTTCAAAATGGTTTTGTTTGGTTAAAATACATTGCCTGAGGGAAGTTGATGGGTAGAGTGGGAGAGTGAAAGGGTTCAAATATGCTTCAGATCTTCTTCTTTTTAAATAAATGCCATATCTGCTGACTGTTAAACGTGTGGTATTTTGGTATTACATGACAGTTCTTCTTTCACGGAACAAAATTTCCCAGTAAGAAACAATCCTCCTTTAAACTGACAAAGCATATTCTCCTGATTTAAAAATGATCATCAATTACTAACGAATACCTCGTCACCACAACCAGAAATAAAAATCTTGAGATCCAGTTTTACCATGATAATAACCAACAAGTAAATAAATGTGTCCTACACACAGACAAACAAACAGACATCCAAACAGATACAAGTTATCATAACAATCATTCAGAAAGTCATCTAACTCTTTGACTCCTGCATCCTATCCACCAACTGCAAAACACTTAACCCTTCGACTCCCTTACCCTATATAGGATGAGGGAGTCAAAGGGTTAAGTTTCTGTTTTGCTAGCACGGTTGGCAATGCAGTATGAGTGGTGGACAGGGTGCAGGGGTCAAAGGGTTAACCTACATGTCAAAATGAAAAGACAACCGGAAAGAACATCTTCAACAACTGATACAGCTGCAGTGACATATGTTCTAACAACATCCATGCTGTATCATTTTCACCAAAGATTGAAACAGGTATGTACAGTCTGCTGTGGATTCTACGTTTTGTGGAATTTTTTCTGGACTTTTTTTCTATCTATGCCAGGGAGGTGTCGTGGGGAGATGAAGGTGGCGGTTTGCAGCTAAACGGGAAGCCTGCTGTAGTCATGTTGCAGATGTGGAAATGTGTCACTCCTTCTATCCTGCGCCGCCATGGTCATCCTCTGCCTCTGAAGCCTGGGCATCTGGTGTTGTAGGCTCAAAGGGCTGGCTGGTTGCAACGCATCTAATACAGGTATTAGTGTGAAAAACAGGGTAGATGTAGTTTATCTCATAATCCTTGAGATCATGGGGACGGGGATGGCAGATACCTCAACTTTGTCCAGTAGTTGGTATTATGGGAGTCAGTGTCCATCTGCTCTTCCTTGCTGCTTTACCTTCCCCAACACGTTGTCAAACATTCATATATCATCAACATGATGACTAGAAGTCTTAGCATCCACCCGTTTGGTTGCTGTACTTGGGACTGAAGGTCCTCGTACATACTCAATCCCCGTAACCCAAACACAAACGATGGTAAAATATCAAGACCTTGCCAACCTATAGGGTTTATGCACAGGCTAAAGGCTTATGCCATGGTCATTTTGGATCTTGTCTATCACATGGTATTGGTGATGTCAGTGCTTGTAGGATTTATCCCCAGGGTGGAGACGCTGTGCTGAGAAAGTGAATCTGAAACAAACTCTACCACCACCAACAAATCCAATCCAATGGTCATCCAGTTCTTTTAGAGATAAAACAAGTTCAGACAGTTATTGATTCACAGCTGGATGGACTGAAAGCTTTATGCGCCAGGCTTTCCCCTGTGGGGATACCGTTTTTTTTCCCCAGTATAATAGTATCCCCACCTTCTGGAAATTCTGTGCTAGAAATTGCCTCTTTTCTGTCACTCTCTTTGTTTCTGCCTTATTCCTTTGCTTTCTGTCATTTCTTCGTAACATTTTCTGTCTTGCTGGTCCATTCATCTGTATATGTTTGATAAAGTCTTAGGATTGATAATTGGGTACATGTATTAAGTGCGTTTTTGGCTCTAGGAAGGTGAGATATGCGGAAGCAATTTTATGTAAATTATGCCTGTTTTTATACAGGTTTTGGTGTCCTTATTTATGTTTTAATTTGTATTCAGGTGGGATTTTTTTTATATTCCCTGTGCGATAAATTGGACGGAATGGTCAACGCCAGGGACAAATCCTTAGATAATGTGCGCGAATGCATTGATATATGTGCTTAATTTTCTTTTATGTTTTTCGTGTTGAAGTCTTGTATGTTTTGAAGCGGTTATAGCCCTGATATGGCTCTGCGCAGTCGGCTGGGCTTTAAACAATAACAACAATAACAATGCGACAGGCTACAGCTCACACTGTCAGACCAGAACCAGCCAGAAGAACATGTACGATGGTCAGGAATCAGAGTTTGGGGGAGTTTGTTCGAGAAGGATTCATCGTATTCGGACAATTCCACCCAAATTTGTTAGCATTTATCTGGCAAACTCCTCAATCCTGCGCAAACCCTACATGTTGGCAAAGTCTTGACATGGGGATGGGACCGTGATCCATCAAACTCATACACAGAATGATTGGATAATCAAATCAGATGGACACCAACAAGCGTACATTTATGTTGTGGGTGGGATTGAAATCAAGATATGAGGCCCCTGAACCCACGGCTCTATCAAAAAGCCTAAGTTATTGATTATACTGTTAAAAAACCCTTACATCAGCAGTGACTTTTTGTGTGGTAATTCTCATTTCCAAGTAATAATATATATATATATAAATTCATTACATATTATAATATGGACTTGGTTACTATGATGAAGATGAGAAAGCAACTTGTAGAATATACTATTGCAAATAGCAAAACTACTTAACCCTTTGACTCCCGCACCCTATCAACCAGCTTCCTGTATTGTCAATCATGCTAGCAAAGCAAAAACAACCTTTTGATTCCCTCACCCTATCCACCAGCTTCCTGCAGGAAACTGATAGGGTGAGGGAGTCAAAGGGTTAAGTTTCTGAAGTTGGTGGATAGGATGCGGGAGTCAAACGGTTAAGATATCGATCAGAACTGCATTCAACCCTGCACAGAAGCACACAGCAAGTAACCAGTACACTGTTTCAAATCGACAACCTTGAAATGTAGCAAACTGCAAACAACCAGACTACTATTTGTAACAGACCGCCCTGCACTGCACCATCAAGTGAACAAACTGGCAAAAGGAAAAGCTGGAAAAAAAAAGAAAACAATGCGAGGTTTACAACAAGGAAGTCAATGACTTGTTCAGCGCCTTATAAGATGACAATGTCTTTAGAGGAAACATACAGATTGTTCAACATATTCTAAGCTAACTAGGTCTCGGAACAATCATAACTAGCAGAAGTTTGAAAAAAAAACCGACAACCGTGTTGAAAACATAACGTAACTAGCAATACCTTTTTGAAAATAACTACGTTTCAGAACAATCATAACTAGCAAGAACTATGCTTCTAAACAACCACACGTACAGAGTATACGTTTCAACACAAACGTTAGCTTTACAACAACGATGAAATAATCTAAACCATTTCACTGAAACAGTTGAACTAAATCTCATCATCAACCAGGAGAATGGATGAAGCTTAAACCTCATCCATCATTAACCACACCAGGGAACGAGGCCAGTTTGGTATGACAGACAGACCCCTCATCACACACAAACGGATCAACATCACCTATGAGTTGTCAAAAGTTCTTGAATTCTCCATTAAACATTGTTGAGCAGTCATTTCTCACCATCATGTTGACTAGAGGTCTCGTGTCCTTCTCGTTAGTTGTAGTACTTGGGGTTGGGGTTTTGTAACCCAGGCGCAAACCTACCATAAGAGGGGAGTGGTGGGAAACACTGAGTGTATATAAACAGCATCAAATAACACTTGATGGTGGGAGGATGGTATGGGGTTAAAGTCACAGTGCACCACAGTTTCACAGATTCACCAGTTGTACAGCAGTCAGTCCTCCCTATCTGCTGATCGCAGCATATCACAGGAATTCTCCATAAGTCTTGGTGTAGTGCTGCACAGTGGATGTGGTACATAGCAAGGTGATCAAGGAGCACTACTGCGCTGTGGAGGAAGAAGGGAAGAGGAAAAAAAGCGGGTGGGTGGATGGCGGCACTTCAGTCCATCAAAGAAGTGGGAAAAAGAGGGGTGCATTTCAGTCATTCCAAGTTATATTTCTACCACCTCCAGATGATAGGATCCATACCGATGACTCACAAGCCATTGTGGACGCTGTCCACGTCCATGTAACCCTCCCCAAAGGTCTGTGACATGGACAGAAGTGGGTGGGTGGGGAATGGAAGGAACACGCTTCAGACATGACATCGCCAAAGTCCTCAGCAGGAAGTCCTCCACCTCTGCTTCTTTTCAATCACAGACGTTCTCATTATCCCAATGTGGCCCAGATAAAGATCTGGCATCCAGATGGGGGAAGAAAGAGAGACAACATAGCATCACTCATTTTACATCCCAATGTCCTTCTGTCTCTTCCACTTCAAAGAAACTCTCCATCTCTGCGGTGATCTATGACGATAAAGGTACTTCACGCAGTAAACGTGTTGAACGTCAGGCATACACAGAGACAAAGTTTCAGTCATTCCCCCAAACTCCATCATCACTTACTTATAGAGATCAAATTCGCAATCCGTCCTGTGTTTTCGAGAAAAACTCCATCTTGATGTCCATCTGCAGTTGATGACAATTTGGTAAATGATCATACTGAACACGACACGTAAGAAGAGGTGAAACTTCAGCCATGATTATTCTCAATCTCTGCTTATCCAAACTCTACCATCTCCCGAGAAATCAAAATCCATTTGTCCTCCTACGTTTCAGTGAAACTCTCCTCTTGCCATCAATATGCAGGTGACAAAAGTAGTTTTACAAAGTAGCCTTGAAGGACACATAAGATGCAAAGTGTTGAAACTTTAGTCATTGTACAATCTCAGTTCCAGACCCTCCTCCAGCACCACCATCATCAAAAGATCAAATCATCAATCCATCTCCACATCTTCAAATTGCTGTTGGCCCAAGTAGCTCGCAAAGTGGTCTTGGAGAACATCAGATGTACAGAAGAAGGGAAAAGTTCAAGTGATCGTAAATCTTTCAAGTCTACAACTCCCCATTGCACAGAGATGACACTCTCATCCTCTCACACGTCAGAAAAAATCTCCATTTGTGGATGAAAAAAAGGGAGCCCTGTGACACGAGGCACACAAAAGAGGGAAAACTTTAGTCAATACACATTTTAGTCTCCATGTTCCCACATCATGGCCAGCTACACCATCACCAAGGAAACAAACCTACCCGCACTCCTTGAGTTTAGAATCTCCCTCTTGCTGTTGATCTATAGTAAAAAAGGTACTTCACCGATGACCTTATAGAACATCAAGTAATGGAAAAGGAAAAAGTTCCATCATTCTATATACCCTCTAATCTATCAGTTCTCTTCAAGGTCAGAGAATGTTTCAGGTTGCTGATGGTCTCTGGGTATTCAAGATACTTCCCTAGGGGATCTTGCAGAAGGACTTAGACATACAGGAAGAGGAGAAACTTCAATCATTATAAACCTTTTACGCTCCATACTGTCCCAGACTCGTTCATCACTTACAGAGAGTAAACCAACCACCCTCCCTAGCGACTGCTATCACCAATAATTCAAATCCATGACAGAGATGATCAATCCTCCTCCACTTCAAGGTCAGAAGAGGTCTCCACCTTGTTATCGATCTGCACACGGTAATGGTATTTGGCGATGTAGCGAACCCACTTC
>JAPXFY010000012.1:18948198-18953198 GCA_030674185.1 Monoplex corrugatus
GTTACAGACCTATTGCTTTGACGTCCCATACGAGCAAACTAATGGAAAGATTGGTATTAAACAGACTTATACATTACTGTGATAAAACTAACGTTATTCCGGTAAACCAAGCAGGTTTCAGAAAAGGGAGATCCACAGTTGAGCACCTGGTTAAACTTACAACTCAGATAAAACAACAGTTTGCCCGCAGAAAAAGTCTTTTGGCAACTTTTTTTGATATGAAAAAAGCGTATGATCAAGTTTGGCATACACGTTTATTATACAAGCTGAAATCTATTGGTTTATCTGGCAATATGTATAATTATATTAAGTCCTATTTAGCCAATAGAACAATTCAAGCAAGAGTGGGAACAAGTTATTCTACTTCGCGACGTTTTGATATGGGAATCCCTCAAGGTTCAGTGATAGCACCTATTTTATTTAATATCCTTATACAGGATCTTCCTAATGCACTCTCAAATCGTGTTGTTTTGGTACAGTACGCTGATGATATATGTATTTGGATGAATATTACTTTAAAAAAGACAACTCCACAGAGAGCACAGAATTACATCAGGAAGTTGTATCAGTCTGATCTTATGTCTATAACTATGTCTCCTCTATGCCCCCAAACCAACCCGCCCATCTCTCATCTCACATACTTTTTTTGTGGTTTTTTTTGTCTAATATCACTCATAGTGAAAAGACGTTAAATCAAAGAACGAACGAACACTCACACACAACACATACACCCGGGACTGAAACTCAAGACATCAGATCTTGAGTCCACGGTTCTCTCAGTTGAACCAAACAGCCCCCGGTTTTCAACAATATACTTCCTGTCAATAACTAACCAGTCCTGTGTGTATGTGTTTTCTTTTTTGCTGTTGTTGTTGTTGTTTTGTTTTGTTCCGTTTTTTTTGTTTTTGTTTTTTGTTTTGTTTTTCGTTCTGATTCTTCTTGGATGTATGCGGTCACGTTGTTTTACCCACACTGTGCAGTCGGTATTTTGCTGTACAGTTGGCATAATCTGAATTCGCTGGGCGTGCATGGTGGTGGGTATTTCCATGTTTCCATAAGATATTGAACACTGACACTTCAAAAGTTGATACGAAAACAAACGTTACAGGCCATACTATAGATAGACACAGAGAGAACGCTGCGTGCATTGAGAAGCTAGACTATACAGGACCACCCACATAGAGACTCACAGAACCACAACTCACCTTGATTCCGTTCTGGCAACCTGGACACCCTCCAGACCACGCTGCGATGTAGATGCTCGTACTTTGCCGTGCCCACAGACGTCTCCATGAGGGCGGGACTGAGCAGTCCCTGGGCCATCATGGTGATCCGCTCCAGACCTTTAATCTTTCCAGGCTTGCGGGTCATCGCCTTGAAGGAACCGTACTTGAACTTGCGCTCGTAGCGGAAGTAATAAATCCACGTCTCCGGAATCTTGAAGTGGACTTCGATGTCCTCGCAAGGGAACTGTCCACACTTCTTGCTGAAGGCATGGTAACCGGTGACCAGCATGTCACAGCGGATCTCGAAGTGACGATCCTTCATGATCTGTTGAATGCGCATCTGTAGCGGTAACTCTCGGTTTTCTTTCGGCCTTACCCGGAACCTCATCAACTCAAACTGACAGGCGTCTAGAGGATGGAAACGAATGTTGTTGGTCTTTTCGTACGTGTCCAGATCTACAACACTGTGGAATTCCGCGTCTTCTATCTTGATCCAGTCTTCGGTTTTGACAGGGATGATGTCGTGTCTTCCCACCACTTCTCTCCCTTTGCGGGTCCTGTCGTTGATGCCCAGCTCGCAGGCAGGCATACCCGTGATGAAGGCCAGAACGAACATGCGTACTCGGGCTTTTTGGTTGAGGGTGTGACCGTCCCGGTCGATGACGGCTTCGTACTCATCCCAAACCTCAGCCTGGATCTCTTCCTTGGTGTAGGTCAGGGTCTTCTCCCGTCTGGCGTCCAGCTTCATGAAGGCGTCCTCCATCTCCCACACGAACGACCGGATTTCTTCCAGGTCCAGACTGCCGAATTTGAGCAGTTCTGACACCTGCGGGGCGTGGTCCAGTACCATGTTCGGTTTAGGTTTCTTCACAAAGGATGGAGTGATGCGTTCAGGTTTGATTCCCACTCTCTCTCTGTAAAAGATGTACTGGACCTTGACCGTGTGGATCTTGCCGTACTGATCAAACTGTTGCACAGTCAGCTCAGACACAGAGTAGCAGGGCTGTAAAGGGAGCTCCTGGAAGACGTCCCCCTCACAGTCTTCACTCTCGTACACTTTCAGCACAGGACCATCCTTTAGCAGAACTAGTTTGACATATACTGTCTTCCAGTACCTGTTACCAGCCAGCTTCTTCTTCACCGGCTGCCTCAGCATAAGCTTCCAGCAGCTCTTGGTGAACGTTGGCCGGAACGGCTCCAGGGGCTCCAGGTTGTCGTCTTCATCGTAACTGCTACTTTCTGAAGACATAGACTTGAGCGGTCCCCTGGGCTCCACCATTCCTTAGGCTTTTCCTCCATAACCTGAAAGCTGGCAAAGTTCTCTTCCGGAGGGGATTCTTTGTCGAAGGGGTTTTCTCTGTTGGACACCAGGGGGGATTTTGGACATTTGGGGGGAGGCGGGAGGACTGGAACCGGGCCTGAGGCAGCACCTTCTCTCTTGATGGGTTCTACCTGGATTTTGAGTTTGAAGCCCGTGTCAACATCATCATCGTTCTGATCGTCGCCCAGCTTACTGGACGTCGCTTCACGAAACAGGTCATCAGCCTCAAGCGCCTGTGAGGTGTCCTGCGTGCTGCTGAAGGGATCAAATACGTCTGAAGGTTGGGAACCCTCTGCTGGGACAGACGTGCCTTTCACTGAAGCGTCAAGCTCATCAGCAGAGGCCACGAACAGCTTGTGGAAGTTGGCGGCAGGCGCCGGGGCTGCACTGATGTTCTCAAAACTGGCGGTGAGGAAAGGGTTAATGGGCTTCACAGAACCTCCTCCAACACCATCCCCATCCGCTGAGATGGAAGGAATGTTGGTGGCGGTGAACATATCGTTCTCGAATGGATTGAGATCTTGAGACTGTGTCCCCGGTTCAGCAGTGCCCCATATACTATCAGCATCGTGTTTCACCTCTGACGCTGGTTTCTTAGAAAAGAAATCCTCATCAAAGTCTGACTTTGGTTTCGAGATACTTTCAGCAGCAGTTTCAGTTCGGAATGGATTATGTGATCTGTGTCTCATGCTGGAGTCGGTGGTGTCTGAAGAGAATGCTAGGTCTGACGACTGTTGATGGGGGTTAGCGTTGAAGTCTAGAGATGCAGGATCAGAGGAGGCTGGCACGGCACAACCGAAGGGGTCCAGGCCTGACGCGTTGTCCTGGGAAGTACTGCCCATTTTAGCAACACCGGTGGTGAAGGGGTCTACCATGTCAAGGCCTTTAGAGTTGCTCACTTTAGGCCTAGTCTGAGAAAAATCGGCAACAGTGTCAGCTTCATCAGATTCTACTATGGTAGCGAAAGGGTTAAAGGCATCGGGTTTCACCGTCGTGACAGTTTGAAATGAGTCGGAACTGAAAGGGTTTCTGGACAAAGGTTCTGAGCTGATGTTCTTCCTCTCCGCTTCCGCTCCCCACTGGAGAAAGTCGTCCACCAGACTACGAGCCAGGTTGGACACAGCGGCGCTGTCTGAAGCAAACTGCCCCTGCTCTGCCAGAAAGTCGGCGTCAAAGGCCACAGGGCTGGAGCACAGGGAAGACTGGTTGCTGCTGAAGGCAGTGGACGACCCCATGAACCAGTCCGTGCCGGCACTGGAGTCCACACTGGCCGACTCCCTCACGGTGCCTGGATGGGCGAGGAAGTCGTCCAGACCCAGGAGGTCTTCATTGACGATGAAAGAAGACGGCTGAGCGTCTGAATTCCCGGAGCTGGGTTCAATCCCGAGTCCCAGCAGGTCGACGTCCTCGGCACTGGGGTCTACAGGGGTGGAAGGGGGAACGGGTTTCTCAAAGGCCAGCAGCTCTAACTGGTTGTCTCGATCCATGCTGATGAGGCAGCTGCCGGTGGAGTGATGGTCTGAAGACCCTGCCGGAGTCACGTGAAAATGAGGCAAGTCTCTGATGCCTGAAATCAACGTGGACAGCTCGCTGTCGTCCGGATCGTCACCGTTGTTGAGGAACTGGTTGTCTTCGGGGGGAACGTTCTCACTCGACTCAAAGGCAGTCCTTTCAGCTTCGTCTATTGTAGCAGCGTCATCGGCTCCTAGATTAGTCCACTGCGAGTGAGTCACATCTTCCTCTTCTTCGTCATCTCTAAGCTGATCGTGTCTGGCCGGGGAGATGCGGCCTGAGGGAGAGATACGACCTGCCGCAAGTTTGCCAATGTTCTGCTGGGTCTTCAGCACGTTCACCTTGATGCGATCCTGCATCTGAAGGAAGGCCTGCCATTGCTCCGATTTGCCCTTCCCCTGATCGTCCACCTCCTGGAGGTCGCTGGAATCATCTGCTAAGTTTTCTTTGGAGGGAGATTTGGATGGGGATTTGGATGGGGATTTGGCCCTACGTTTAGCACCTTCTTTGCTGGCTTTGATGAGGAAACCTAGACCCTTAGCTGCTTTAGATTTCTTGCTGAAAAGACCGTGTTTGTGGGACGGGGAACTGTGCTTACTGCTACTAGGAGAGGAGGCGGCGAGTACGTCTGGGAAGGCCTCACTCGCCGTAGAAGGCCCCGCGTCCTGGGTGCTCTTGAAAACGTCGTCGCCTGAAGGTGGGGGTGATGGCAAGTCTTTGACAAGGTTGGACGATTCATCCCAGGAGCCAGTGGACATGACGCTGCGTTAGCCACAGTCTGAAACACACATATACCACACACGATTTGAAACACACATACCATACACAAGGGGAGGAGGGAGAGGAGACAGAGAGCGAGAGAGAGAGAGAGAGAGAGAGAGAGAGAGAGAGAGAGAGAGAGAGAATGAGAGAGAGAGTATGAGACAGACAGACAGAGAGCC
>JAPXFY010000012.1:18958198-18960698 GCA_030674185.1 Monoplex corrugatus
ACTGGCATTGTGCTGGACTACATCCCCCTCAGCAACTATTGTTCAGTGTGCAAAAGTGGGCCGGCTCAAGATGATCCTCAGTATGGACAATGGTTTGAAGCACACAGGGACAGGTGCCAAAAGAATGTCAGCTGCTCGTCGGGTGCCATGGAACACGAAGGGGCTAGCATTATCTTCAAAAGATCAGTGGAGCTCCATGGATTTCGCTACACGAAAATGCTGGGGGACGGCGACGCAAAGACTCATGCCAGACTACTGGAAGATGCCCCTTATGGTCCTGACTTGCCCATTGAAAAAATAGAATGTGTGAACCATGTTACAAAAAGGATGGGGACAGCTTTGCGTAACTTGGTACAAAAAATGAAGGCCCAGAAGTAGTCGATCAGTGGCCGGGGCAAGCTGACCGAGGAGCGGATAAAAAAACTGACGAACTACTATGGTCATGCAATAAAAGTAAATAGTGGAGATTTGCATGCCATGGAGAGAGCGGTATGGGCATCATATTATCATTCCACCAGCACTGATGATGACCACGACCACACCTTCTGTCCTCCTGGCCCTCAATCCTGGTGCTTTTTCCAGCGAGCACTGGATTCTGGAGTAGACCCCCCTCCTCACACCAAGCCCTTGCCTGCTATCGTCAAAGATGCGTTGACACCTGTCTACCGTCGACTTGCAGATCCACAGCTGCTGAGTCGATGCTTGGCAGGAAAGACGCAGAACACCAATGAGAGTTTGCATTCCTTGTTGTGGCGCACTTGTCCAAAGGAGAGATGGGCAAACCTGCGAACAGTGGACACAGCTCTGGCTGTGGCAGTGCAACGCTACAACAAGGGATCGTCCGCTCTTGTGGATGTGATGGTGGAGTTGGAACTGACTGCCAGCACCTTCACTACTGACTATATGGAACAGGCAGATATCCAGAGGGTCCAGCATGCCACCAGGAAGTCATCAGAGAAAGAAAAAAAGAAAAGAAAAGTGGTGGAAACAATCAGTCGGCGAGAGCGTCAAGAGAGAGAAGAAAGGGAGGGGGTGGTCTATGGGGCAGGGCAGTTCTAGACACACAGTTGTATTGTTTTTGTGTTCCTTTTATTTTTGTAGCATTACCAAGACATTTCCTACACTGTCAGTTTGTTCATTATGTACTTTTTACAGACTTGTGTGCATGTACAAGGACTATGAATTTTTGAAAGCCATTTTCTCAAAACAACAGTTTTCGCCACCCTAACATTTTAGCCTCGTGTTTTGGGACACTTGTTGTAAAGCTATAGACTTGAAAATTGGCTGGTATATGGAAAAGGGGCTGCTAAATACAATGATGGCATCAGAAAATGGGTATCTGCTCTACTTTGTGCTGTGAATTTTTTTGTATGGGCTAGCGGCAGTAATATAAATTCCCCAAAATATGACCATATGATATGACCTATCTCAGGCATTATACAATTCAAAATGTACTCTGTTGTGTGGTTTGGACCTAGTACTTTATTAGAAAAGTATTCCAGCTGTTAGAAATTGCTTTTGTCTTCCAGTGAAATGAAGGCTAAAATAGTAAGTAGAATTCGGCCAGTAAAAACAACCTTTTTTTTTTCTGAAGCTGTTACTGAAGCTAGAGTCTTGAAATTTTACACAGGTTCTCTTATTAACATGTTTATGTACTGTGCAAAATTTCATAACAATCCATTGCATAGTTCCTGAGAACAAAAATAGCCCAAAACGCACTAGCGGTGCCACCGGGAATATGATCGAATAAAAACACAAAAGCACCATTTTTTTTAGCTTTCGTAGCTTTCGGAGCTCTGATGCTCCTTCTTCAGCAGGCATGTTTATTTGCTACAGATGTCAATAGCTGGGGTCACGGCATTCGTACACTCTAGAAACAGTACGCACAAAAAGCAACAGGATTTTCTAATGGTCACGACACATTGTGTTAAAGTTTCAGTTTTTTTTCCAGAGTAATCAGTCCACACCGTACTGCTGTTCTCTACCAAGAATAAAGGGCAGAGGGGAAGATGGGGTGGTAGTATGGAAGATAAAGCAGAAGGGTAAGGTACCACCCATCTCTCCATCCTAATGGAAAAAATACAACTCCCAGAAACATCGCCAGGAAACCTTTTAAAGGATTACAGCTTACCTCAGCGGTATGATTTAAAAAAAAACAAAAAAACCCTTCATCCTCAGTAACCATCCTCTCCCATTTCAACGCACACGCAGCTCATACACCCACGTGCGCATGGTGAGACACGCACGCACAAACACTACCAGCCGACTATTCAAACAAGATAGACCGACAACACAAACAGACATGGTCACGCACACACGCACACACACACACACACAACACACACACACACACATGCATGCACGCTTGCATGCATACACACCAATATATGCCCCTCCACCCCACCCCCTGTCACCAACCAACACATACACACAGACACCAATGTGCCAACCCCTCCCCCTCAACCACACACACCAATGCGTCGCTCTCTCTCTCTCTCTC
>JAPXFY010000012.1:18965698-18988198 GCA_030674185.1 Monoplex corrugatus
TGAGCGCGGAGACATTATCTTAAGAAACTGAAACCGAAACTCTCTCTCTCTTTCTCCCTCTCTCTGTCTGTCTGTCTGTCTCTCTCTCTCATTATTTCTCTCCCTCCCCTCTCTCTCCCCTCCTCTCTCTCCCTCAATCTCTCTCTGTCTCTCTCTCTCAGAACCAGTCCAACGGAAACGACCGACTTCCGAGCCACACGGGCAGCCTGTCTGGAAAGTCAACAGAATTGGCACGATGTTTTGGAGACAAAATCGATATCGCCACAGTTTTACAGGAAAGTGTTGCCATACAGAAAAACTTTCTTCTTCTTCTTCAAACAAAAAAAACCTGTTGCTTCTTCTTCTTCTTCTTCGTGTGTGTGTGTGTGTGTGAGTGTGTGTGAGAGAGAGAGAGACAGGGAGAGAGACAGAGACAGAGAAGAAGACAGAGACAAGAAGAGACAAGGAGAGAAGACAGAGAGAGAGAAGGAGAGAGAGAGAGAGAGAAGAGAGAGAAGAGAGAGACAGGAGAGAGAGAGAGACAGAGAGAGAGAAGAGAGAGACAGGGAGAGAGACAGGAGAGAGACAGAGAGAGAGAAGAGAGAGAGAGAGAGAGAGAGAGCGAGAGACAGAGACAGAGAGAGAAGAATATGTGTGAGTGGGAGAGAGACAGACAGACAGACAGAGAGAGAGAAAGAGAGAGAGAGAGAGAGAGAGGGGAGAGAAGTACATGCACGCACGAGTGTGTGTGTATGCATGTGCGTGAGCGTGTGTGTGTTCGTGTGTGTGTACGTGTATGTGTGTGTGTGTGCGTGAGAGAGAGAGAGAGACAGTGAGAGAGACAGACAGACAGAGAGAGACAGAGAGACAAGAGAGAGAGAGAGAGACAGACAGAGAGAGAGAGAGCAGACAGACAGACAGACAGATAGACAGACAGAAACCAAAATTACACAGGCGGCCTCAATCGATCTGGTTTCACCTCCAGGAAGGAGGGTAACGATACATTTGACATGCACCCAGAAACCCTGTAGCCCGTCCACTTCCCCTTCTGTTTAACCCTTTGGCTCTCACACCCTACCCACCAACTGCAAAAACTTAACCCTTTGATTCCCTCACCCTATCCACCAACTGCAAAAAAAGTAACCCTTTGACTCCCTCATCCTATCCATCAACTGCAAAAAACAACCTGTTGACTCCCTAATCCTATCCACCAACTGCAAAAACTGAACTCTTTGACACCATCACCCTATCCACTAACAGCTAAAAAAATTAACCCTTTGAATCCCGCACCCTATCCACCAACTGCAAAAACTTAACTCTTTGACTTCCGCACCCTATCCATCAACTGCAAAAACTCAACCCTTTGACTCCCAAACCCTATCCATCAACTGCAAAAAAGTAACCCTTTGACTTCCTCACCCTATCCATCAACTGCAAAAACCTAACCCTTTGACTCCCACAACCTATCCACCAACTGCAAAAACTTAACCCTTTGACTCCCTCACCCTATCCACCAACTGCAAAAACTTAACCCTTTGACTCCCTCACCCTATCCACCAGCTGCAAAAACGTAACCCTTTGACTCCCTCATCCTATCCACCGGCTGCAGAAATTTGACCCTTTGACTCCGGCACCTTATCCACCAACTGCAAAAACTTAACCCTTTGAATCCCGCACCCTATCCACCAACTGCAAAAACAGAACTCTTATCCATCAACTGCAAAAACTCAACCGTTTGATTCCCACACCCTATCCACCAACTGCAAAAAACTTAACCCTTTGACTCCCGCACCCTATCCACCAACTGCAAAAACGTAATCCTTTGACTCCCTCACCCTATCCACCAACTGCAAAAACTTAACCCTTTGGCTCCCACACCCTATCCACCAACTGAAAAAAAACTTAACTCTTTGACTCCCGCACCCTATCCACCAAATGCACAAACTTAACCCTTTGACTCCCTCATCCTATCCACCAGCTTCTTGTAGAAAGTTGGTGGATAGGATGAGGGGCTAAGAAGGTTAAGTGCAGGAAGCTGGTGGATAGAGTAAGGGAGTCAAAGGGTTAATTTTTTGCTTTGCTAGCATGGTTGACAATACAGAATGCTGGTGGATAGGGTAAGTCAGTCAAAGGGTTAAGTGTTTGCTTTGCTAGCATGGTTGACAATACAGGATGCTGGGGGATAGGGTGAGGGAATCAAAGGGTTAACACCCTGCCCAAGGCGTGGACAGATTTTCAGTGTGGGAGATTGCGTTATAAAACTGTCATGTGACCAACAGACGTGGTGGGGCGATGGCTAGAGCAACAGAATGACAACTGGAAGGTTGTGTGTTTGAATCCAACCATGACGGGCGTGGTAGGCACGTGGGTAAACGTCGGGATTTTCCAGTCCAAAGGTCCTGGGTTCGATCCCGGCCCTTGACATAATCATCTGCCTGGTAGATAAAGTGTGGAGATGTCTTCGATCTTGTAGGGCATCATGTGTGCAGTCCCTGTTATTGTTACTGTTTGTTAAAAGCCCTGCAGACTACGCGGAGCCATATCAGGACTACGGCCATCTCAAAATGTACATCATACTCACTGGAGAACAACGACAAAAAACAAACAAACAAAAAAAAACAACAACAACAACAAAAACACACACACACCTGGTAGAGAAAACTAGTGCACCTATCAATGCATTCGAGCACATATTCTAAGGATAAGTCCTTGGTGTTGACTACGATCAATTTATCACCAGGGGATTTAAAAAGTCACATACCCGAATACAAATATAAAGATAACTAAGAACACTAAAACAAGTCCAAAACCGGGCCTAAACGAGCTGAAACTGTTTCTGCATATCACATTTCCTTAGAGCCCAAAATGCACTTTATACACGTACCCAGTTTTCAATAATAACAGAACGTAAGGCTTTATAGAACACATAGAGAAGTGTATGTGTGTGTGTGTGTGTGTGTGTGTGTGTGTGTGTGTGTGGTGTGTGTGTGTGTTGTGTGTATGTGTGTATGTGTGTGTGTGTGTGTGTGTGTGTGTGTATGTTGTGTGTGTGTGTGTGTGAGAGGAGAGAGAGAGAGAGAGAGAGAGAGAGAGAGAGAGAGAGAGAGAGAGAGAGAGAGGGAGGGAGAGAGAATGTGTGAGTGCGCGCAAAACAACGTGCATATATACACATCCGAGAAAAATGGGATCGCTTTAAAAAAAAAACCCAACCTTATCAGTCCTGTCAAAATAATTGTAAACCTTTTCGGCCCCACCCGGCTGCTATCACAGAAACTGACAGTTTTTCACAATACTGTGATGATGATGATGATGATGATGATGGTGATGATGATGGTGATGATGATGAAGATGATGATGGCAGCGGCGGTGATGATGATGATGATGATTGATGATGGGACTGATGATGGGGATGATAATGGCATGGGGATGATGATCATAACGCCATGGAGTTTCGCTGCGAATCGAGAATACGTGACATGGCTGTATTCTACGCTTCCTTTCATTATATCTGTCGTAAATCACGGCCGAGAGATTAGACACCTGCAGTACTGGTCAGAAACTTGAGCAACACCCCCCCCCCCACCTCACTGACCCTTGGACTAAACTGGACTGTGTGGGTTTCAGTCTTCCCAATGAGCCCATGGCACACTCAACTCTGGGTGGGAGCCGGCTGGTGCTGAAAAATGATTTTGAAAAGATCGATTGAAATTCGAACCCACAACACTGCAGTAGGTTGTCTGCTGCGCTAACCACCATTTCGTAGCGAATGGTTGTCTATATCTATACCGACAGGCACAGAGTAACAGACAGACAGACATAATAAACATGTATTGTCTATATCTATGCCAACAGGCATAGACTAACAGACACGGAGACAGATAGACTGGCGGGCATAATATACACCTGTTGTCTATACCTAGACCGCCAGACACAGACTAACAGACAAAGAGACAGACAGACTGGCAGACATAACATATATGTGTTGTCTATATACCGACAGACACAGACTAACACACACAGCGACAGACAGACTGGCAGACATAATATATACGTGTTGTCTATATCTATACCGACAAACACAGATTAACAAAGAGATAGACAGACTGGCAGACATAATATATAGATGTTGTTTATATCTATACCGACAAACACAGAGTAACAGACAAAGAGACAGACAGACTGGCAGACATAATATATAGATGTTGTCTAGGTCTATACCGACAGCACGGACCAACAGACAAACAGATTGGCAGACATAATATGTAGATGCTGTCTATACTTATACCGACTCACACAGACTAACAGATACGCAGACAGACAGACAGACAGACAGACAGACAGACAGACAGACGACAGAATATACACACGTGTACACAGACATACCCACCAAAACAAATACTCACACAGAGTAACAGTGGCAGAACTTTTTCCACCAGCAGACATTATCTGGCATTATAAGTCAGAGGCAAAGATACGTGCATACACACATACACGCAGACGCACACACTCATACATTCACACAATGCTGAAAAAATTTGCAAAGACACATTAAAACACTCAAACAGTAACATGCACATACACGCGCACACATACACGCATTACGCGCACACACATGCGTGTGCGCCGCCCCCCCCCCCCCCACCCACACACACATACGCACGCAAACACGCACGCAAACACACACACTACGCAGGTGCACACACACATACGCACACAATGCTGACAATCTTGGTAAAATCATACGTTACACACACGCGTACACAAACACACACACACACACACCACAAACAAACAAAAACGAACAAACAAACACGCAGACAGACAGAAAGACAGCACCCCTCTCTGACCGAAACAAAAACAATTTCTTCTTTTTCTTAAAGGAAGGAAAAAGGAGGAGAGATTAAAAAAAACTGCTGACAACACTGACACAGAGAAACTGCACAGATACCTCCCCCCCCCCCACCCGATCCCCCCGGGCTTTCTCCCCATCTTCATATACCCCCTCCCCTACCCTCCCCAACCCCAACCCTACACGTTGGAAGAGACAGGCAACAAGGAGGGATGAGGGGTGTAGTGGTGTACTGGGGGAAGAGAGAGGGAGGGGTGAGGACACAGAAGCAACAATATTGATCTGGGAGGGACGGAGAAGATAAGGAAGGGATGGGGGTGACGACAAACATGGTGAAATACAGGATAAGGCCGACTTCTTAATTAAATTCAAAAGAGGATGAAGAGGAAGGGAGAGGGGGGAGGGGTCATGTCTAACATAGTGTTGTTAAAAGGAGCTAGGGGAAGGAGGGGGGGGGGGCGAGGGTGAGTGTCGGGGTGAAGGACAAAAAATGAGGGGAAAAAAACAAGTACATTTTGAAGGACAGAAAATGAAAAAAACAACAACAAAAAACACCCAAGAAACAGAATACAGTTCGATTGTTTATTCGAAAGCCCTTCAACAGATTGCAGGATAAGCCTGACAGGTTTCTGAGAGTTGAGAGAAATAACAACAGGCAGACAATGATAATGACAATGATAATGATAATGATACTGAAACTTTACTTTTCGACGGTAGAAATTTCTAGCTACGAGCTTTTTTTTTTCCTCTAACGCGCTGTGGTTTGTTTTCATGTTTTCATACATAAGCCACCGACATGACTTACAAAATCTTTAACGTACATATTTGATAAGATAGATAGGTAGATAGATAGATAGATAGATAGATAGATAGATGATGATAGATAGATAGATAGATAGATAGGTAGTAGATATATAGAACAGTAATAGATAGATAATAGGTAGAAGATATAGTAGGTAGGTAATAGATAGATAGATAGATAGATAGATAGGTAGGTAGATAGATAGATAGGTAGGTAGATAGATAGATAGATATAGATATAGGTAGATAGATAGATAGTAGGTAGTAGATAGATAGATAGATAGTAGATAGATAGATAGATAGTAGATAGATAGATAGATACATAGAAGATAATAGATACACAGATAGATAGATAGATAGTAGATAGATAGATATATAGATATATAGACAGACAAACATACAGACAGATAGATATACAGACAGACAAACAGATCGATAGATAGCTGGCTAGCTAGCTAGCTAGATAGATAGACAAACAGACGCAGACAGATAGAAAACAGATAGATGGATAGATTGATAGATGAATATATATAATTACGGTACATAGATAGAGACAGCAGGATCAATATGTGAGAAATGTGAAACAACAGAAGATGGTAAAGCCATTATAAAGATATTCATGTTCATAAAAAATATACAAAAATCCACATTTTCTCCTTGACAAAGTCACTGACACGCTGAAAAACCATAAGATGACATCAGGCATCATGTCAAGTGAGGACAATGGTAGACTGTCACAACAGTGACCACACAATGTACATATTGTCAGAAATTCCCGCGGCAGCGCCGTTAACGCGTTCGCACAACTTCCTTGAAAAAGCACTAACTATAGACACTTTTTGGAGTCTAACCTTGATCATGACGCCATAACTTCCAAAACTTACGCATCCCTGACTCATCAACGGTCCAGACCTTTGACCCATATTCTGATAAATATAAAGGCTGATAAAATACACGTATAAACATAGACTAGGTAAAACATAGTCTAGGTAGGGCCTCGGGACCTGGCCAGCTCATGGGTTTATGTGCAGACTTAAGGCTTGTGTCATGATCACCATATACATAGCATCTGTGACGTTAGTGCACATGGAATTCGCTCCGAGCGCGGAGACGTCATCTTGAGAAACTGAAACTGAAACTGAAACTGATAAAGATTCATCCAGAAACAGCTCAGATCACAAATTGCTAACGCATTTCTTTCACAGACACACGCACACAACTTCTCTCCTTCGGTAAAGAAAACATGCCTTAAAGAAAGAGAGAAACTGAAAAGGGGACAATTAGACAGATACAGAGAGACAGAGAAGGAGCTGTGAGGTGGATCTTGCAGGGATCATCGGAGGATGACGTTAACAAGAAACACCACGAGGGTGCCGATGGGACCCGGAGCACCAATGTCTCGCCACTCTCGGGACACTCACCTCCCAAGCTCCGGACGCCCATCGACAGTCATTTCTTCAAGCAAAGGGGGGCTGTCCATGCGTTGCATGACCCATTCGGACCCAGTCATCTGTTACCTTGTTTACAAACCGAATGGCAAGGTGGGGAGGTGACAAACCCAGGGACAGAGCCACACAACGTGCACCAACCAGGTCCAACCCAGCCTCCGGACCAAGAAAGAATGGAAGACCCATTTCTCACCCCACTTCCGGTCTTTATCTCTCTTTCGGGCAGCCCGCCCTGCCACCAGCTCGCATAGTTGTCAACAATTTCCCCCTTACTACAGTCTCGACACTGAGCAGTCGGAAGCTCACAACGTTGTCTTACTGGATCTTGCAGGCATCACTGGAGGATGACGACCAGTGAGAATGATGTTCCCGCTGATGTGATGGTCAGTGATGATGAGAGGACAGAGACCCTGCTCTGAGATTGGCAACTTTCCATTTTTCGAAAGCAGTGACATCTCAAAATTGCAAAGAAAAAGACAGCAACAGCGAATTTATTTTAAGACAGGAAACATTCTTTAATTCTTTTGAAAACAGTTACATCTCAAAGATGTAAAGAAAAGTGACAGCAACAGCGAATTTACTCTAAGACAAGAAACCCTTAATTCTTTCGAAAACAGCGCCATCTCAAAGTAGCAAAGAAAGTGACAGCAACAGCGATTCTTATCTAAGACACGAAACTTTCTTTTACTCTTTCGAAAACCATGACACCTTAAACTGACAAAGACCGTGAAAGCAATAACGATTCTATTCTGAAACAAAAAACCTTCTTTATTTCTTTCGAACACTGTGACATCTCAAAGTGGCAAAGAAAGTGACAGCAACGATAAAAACAAACAAAAACGAACGACAACTCACGATCACGAGAAAACTACTATGTCAGCATGTGTGCAGCTTGCTAGTGCCTACACTCCCTCTGTGTGCATACGCACGCAGAACATCAACTATGCACGGTTACAATCCTGTAAGTCATGTTGATGCTTACTCATCATCATCATCAGGTGCCCTGCCGCATGGAGGTGGTGACCATGGACTTCCATCCATCTCTATCTCTCGTTGCCGCTAGCATCTCCCCCACCCTCCTCATCCCCAGCCACTCTGCAAGTCCGTCCAGCATTCTCTCCCTGGGTCTACCTGCTGCTCTCTTTCCCTCCAGCTCTCCCGTTGTGACCAGGTGCTCCAAAGCCCCTTCCTCATAAAATGGCCTATAAATGTTGCCTGTCTTTTCCTAATCTTCCTTATGAGTGATCTACTTGTGTCTGCCTCCATCAAGACTGTCTCGTTTGTTTTCTTTGCTGTCCATGGAACTCTCAACATTCTTCTGAGAAACCACATCTCGGCTGCCTCGATCTTGCTCTGGCTTTGCTTGCTGACTGTCCACGCCTCGCATCCGTACAACAGTATTGATTGTATATAACATTCAATGACTCTCTTTCTGATGTTAATTGATAGGCATTTGTTGGTAAGAATGCTTGTCATCTTCTTGAATGCTGTTTTGGCTTGGCCGATTCTGCCAGCTATTTCCGATGTGCATCTGCCGTCTGATGAAATGACCGTTCCCAGGTATTTGAACTTATTAACCTGTGTCAAGGTTGTGCCATTTGCTGTTATTTTGCATGAGGGGATTTCATGTGTTTTACTGATCACCATGACTTCAGTCTTCCTGCTGTTTAGTTCCAACCCCTTACCTTGATGCTTACTGACTTATGAAAACATAAACACAAACAACATGCATGCACGCCCAAGGCGCAGACTCTGCAAAAAATACAGTGGAGTATGGTCAGCTCACCTAACAGCTTGAATTCACTAAAAAATCTGATTACATGTAAATGCACAGTTAGTTCAAATGGGTTTGGAGCATAGCTATATGCCAACAGTAGTTTTACAACAATGCCATCATCAACAACAACTATAATAGTGATATAATAATAATAACAATACTAGTAATAATGATAATAACAACAATAATAATAATGATGATGATGACGATAGTAATAATAAAGATAATAATAACAACAATAATAATGATAATATAATAATAATAATAATAATGACACCAACAACAATACTACTACTACTACTACTGCTGCTGCTGCTACTACTACTACTATTACTAATGATGATGATGATGATGATACTGATAACAATAGTAATGATAATAATAATAATAACAATAATATTAGTACCAGTAATAACAACAACAACAACAACAACAATAAGGCACTGATAGTTTCGATTACGTTTTGAGTGTATAACAGAACAGGAAGAGTGTCACATATTTCTGTACATGTCTCTCAGTAAATGGCGATGGGGTGGGGGACGATGGGGGAGGGGAAGTGACGTTGTCATGGCGTGGATTTTATACACTTTCTAATAAATAGCCTTAAAGACACCCAGACTGATAAATACTGATGCAACTGCCTAGTGACAACTACTGTCGTCGGTTTTTCAATAAACTTTCCAGTTTTCTGTTTCCTAAGTTTGCAAAAAATTCCACTTTCTGCACTCTACACTCGAATGGACTGCCATAACAGGACGCTAATGTCATCCTTCCTCCTTTCTGCCACGGCCATCTCCGGGGAGTTAGAGGACAGAAAAGTGGGCCATCATTGTCCACGAACCTAATACCCCAGTCCCTGCTTTCCCCTCTCTCCACCGCAACACACACACACACACACACACTTTCTGTCGTACAGCAAGCAAGCAGCTCGTGTTTCTGTAAAACCCTGGAGGGGAAATCCTCCATTAAGGCTCGGATCACACCTTGGAACATTTGTCAATATTCACACTCTACATTGCTCGTCATGTTTGGAGCTTTACCACACTTAGAGATGATTCCAGGGCCATGGACGTTAGCGAGTCTCTTGGGGCTATGTTTCAAATGCAGTTATTTTATTTATCATTGTTTTCCTGCACCATTCCTGTGTCACTATCTCCACGCCGTTCATTTCAACTCTCCAACACACCTCAAGGTCCCCCAAAACTGAGTTCACTTGACAGCAGGCATGAAGGGTCACATAATCTGAGACAAATTTTCATCACCCAACGATGATGAGAATGAGGATGACAGCGATGATGTCGTTGGGGTTTCCTTTCGGACTGAGTTTGTTTGTAGTCTGTAGTTTGCTTAAGAGGGACTCACCGTATCTGGGCAATTCCATATGGCTCCATCCAAATATGCAGGGAATAGAGAGGAGGCACCCATGGAACGCTAAGCTGACACCACCAGAATGATGAAGACATTAAGACAGGTAGCCAACACGTCAGATTTTAAATTTTAATGTCCAGAGCTGGGATTGAACTCGAGATATCAGATACTGAGTCCATGGCTTTATCAAAAGAACAACAACAAAAAATTAAGAAAGCAAGACAGCAGTCCCGTTGCGCTAACCAACTACGCCATACTGACTTGTTCGAGGCATTTTTCTCGTTTCTGTTTCGAAATCATTCAGGATTTCAACATATTCGGCTGGTTTGCCAAGCTGAAGATTTACAAGTCCACAGTATGATCTCTTCTGCTCTATGCTTCGATAACATGGTGAACTGACTGCTAGATCGAATGTCGCTTGGAAAACTTGGAATGAAGATTACTCCAATACCAGTACCAGTACAAAATACAGACTAGTACAAAATACCAGTACAAAATACAGACTAGGTAAAACATAGTCTTGGTAGGACCTCAGGACCTGGCCAGCTCATGGGTTTATGTGCAGGCTTAAGACTTGTGCCATCACCACCATACACATGACACCTATGACGTTAATGCATATGGAATTCGTTCCGAGCGCAAAGACGTCGTCTTGAGAAACTGAAACTGAAACGTGGAAATAAGACATTTTCGGCAGATCCTCAAAATTAAACGGGAGCATCACATCTTCATCGATGAGGCAACCTGACGATCGAGCATCAACAGTAGCAGGAAACTCTGATAACAGCCAGACAGCAGAAGGTTCTCAGAGGAGAAGCCCCTACCAAGCAACTGTTTCAGCCTTGAACTCCTCACACTCTAAGTGGACCGGACCACATCCAGGCCATGACTCCTGGATGCCCTTCTGCTGTCGCCATTTCTTTTACCTAGGCGAAGAAAGGGAGATGAAGATGGCTGGACTATGTACTCAGGATGGGTACAACCAGACACCATGACCGCTCTGTTATAGTCATCAACCTGGGAAAAGAACCAGGGCAGACCAACAGCCACCTGGTGGATCACACAATTCAGCAACAGATGAAGGAAGCCGAGAAGACATGGAATGAGCTATTCTGGCTCGCTCAAGATAGTCGCGATTGGAGGAGATTAGCTGATGCATCATGCTCCATCTAGGGCAAAGAGGACTGAGTGAGTGCGATTGGTTTAGTTGTTAGAGCCGATAGCTCAGGATCTGAACTATCAAGTTCAATCCCAGCGCTAACCAACCAACCAACCAACCAACAACCAACCAACCAACCAACCAGCCAGCCAACCAACCAACCAACCAACCAACCAACCAACCAACCGACCGACCGACCAACCAACAACCAACCAACCAACCAACCAACCAACAACCAATCAACCAACCAAACCCAAAGCATGTTCGTTACTCTTCTTACCGTGTCAATTATTGTGATGATTTCAACTTCAGTGTTTTGCATCACATCGGCAACCTCTTCCTTACTTGATACTTCATAAACGCGTCGGATTTGAGTCAATATAGGAGAAACTGTTAAAAGATCGTCTGCAGGTTCGGGTGGAGCGTATATAGAACTGTCCAAGTGGAGAGATTCCTGCAGCACTGGAACAATTCGCAATTCAATTCACGGTCAAGACAACCTTGCGTGTTTTCCAAACTGTAATCAAAGTTTGTTATTCGAAGACTCCTTAACATCCATGTTTTCAAACAGCGAAGATCCGCACAACAATTAAGCTAGGCCTGGATTAAAACTTCAACAATTCATTTTCTTTCGAGACATACAAGACTGCAAGCATTCTGGCAGACTTTAACCCTTTGTACTCTTTTCCCCGATCCAACAGCTTCCAACATGACAATACCAGCTAGACAGGGTGAGGGAGTGAAAGGGTTAAGCTCTGATCAATCACTCAGGGAGTGAAAGGATTAAGCTCTAATCAATCACTCAGGGAGTGAAAGGGTTAAGCTCTAATCAATCACTCAGGGAGTGAAAGGGTTAAGCTCTGATCAATCACTCAGGGAGTGAAAGGGTTAAGCTCTGATCAATCACTAAGGGACTAAAAGGGTTAAGCTCTGATCAATCACTCAGGGAGTGAAAGGGTTAAGCTCTAATCAATCACTCAGGGAGTGAAAGGGTTAAGCTCTGATCAGAAAAATGAATGGTTTAAGCTCTGATCAAACAGCCAGTCAGTAAAAACGTTAAACTGTGATTAGTTAATCAGGGAGTGAAAGGGTGAAATTCTGATCAATCAATAGCGAACTAAATGATTCAGCTGTGATAAATCAATTATGGAGTTAAAGGGTTAAGCTGTGATCAATCTCGGAGTGGAATGGTTGAAGCCCTGATCGACCAACCATGGAGTGAAACGGTTAAGCTCTGATCAATCATTCTGGAAGTGAAAGGGTTAAGTCTTAGTGAAGCACTCAAAAAATGCAAAAGAGCTAAGCTATGGTCAATCATTCAGACAGCATGAAAGTGTTAAATTCTGACCAACCAATCACGGAGTGAAAGGGTTAACTTCAAATCGATCAATCAGCTTTAATCAATCGATCAGTGAGTGAAAGGATTCAGCTCTGTTCAATACAGGAACGCCAAAAGAGTTAAACTATGATCAATATCACTCAGGGAGTGCGAAAGGGTTAAAATCTGATCAATCATGTTGTTTACGGCACAGGCAACCAGGAGAGACTTCGATCCAAACTTGCAGTGCATCCAATATCTTTGAAGTTTGTCGAAAGCCCAGGGTCCAGATAAGAAGTCTTTCAGGGCTGGATAGATCGAAATTTGCTGAATCGTCTTTACATCCAAGTCTTTCAAGAGATGTGCTGAGTTGGCAAGAGCAAATCATCAAAGCTTTCCAGACACACGCCAAAAGACTTATTCCTTACTTTCAGTCCCTTTTCATATTCATATTTACATTCATATTCACGTTCTTATTCATATTTATGGTCATATTCGTATTTATATTCGTATTCATATTTTATATCCATATTCATGTTTTTTTTAAAAAAAATTTTAATTAATATTCATATTTACATTCATATCCATTCATATTTCTTTCTTTTGTCACAGTGGATTTACCAATGGAAACTCGGGCTGCTCTCCCCTTAGAGAGCGCATCGCCGCAGTGTAGCGCCACCCAATATTTTCTTACCAAGATTTTAGAAAGGCAAGAGGGCAAATAGGCCTTCTAGGTCAAGGACCTGGGAAATCAACATATCTCTCTGATGTTTTATAGCAAGGCAGCCGGGTGCAAGCCCCGCTTTTCACTATTTTCAACTGCGTAGGATCTTTGGCGTGTGCAAACCAGAAAGCACACGGGTCCGATACGTTTTTCGTACCCTTCCGAAGAACCAGATGTTCAGTTCGATTTTCCGGTCAAACTGAGAAGAAAAGTCAGACCTCAAAAGGAAAACGAACTCTTGAACCTCGATTTAGTTATTGGCAGGTGAACGTCTGAACCATTCTGCCACTCTTCTCCTACGCCTCATTAATGGTCACAGAATTTGGGACAGTATTGTAACAATGCTACGATGATGATGACGATGGGGTATGATGATCATGATGCTGACGAGTTCCAGCCAGGATAGCTACTGCCTGACAGGGCAGTAGGCCTACTCTAAGCTTGTTATCGTAATATATCTTGGCCTGTCAACCAGGCCCGAGAGATACGGACTCATGCAGCGCCGAGTCAAAAGATTTGAGCAACAGCCCTTAATGACGCATCCGTCAAGTAGATGAGATTCACAGAGACACACACACACACAGACACACACACACACACACAGACACACACACACACACACTTTCTCTCTGTGTGTCTGTCTGTCTCTCTCTCTCTCTCTCTCTCACACACACACACACAAACTCTCTCTCTCTCTCTCTCTCTCTCTCTCTCACACACACACACACACACCGACCCACCCACCCACACACACACACACACACACACACACTCACACACAGTGTATGTTCATCCTCTCCCTGATGAAACGAAAAGTTTTCATTCATCTTCAGGATAAACATATACATATACATATATATATACATATACATATACATATACATGGCTTCCCTATCCAGTGCTGTAGTGGCTAATTACTGGAATTTAACACTGCAGATAAAAGGACAGGTTTGATAAAGAAATAGGCATATATAAATTTGCGGGGAAAAAAAAAGGAAACGACAGAGAAAACTGATCAGTAATTGAAGTTTAACGGTGGTGATGAAAGGAGGGTGGAGGAAATAAATAGGGAAATAAATATATATATACAAACAAACAAACCAACCAACCAACAACCAACCAACCAACCAACAAACAAACAAACAAACAAACATCAGAAAAAAAAAACGACAGAGAAAAATGGTTAGTTACTGGAGTTTAATGCTGGAGATGAAAGGAAGGATTTGGGAAATAAATTGACAAATAAACTTGGAGGTAACGGCAAACATGGTCAAGAGAATTCAGCATCAATCTCAATGACGCATCCGTAAAATGGATGAAAGTCAACTGTGTGGTCCCAGTCTTCCCGAATTAGCCCGAAGCACGCTCAGCTCTGAGTATGAGTCGGCTGGTGTGGAAAAATCCGACAATGACCATTACTGCAACTACTTCTACTACCACTACTACTATTACTACTTCTACTACCACTACTACTATTACTACTTCTATTACTGCTATTGTTATTATTATTATCATCAGCATTATCATGTCATTACTAGTACAACAGATCCAATCTTTCCCAATAACTTCTGCCAGTTCCATTTCATGAACAACAGCAATATATACGAGGGTTGTTCAATTTAAGATGTCACCACCCCCTTAAAAAACGTACCTCTCATCTCAGCAACTTGAAACTTTTACATCCCCTCGAAGTATTCTCCGTTGGCTTGGATGCAAAGTTCAAGCCTCCTACGCCAATTCTCAAGCGCCCTCTGATAGTCGGTTTTAGGCAGACCAGACAACTCTGATCTTACGGCTTTGGCGAGGTCTTGTACCCGGTCAAACTTACGCCCAGCGAGCTTTTCCTTCAGAACAGGGAACAGCCAGAAGTCGCATGGGGCCAAGTCGGGGCTGTAGGGTGGGTGGTCCAAAACTTGGATCCCTTGCTCGCTCAGGAAGGTTGTGGTGACCTTCGCCTTATGGGCACTGGCATTGTCATGCAGAAGAAGGGTCCTCTGGGTGCCGACGGTTGGGTGCTGCTCATGGATTTTTCCTACAACTTTGGGGAGCACAACTTGGGTATAGTAGGAGGCAGTGATTGTTGATTTCTCAGGCAAAATGTCAATTGCCACAAGGCCTTGTGTGTTGAAAAAAATAGAAAACAGTCGCTTGCGACTCTGGAATCCTGGGCGAAGAACAACTGGTCGGTCTCCGTCAGGGCCAACCCACATGCGGTTGCAGCGTTTGTTGGGGATGCCGTAGAATGTGAGCCAACTCTCATCTCCCGTCACTAAGTCACACAGTCGTTTTGGCCCGTTGGGCTCAAACTCATCGAGCAGTTTGCGTGAACATGCCACCCGCTGCTGCTTCTGATCATCACTTAAGAGATGTGGCACCCATCTTGCAGCCAGTTTTCTCATGTGAAGGTCTTTGTGCAGAATGTTGTTAATGGTGCCAATTGAAAGCTCACATGCCTCGCTTAATTCCCGCACAGTCGAATGTGGATCCTCCTCTATCAGTCTTTTCACATATGCAATGTTTTGTTCGTTCCGAGCTGGTAAAGCTCGCTCTGCACGATTACCCCAATCAGATGGCACTCTACCTGCTCCTAATTGTTTGACCCACCTGCAAACTGTGCGGTAAGACACACAATCCGTTCCGTAAACAGCTTGCAAATCTGCGTGTATCTTCCTACAATCGTCACCAAGTTGTAGCCTTGTGAAAGTGTAGAAACGAAATTGCTCATTGGTGACGTCCATTTTTTTCAGGCTCAGCTATTTGAAACACATTTGTAATTACGTCATACTCCGAGTTGCGTCATGATGTCAACTTTATTTTCTGCATGCTAATCAGGTAAACTTTAAAGTTGTGTTTGGTATAAACATTTTTCTGTGCGTTGCTTCGTTTTCAAACGGCAAGCCTAGTGTCATCTTAAATTGAACAACCCTCGTAATAAAATATTCATTACTCTGTTAATAAGTCGTGACCGCTTTCCTCTGTAGTCCACAAAATCTCCATAAAACAGCCTTCAAACGCGTGAGCACATCAATTTGTACGCCACACCGATCATTAACCCTATGACTCCTGCAGCATATCCACAAACCGCAAAAACTTAACCCGTTGATTCCCTCAACCTGTCAACCAGCTTCCTGCAGGAAGCTGGTGGATTGGGTGGGGGAATCGAAGAGTTAAGTTTTTGCTTTTTGCTAGTATGGTTGACACTGCAGGATGCTGGTGGACAGGGGTGCGGGAGTCAAAGGGTTAAATGCCCAGTCATGCGATCTGTATTTAATCATCGCTTATTGCTGGACTTTGGAGACTATTAATTGTCGTTGCTGCTGGCCGCAAGAGAATAGTGTTTTTCGCTTCTCTTAGTTTTATGTGTGTGCGTGGGTGGTGGTGAATGTGGTGGTTGTGTTGGTGGTGGTGGTGGTACGAGTATGTGTGTGTTTATGTATGTGTGCGTGTGTGTGAATGTGTTTGTGCTGTGTGTATATATGTGTGCCCTTGTGTGTTCGTACTTGCACACTTCGTGCGTGCGTGTGTGCATTCATGTGTTTGTTTGTTCGTTATTTCTTTTAACGTCTATTCACAGTCAGTGTGTGTGTGTATGTGTGTGTGTGTGTGTGTGTGTGTGTGTGTGTGTGTGTGTGTGTGTGTGTGTGTGTGTGTGTGTGTGTGGTGTGTGTGTGTGTGCGTGTGTGAGTGTGTGTGTGTGTGTGTGTGTGTGTGAGTGTGTGTGTGTGTGTGTGTGTGTGTGTGTGTGTGTGTGTGTGTGTGTGTGTGTGTGTGTGTGTGAAAGAGAGAGAGAGAGTGTATGTGTGTGTGTAAGTACCAATCCATCAAGAGACGGCTGAGAAATTTTTGCTAACATATTTTGATATGACACAGACACACACACACACACACACACACACACACACACACACACACACACACACACACACACACACACACACACACACATCCTGGGTTATATGGGGAAAAAAGGAGAATATTAAACAGAACGACCACAGTTTCAGCAAGGGGGGATGGGGATTGAGCAGATAAATAGTCAGACACCTAAAAACGATTTTAGCGATAGATAAGTGCATATCAAACCTCAATATATTTATTTTTTTACTGGTTATATACTACAATAGCATTTACTAACATCAACGGTAGCTTTCAATTTCTTTTTCTTCCTTACGTTTTTATTATTTTTTTTTTTTATAGAGCCACAGACTCAAGATCTGATATTTCGAGTTCAACATTAAAAACTGGCCTGTTTGCTGAACATCTTAATGTTTCCGTCATTTTTGGTGGTGTTAGTTTCGTGTTTCAAAGATTCCTTCCCTCCTCTCCCAATTTCAAGGCCTTGCCAGCGCATGGGGTTTTGCGCAGATAAATGCTGTCAGATAACTTGCTGGCAGATTTGGGTGGAGTGCATATGGACTTGCCCTAGTGCGATGAATCCCTGTTGAACAAACACCAAACTCGGAATGACGTTCTATACAAAACCTGGCAGACACTCCCTACGTGACGCTGTTTCCGGTTTCCTGTTTAGCTGAAGACGGCAGGCTTTATCTCCCCTTGATGCCTCTCCGTGCAAGCAGGTCAGTAAGGAACAAAAACCAAAGAAAAGAAGTGCGTGAACCTGTGTAAATGAACTCCGAGGCAACGTCGGGCGCTCTTTCAGTAAAAGTTATTAGTTGTGTGGAAATTCTGTTTTAGAAATTTCGTCTTTTTACGTCACTCTTTGTTTTGTTTCTTGTTGTTGTTAGTGTAGTTGCTGTTGATGTTTCTGTTGTCCACGTCTCCTCTTTCTCTGTCTGTCTGTCTCTCTCTCTGTCTGTCTGTCTCTGTCTGTCTGTCTCTTTCTCTCTCTGTTTGTCTCTCTGTCTCTCTGTGTGTCTCTATCTCTGTCTCTGTCTAACTGTCTCTCTCTGTGTCTCTTTCTCTCTCAATCTGTCTCTCCCTCTCTGTCTCTCTCTGTCTCCCTGTGCCTTTGTCTCTCTCTGTGTCTTTCTCTCTTTGTCTCTCTCTCTCTCTCCCTGTTTCTGTCTGCCTACCTCTCTCTCTCTAGCATTCACTATACCTACCTCCTTATCCTCAAAGACTGAGCAGCAGCAACAACAATTATGCTGCCTGCACCAGACCAAACAATGAACCAAACCCCAAACCATAAGAAAAGGAAACAGTATTCATATAAAAAGCGTGGACCCAACCCATCAGACAGAATCAGGAACCAAAATCCAGACCATGAGACCGAACAAAAGAAGAAAAGGAAGCAACATTCATACGTTCGTCCTCTGCAACGATAATGAGAAATCATGTCGGCCATGATTCCGATTCCCCTGAGGGCGAGCAGTCGCTAGTCCACCGCCCGATTGTTTAACGGGCGCGGCATGCACGGTTCTGGCCAACGGATAGCTGTGCCAGCAACGACACTCCCCTGTGGTCGGATGTGTACGGGGTCCCTATGTGAACAGTCTGTCCTTAACAGGAAAAAGTGGCGTAGGAGCAAGTCCGCTATGCCTATTTCCAGCTTCGCCTACTAAACGACAGCGCCGCCATCCTCAATGGCCTTGAGCGAAAGAGAGAGAGAGAGAGAGAGAGAGAGAGAGAGAGAGAGAGAGAGAGAGAGAGAGAGAGAGAGAGAGAGAGAGGAGAGAGAGAGAATGTTGACCATTCCATCCAATTTATCACCTGAGGATTTCATAAAACAAACCTAAATACAAATGTGAAAATAATTTCGGACACTAAAGTATATATATATATATATAAATGGCCTCTATAACCAAAAACTGTGGGGGCCTGTAGTCGAGTGGTTAGAGCGCTCGTCTGCGGTGCGGAAGGTCGGTGGTTCGAATCCGCTAAACGCTGGTTCGATTTTTCCGGCCTGAAAACTCCCTCTGTCCACCCAGCAGTGAATGGGTACCTGACTTCGGTCGGGGGAGGTTTAAAAAAAAGGCGGCGAAAGGAGAGGGATGGGCTCCGCCTTTCATAATGCTGTGCCCTAGACACGGTGAATCTTTAACAGTTCACCGCCCCTACGGTCATATTGACCATGGGACCTTTAACCTTTAACCTTTTTTAACCAAACACTGCTCCTGCACAGCTCATTTCCTTAGAGCCAAACATGCACTCAGAACATGGACTCAAGTATCAATCCTAAGAGAAAATGTGTAAGGTTTCATAGAACATATACAGATGAATGGACCAGCAAAGCAGAAAATGGAAGACATGATAGAAAGCAAAAGAGGAAGGAAGAACCGAAGAATGACAGAAAAGAGGAAAACAAGCATAGATTTTCCAGAAGGTGGGGATACTATTTATACTGAAAGAGCCCTTGACATCCCCATAGTGGTAAGACAACACATATTAAATGCACAAAACAGTACACGACTTTCCTGACGTTGTGTTGGGCAGGCGAGAATGACAGATATGAATTCTGGTGACTCTGACAAATGATTTGCAACCATTTTACTGGAATGGTCCTCCTCAGCAGACAGAAGGGTCATTTGAGGTTAGGACACAAGGGGCCAACAGTCAAAAACCAAAGCGCGCTTCCAGTATCATTTGCATCAAACGATTATTTCGTCTGCAAGCTGCAAATTTGTGGAGATTGTATTCATTTGACTGGTTGATTTTCGTGAAAAACGGATGAAGATCAAAATGGTGGTTTAAGCTCGCGCGCGAGCACACAGACAGACGGACAGACAGCAACAGGCAGACACACAGAGAAACTGTCTCTCACACACATACACTCAAACTGTCTCTCACACACATACACAGACACAGACAGACAGACAACACACACACACACACACACACACACACACACACACACACACACACACACACACACACACACAACACATCCTCTCTCCTCTCTCACACACACACACACACACACACAACACCACACACACACACACACACACACACACACACACACACACACACACACACACACACACACACACACACACACACATCCCTCTCTAAGAGACACTAATGTCAATTACGGCATGGACTAAATCAATATTCAGGAGCAGCATGTCTGCAAACCACAAAATCTGCCGCTGATCTGGTTATACATTCTCCCCCTTTGGGATTCATTATAAAACGGTAGTACCAGTTATTATGCATTTGCAGTTTAGATATCTTTCTTTATTTCTTACCTATTTTCTTTCTTTCTTCATTTCTTTCTTTCTTTTGTTCGTTCTGTTTTCATTCGTTCATTTATTCATTTAGTTATCTATTTATCTGTTTATTTATTCATTTTTACTCATTTATATACTTTTGCCTGTTCATCTCTGTATTTTTTGGCATTGTCTTCCTTAAAGATTTGTTTTGTTCCGTTTTGTATTTTAAATCAAGACAGTTTATTTCATCGAACAAGAGGTCTATTGTGTTTGTTCATTATTATCTTTGTGTCTGTTCGTCCCTGTCCAAGTCTCTCTTGAGTCTGTGAGAATATACTTACATTTACTTCTGTTTCAAATTTAGTTTATTATCATCAATCTTTAAACGTCAGTACAAATATTATGCTAATCTGACGATCAACGGTTTATGATGATAACAGAGCAGAAATTTCATTATGCATATACCCATAAACATACAGAGTCTAGTACAACAGGTTTGGACAAATTACAGGCAAAAATTAACATTCTGGAAAAAAATGACTGATACAATCTTGAAAGGCGTGAAAATTAAAACAGTTCGTTTCCATGATGGAAATGTGTGGAACTCTGTTTCAAATTCTGAGTAGAACATACCTTACTTTAATCAGTAAAACGGGAAACACATTTTGGAATTAAAACACTTTTTGGAATTAAAACACTTTTTGGAATTAACAGTGTTTCTAATTTCTGGGATACGTGTGTGCACGTAGTTTAACCCACACTGTGCATGCAGTATGTTGCTGCACAGTCTGCATACTCCGTTTTGGTGGGTGTGGAAGTTGGCTGTTTTCCCGTTTCCGTAAGTCACTGAACAACGACATGACTTACAGGATCTTTAACGTGCATGGTTTGACGGTCTGCGTGCGTACACACACGAAGGTTGTTTAAACATCTGGCAGATCGGCACACATGTTGACACTTTATCCACCAGGCAGGTGGCACCCAGACAGGATGGAACCCCAGACCTTCTGACGTCTTCATCATCATCAGGTGCCCTGCCGCATGGCGTTGGCGATCATGGACTTCCATCTGTCTTTATCTCTCGTTGCCCCTAGTATCTCTCCCACCCCCCTCGTCCCCAGCCACTCTGCAAGTCCGTCCAGCATTTTCTCCCTGGGTCTACCCGGTGCTCTCTTTCCCTCCAGCTTTCCCGTTGTGACCAGGTGCTCCAAATCTACCTTCCTCATAAAATGGCCTATAAAATTTGCCTGTCTTTTCCTAATCTTCCTTATGAGTGATCTACTTGTGTCTGCCTCCATCAAGACTGTCTTATTTGTTTTCTTTGCTGTCCATGGAACTCTCAACATTCTTCTTAGAAACCACATCTCGGCTGCCTCAATCTTGTTCCGGCTTTGTTTGTTGACTGTCCACGCCTCACATCCGTACAACAGTATAGGTTCTATATAACATTCAAGAACTCTCTTCCTGATGTTAATTGATAGGCACTTGTTGGTAAGAATGCCTGTCATCTTCCCGAATGCTGTTTTGGCTTGGCCGATTCTGCCGGCTATTTCTGATGTGCATCTGCCGTCTGATGAAATGATCGTTGCCAGGTATTTGAAGTTATCAACCTGTGTCAAGGTTGCGCCATTTGCTGTTATTTTGCATGAGGGGATTTGATGTTTTTTACTGATCACCATGACTTCAGTCTTCCTGCTGTTTAGTTCCAGCCCCTTACCTTTGCTTTCTGCTGACGTCTTACCCACTTTATTATTGTTATTGTTGATTAACCCTTTGACTCCCGCATCCTATCCATCAACTGCAAAAACTTAATCCTGTGACTCCGTCACACTATCCACAAGCTTCCTACAGAGTGAGGGAGTCAAAGGGTTAGGTTTTTGCTTTACTAGCATGTTGGATGCTGGTGGACAGGGTGCGGGAGTCAAAGGGATAAAACCCAGCCGACTGCGTAGAGCCATATCAGGGCTA
>JAPXFY010000012.1:18993198-18998198 GCA_030674185.1 Monoplex corrugatus
GAGGTGGGGAGAAAAGAGAGAGAGAAGAAAGAGACAGAGACAAAGAGAGACAAAGAGACAGACAGAGCGAGAGATATGGAGAAAGAGAGAGAGAGGAAGCAGAAGTGGGGAGGAGAGAGAGAGAGGGAGGGGAAAGAGAGAGGGGGAAAGAGAGAGGAGAGGAAAGGGGGCGGAGAGAGAGACAGAGAGAGACAAACAGACAGACAGAGAGAGACAGACAGAGACAGACAGAAAAAGACAGAGGGGAGAGAGAGGGGGAGAAGGAGGAGCAGAGAGAGAGAGAGAGAGAGAGAGAGAGAGAGAGAGAGAGAGAACAGAGACAGAGACAGGGGTAGAGAAATATAGGGACAGAGGGTGACAGAGAGGGAGAGAGAGAAAGGGTCTCTGTGTGTCAGAAGAACAAACATACACACGGCTCACAAAAATCGATGGCGCCGACACACGCCAGCCACCACTGGCACCAGACCCCCACAAAACCATCCCCACCAGCGTCAGCAACCCACCGACCACCACCACCACCACCACCACCGGCCACCACCACGACAGACCTGGCTACGCAAACTGTGGAGACCAGTAGAAGAGTGAAGCCCTGGTGCCCCCCCTGTTTAGCTGGGTATACATTGACATTCATAGAAACTGTGCTTTTCATTTTTGTTACCGTCATCCAGCAGTAATTGTATGCATTCACTGGTCCCCCTTTTACTCTCTCTCTCTCTCAGTCTCTGTGTCTGTTTGTTTCTCTCTCTCTCTCTTCTCTCTCTCTCTTCTCTCTCTCTCTCTCTCTCATCACACACACACACATTCTGTCTGTCCTTCTTTGCCTCTGGTCTGTCTGTCTCTCTCTCTTTCCCTTTCTCTCTCACATTCTCTGCCTGTCTCTGTCTCTTTCTGTCCTTATGTATCTGTCTGTCTGTCCCTGTCTGTCTTTCTCCCTTCCTCTGTCTCTCATTCTCTCTCTGTTCTCTCTCTGTCTCTCTTCATTCTGTCTGTCTGTCTGTCTCTCTCGATCTCTCTCATTATCTGTCTGTCTGTGTCTCTCTCTTTCCCTGTCCGTCTGTCTGTTTGTCTCTCTTTCATTCTCTGTCTGTCTGTCTGTGTCTCTTTGTCTGTCTCTCTCTTCCACCCCACCCCCCTCCCAACTCTCTCTCGTGGGAGTAGTCATGTAGTTAATATGTCTGTAACAGAATTATACTATTTCCTATCTTATTGTTCTTTGTATTTTGAAATACGTCCCCTCTGTCGTTTGGGATAAATGCTTTAAAAGACATTAAATCAGCAAATTCTGTCTGTCTGTCTCTTCGCTCTCTCATTCTCTGTCTGTCTCATTATCTGTCTGACTGTCTCTGTCTCTCTCTGTCCCTGTCTGTCTGTCTGTCTTTCTGCCTCTCTCTCTCATTCTCTGTCTGTCTGTCTGTCTCTCTATCTCTCTATTGCCCCCCTCCCACCACTCTCTCGTGGGATTAGCCATGTGGTTAATATGTATGTAACAGAATGTTATTACTTCGTATCTTATTGCTCTCTGTATTTTGAAATACGTCCCCTGTCTTGTTTGGGATAAATGCTTTAAAAGACATTAGATCAGCAAATTCTCCCTGTCTGTCTGTCTGTCTGTCTCTCTCTCTTATTCCCTGTCTGTCTCTGTTTCTGTCTGTCTGTCTTTCCCTTCCTCTCTCTCATTCTCTGTCTGACTGTCTGTCTCTCTCTCTCTGCCTGTCTGTCTGTCTATCACTATTTCTGTCTCATTCTGTCTCTGTCTCTCTGTCTCTTCCCCTCCCCTCTCTCTGTCTCTCGTGTGACTAGTCAAGTCGTGGTTAGCGTGTCTGTTACAGAATGTTGTTATTTTCTATCTTATTGTTATTTGCATTTTGAAATACGCCCCCCCCCCCCCCCCCTCCGTCCTGGTTTGGGCTAAACGCAGTCAGCAAATTCATCTCTCTCTCTGTCTCTCTGTCTCTGTGTCTCCCTCTCTCTGTGTCTCTCACTCTATCTATCGATCTCTGTCTGTCTGTCTGTCTGTCTCTGTCTCTGTCTCTCTCTCCCCCCCCCCCTCACTTTCAGACTGATGGGGATTCGAGCCTACGACGTTCTTGTCAGTAATCCGCTGCTGTAACCACTTGGCACGCAGACAGATTCTTGGCACCCAATGAATCATCTTGACCGATGACTCCGAACAGTAGGCAGGAAATGACCAATTATTTGCTCCATAGGGCATTTACTGAGGCTGATATTTAGATAGATCATCACTTCACGTTATATATACTGATCACACGGACGAGAGGAAGAAAGACAACAACAAAAACCCAAAATAAAACAAAGAGAGAGAGAGAGAGAAAAGAAAAAGAAAAGAAAAAAAGAAGAAGAAAAAAAGAACAACAAAAGAAAAAAAAGCACCAATTTATACACATACGCGCGCGCATGAACACACACGAATACACATATAAACTACCACGCACAATCACACAATCACGCTCTTTCTCTGTCTGTCTCTGTCTGTCTCTCTCAAGTTCACCTCAGTGATGTATTGACATTTAAATAGCAATAACGAACAGAATAAAACATAATAAGAAAAACTATGTGCATTGTGGATAACACACACACACACACACACACACCACACACACACACACACACACACACACACACACACACACACACATTTTCACTTGTTCACTGTTGTTAGTCGATTCTTAGTTTTGACTTTTATTCATTTATTCTATATGTTTATTAATTTTGTTTATTAGATTGTTTGTTTAAATCTTTAATTGTGATAACACTATTTGTTAGATTTACCTTCCTCTCCTCAGAAATAATTGTTTTCTGGATAATTTTTGTTAAAGATCAAAACTGATAATTTTCATATACCCTCTTCACTCCTCCCGTATCCCCCCCCCCCCCTTTTTTTTTTCTTTTTTTTTTTGGTCTAAAATCATTTAGTGAATAGACATTAAATCGAAGACCACACACACACACATACACACACACACACACACACACACACACACACACGCACGCACACACCACACACACAAATACACTTTACATACAATGACCACTTAGGCAAGACAACACTTCAGCATATTTGCCATACACAACTCAGAACAGCACTTAAAACCAAGCCTACATTGCAGAGAAAAAAAATCAATAGCACCTCACTTCAACTTAACATTTTTCTTACCAAACTCGATCCACCAGCTTCCACCAGCCTCCTGCAAGAAGCTGGTGGATAGGGTGAGGGTGGGAAAGAGTTAAGATTACCGCATTCAGTCATTTCCCGTGCAGTAGAGCACTGCGTTCAATTTACCATGCTTTAAGACTGCTGCAGTTTTCATACATTATTCATTTAACTGTTCAAGTTGTCAAAACATTACAGTTTTGAACATGAACAAAGCTTTCGTCCCTTACTGAACCAGAACTATTTCACCATAAAAAAGCACTAAAAAAACAACAACAACAAAAAACCAACAACACGCAATATTTAAACACTGAGATCAATAAATAACTCGCTAAAATCTTCAGGGAACAATCTCAATCACCAAAGGCTGTATAGATGTACCAGCCTGTCTGTGTACTTTCGCATATCCAGATTATCTATAATAACATCACGAGAGACAGGAGAGAGAGAGAGAGAGAGAGAGAGAGAGAGAGAGAGAGAGAGAGAGAGAGAGAGAGAGTGATGTCTGTTTGTCTGTGTTTCTGTTTGTATGTGTGTGTGTGTTGTGTGTGTGTGTGTGTGTGTGTGTGTGTGTGTGTGTGTTTAAAAGGAGAGATAGAGGAGAGAGAGCAAGAGAGAGAGAGAGAGAGAGGAGAGACAGAGACAGACAGACACAGAGAGAGAGGAGAGGAGAGAGAGAGAGAGAGAGAGAGAGAGAGAGAGAGAGAGAGACAGACAGACAGAGACAGACAAAGAGAGAAAGAGAGAGAGAGAGAGAGAGAGAGAGAGAGAGAGAGAGAAAGAGACAGACAGAGAGAGAGAGAGACAGCGACAGAGAGCAAGACAGAGAGAGATAGATAGAGAAAGAGAGCGAAACAGACTGATAAAGACACAGACAGACAGAGAGACAGACACAGAGACAAAGAAAGACAAAGGGAATGAGAAACACGTATTACACACTGATGCATTCTACACAATAAGGGTTCAGAACATCACCTTAGAGACGACCAAACAGTTGGCCAGCAGACATCAGAAAAGACAGAGAACAAAGCTCTGTGCTTCACAAAATGTACACACATTTCAGTCAAATAATAATTAATAATTACAATATTTATATAGCGCAAAATCTTGATTAAATCAAATCTAAGCGCTGAAACAGACACACACGCACGCACGCACACACACGCACGCACACACACACACACACACACACACGCATGGCTATAAATGGGGAGAAAGAATAAAAGCAATGGAAATTATAGAGAGCATATTATATACAATTATATATTACAATGTGATTCCCCTCCGAGTGGAGACAGGCTGCAGGGGGGGTTGAGTGAGGTCAGGATTTTATGTAGAGGAGAAAAGGTGAGTTTTGAGAGCGGACTTGAAGGAGACAAAAGTAGGTTGCTGACGGACTGAGAGAGGAAGTTTGTTCCAGGAGAGTGGACCATTCTACTTTACATATTTTTTTTTCCATTGGTTTGCATCGGGAATGCGTTAAGGGGAGATAGCGTTGTCGGTCTGCAACTGGACAGGAAGCCGACGTAAAGTCATGGTGTTGACAGGCAGAATGGCTGCCCATCCATCTGATTATCCCACATCGCTGTGGTCTTCTTCTGGCTCCACAGCCCAGCGTCCTCGAAGGACCGACTGGCTGACTGGCATCCTGGTCAGGTGGCCAAACCACTTGATCCGCTGCTGTGCTGTGTAGTTCAGGTTTCAGTTTCAGTTTCTCAAGAAAGCTTCTCAGCACTTGGTTTATAAAATTCATGAAGCACTGACACCAACCACAGATGCCATACGATGGAGTCTATCCAAAATGATCACGGCGAAGGCGTAAGCCTGT
>JAPXFY010000012.1:19013198-19020698 GCA_030674185.1 Monoplex corrugatus
CCCTCACCCTATCCACCAGGTTTCTTAACCTTGTCACCACTCATCGTATCCACTAGCTTTCTTAACCCTTTCACCCCTCATCGTATCCACCGGCTTTCTTAACCCTTTCACCCCTCACCCTATCCACCAGCTTTCTTAACCCTGTCACCCCTCACCCTATCCACCAGCTTTCTTAACCTTGTCACCCCTCACCCTATCCACCAGCTTTCTTAACCCTTTCACCCCTCACCTTTCTCCACCAGCTTTCTTAACCCTGTCACCCCTCACCCTATCCACTAGCTTACTTAACCCTGTCACCCCTCACCCTATCCACCAGCTTTCTTAACCCTGTCACCCTTCACCTTATCCACCAGCTTTCTAACCCTTTCACCCCTCACCCTATCCACCAGCTTTCTTAAACTTGACACCCCTCATCGTATCCACTAGCTTTCTTAACCCTTTCACCCCTCACTCTATCCACCAGCTTTCTTAACCCTGTCACCTCTCACCCTATCCACCAGCTTTCTTAACCCTGTCACCCCTCATCATATCCACCAGCTTTCCTAAGCCTTTCAATCCCTCACCCTATCCACCAGCTTTCTTAACCCTTTGATTCCCTCTCCCTAACCACAAGCTTTTCTAACCCTTTGACTCCCTCACCCTGTCTACCAGATTTTTCAAATCCTTTACACTTCCTCACCCTATCCATCAGTTTTCCTAACCCTTTCACCCCCTCACCCTATCCACCAAATTTTCACTTTCAATCCCTCACCCTATCCACCAGCTTTTTAACTCTTTCACCCCCTCACCCTATCCACCAAATTTTCACTTTCAATCACTCACCCTATCCACCAGTTTTCTTAACCCTTTCACTCCCTCACCCTATTATCAGCTTTCCTAACTCCCTCACCCTATTCACCAGATTTCTCCTTCGCAGCCCCCACTATCTGGAACTCTCTTCCCTTTGAAATCCGACACCTAAAATCGACTTCTTCTTTCAAAACAGCTCTAAAAACTCACCTCTTTCAAAAATATTATCAGTAAGTTCAACCTCATTTCCCCCCAGCCTAATAGTAGAAAAGGTGTGTTAGTGTGTGTGTATGTTATAGTAGGTAGGTGGGGGGTGGGGGTGGGTGATTATAGAGCCCAATGTGCCTCACAGTACTTTGGGGTATAGCCGTGGGGTGCATTTGGACTTGCGTGAGAATCCGTGTATGATTGTAGCGTATGTAGTATTTTTATGGATTTATTCTATTACTTGTATTGTGTATTTAGTGTATGTACGTGAGGTCCGAGAGATTGAAATATTGTGAGTGAATGATTGTAAAGCGTCATAAGCTCCGCCGTAGGCAGAGATGTGCGCTTATAAATGGTCTCTTATTATTATTATTTCCTAACCCTTTAACTCCCTCCACCTATCCACCAGCTTTCCTAACCCTTTCACTCCCCCACCCTATCCACCAGATTTCCTAACCCTTTAACTCCCTTCACCTATCCACCAGCTTTCCTAACCCTTTCACTCCCTAACCCTATACACCAGATTTCCTAACCCTTTCACTCCCTAACCCTATCCACCAGATTTCCTAACCCTTTCACTCCCTAACCCTATCCACCAGATTTCCTAACCCTTTAACTCCCTAACCCTATCCACCAGATTTCCTAACCCTTTCACTCCCTAACCCTATCCACCAGCTTTCCTAACCCTTCACTCCCTCACCCTGTCCACCAGATTTCCTAACCCTTTCACTCCCTAACCCTATCCACCAGCTTTCCTAACCTCTCACTCTCTCACCCTATCCACCAGCTTTTACTAGCCCTTTCACTCCCTCACCCTATCCACCAGCTTCCTTAACCCTTTTACTCCTTCACCTATCCACCAGCTTTTCCTAACCCTTTCAATCCTCACCCTATCCACCAGATCACCTAACCCTTTTCACTTGCTCACGTAATCCAGCAGTGCTCCTAACCTTTTTTTTTCCCACTCTCTGACCTGATCCATACATTTAACATTTTCACTCTCTCGCCTTGTGTAAGCTTTCCTAACCTTTTCACTCCCTGGCCCTATCCAAAAACTTAACCCTTTCACTCCTTCACCCTTTCTATGAATTCCTCTATTAACCCGTTCATTCCCACACCCGATCCACCAGCTTTCTTAACCCTTTCACTCCATAACCCTATCCAACGTCCACGTGGGAATGCAAGGGGGGGGGGGGGTCTTCAGCATAAACAGTATTCTGACCTTCTGGAATTTCTGTGCTAGAATTTTTTTTTTTTTTTGCCACTCTTTCTTTCCGCCTAGCTCCTTTGCTTTCTGTCATTTCTTCCATTCATTTTCTGCCCTGCTGGTCCATTTGCCAGTATGTGTTCTACACGTATAAAGCCTCACATACTTTCTATGAGGATTGATAATTGGGTACATGTATGAACTGTAGTTTTCGCTCTAAGGAATAGTAATGTGTAAAAGCAATGTCTGGTAATTTAGGCCAGTTTCAGGCTACATTTTAGCGTCCTTTGTTATGTTTATATATTGTATTTGTAATCAGGTTTTTTAATAAACTGGTGGACAGGATGAGGGAATCGAATGAACAGTTTAAGAAAACTGATGGTTAGGGCGAGGGAGTGAAAGGATTAATGCAGAAAACTAGTGGAAAAGGTGAGGGAGAGTGACAGGGCTATAGAAGCTGGTAGATAGGATAAGGGATTGAAAGGGTTAAGGAAATTGATGGACCGGGTGAGGGAGTGAAACAGGAGTGCACGAAACTGGTGTGGTGGATTCTATTTTTTCTTCTTCTTTTTTTCCACCATCTTCAAGGTCAGGCCACATTTGGCGATGACCATTGTCGGCTTTCCACCTGCTTGGTTGTCATGGAGTACTGTAGTCAGTTTCAGTTTCTCAAGAAGACGTCTGGGCGCTCGGAATGAATTCCATATGCACTACACAAGTGTCATGTGATGGTGATCATGACACAAGCCTTAAGCCTGCACTTAAACCCATGAGCTGGCCAGGTCCTGAGACCCTACCTAGCCTATGTTTTACCAAGCCTAACATTTCTTCAGACCTGGGTTTGAAACCTGCCGAAAACCGACAGAGAGTGATGGTCCTTTTACTTATCGGGGTTCTATCTCTCGTTCTCTTCTTGTTCCCCCTTTTCCCAAACACCGTCTCATATTCCTCTGGGTCTTCCCCCGTCTCAGCATCTTTTTTGTTTGTTTGTTTGTTTGTTTGCCCCCCTCTCGGGGGACGATCGGTGATAAAAGATGCGACATGGGGGAAGCAAGGTGTGGGGTGGGGGGAGGGAAAGGGAGGAGAGGCTCTCGCTCTCTTGGCCGAGTTCTCGGGACGGGCATGAAATGTAGTCAGAAGAAGAATTCTTGTCAGCCATGTCTCCTCTTTTGTCTCGCCATTTGTAGGCCATTTTATGAGGAAAGGGGAATTAAAGCACCTGGTCACAACAAGAAAGCTGGAGGGAAAGAGAGTACCCAGGGAAAAAATACTGGACGGACTTGCAGAGTGGCTGAGGGCAGAAAGGGTGGAAGATGTGCTTGTGGCAATGAGGGATAGATGCATATGGAGGGCTATGATCGCCAACGCCATGCGGGAGGGCGCATGATGATGATGATGATGATGTCTCCTGTCGCTCCAGTTGATACAGGCTGGCAGACAGGGTGAGTGAGTGAAAGGGTTAAGGAAGTTGATGGATAGGGTGAGGGAGTGAAAAGGTCAAGAAAGCTTATGGATAAGATGGCGTTAGGGAGTGAAATGGTAAGGAAGTTAATGGATAGGGTGAAGGAGTGAAAGGGTTAAGGAAGCTGATGGATAGGGTGAGGGAGTGAAAAGGTCAAGAAAGCTGGTGGATAGGACAGCATGAGGAAGTGAAAGGTTAAGGAAGGTGATGGATAGGATAGCGTGAGGGAGTCAAAGGGTTAAGGAAGTCGATGGACAGAGCGAGGGAGTGAAAAAGTCAAGAAAGCTGGTGGATAGCGTTGAAGAGTGGAAGGGTTAAGGCAGGAAACTGGTGGATGGGACGAGGGACTCAAACGATTAAACAAGGAATCGACTGAAACACATTTGGATTGAAAGGGTTAAGGCAGGAAACTAGTGAATGGGACGAGGGACTGAAACGGTTAAACACGGAATCGACTGAAACACATTTGGATTGAAAGGGTTAAGGCAGGAAACTAGTGGATTGGACGAAGGACTGAAACGGTACTTAAACAAGGAATCGACTGAAACACGTTTGGATTGAAAGGGTTAAGGCAGGAAACTGGTGGATGGGACGAGGGATTGAAAAGGTTAAACAAGGAATCGATTGATACACATTGTTTTCTGCACTGTCTCGCTCTACTGACTTCATACACTCGTCACGCTTTGAGGACTTCTCTGCTCAACCCAGATACGTTTTGTTGATTTTTCTGTTGAGCACACATTACAAGACTTTACACTCTAGTGACAAAAGCTGCGGCACCAAACAGGTTTTGCCCTATATGGATAAAAACGCCAACCGAAGAACAAAATATTTGACAGTGTTCTAGAGATGCTGAGCTCTGCAGAAATTCTGCCAAATGCTGAAAGTCGGGGTGTGACCTTTTTTTAATCTGTATTTGGTGGTGGTGGGTGGTGGTGGTGGTGGTGGTGTGTGGTGTGTGTGTGTGTGTGTGTGTGTGTGGTGTGTGTGTGAGTGTGTATGTATGTATGTGTGTGTGCTCGCGCGTGTGAATGTATGTGTGTGTATGTATTTGTGTTTGTGTGTGTGTGAGTGTGTGTATATGTATGTGTGTGTGTGCTTGCGCGCTGTGAATGTATATATATATATATATTATATATATATATATATATGTGTGGTGTGTGTGTGTGTGTGTGTGTGTGTGTGTGTGTGTGTGTGTGTGTGTGTGTGTGTGTGTCCGTATGTCCACGAGAAACATGTGTACATGAGAGTTTCTCAGCTCTTTACAGGAAGTTCCTTGTCAAGTTGTGGTCAAGGCTGTAGACCGCTATGGACTAGCTAAATAGTAAGTTTGGAAGCTAAAGCTCCAAGGTCAGCGTCACATTCCCCCCACAAAACAAACAAACAAACAAACACACAAACAAAAAAACAACAACAAAAACAACAACAACAAATGTTAAAAATTAGCGCTTTGCAACCACTTTCTCGAAAATTCCTGACAATGTCTAAAATATTTCATTCATCCTTGAGACAGTCAACCATAGTTCTCAATGCACGTCTACCATTATTTCAACCGAAGATTCTTTAAGGTCACAGTGACCTTGGGAAGCAAAAAACCTGTTGTTGTTTTTTTTCCGGTAATAATCTTTGTACAACAAGAAAGGCTATTAGGATGGCTTGACTATCTTGTACAATTTTTTCTAGCGCAGGCTCAGAAGCATTCTTGACGATGATTACCATCAGATCTGTCTGGAAAGTCTATATCCAGTAATTTCCAACAGATACAATATTAAAATTAAAGATTGAACAAACATGAAGGGTTCTCGAGAGTGCGAGAGAGAGAGAGAGAGAGAGAGAGAGAGAGAGAGAGAGAGAGAGAGACAGACAGACAGACAGAGAGACAGAGACAGAGAGACAGAGAAGACAGACAGACAGACAGACAGAGAGACAGAGAGAGACAGAGAGAGACAGAGACAGAGAGACAGAGAGAGACAGACAGAGACAGAGAGAGAGACAGACAGACAAACAGAGACAGAAGACAGAGAGACAGACAGACAGACAGACAGACAGAGAGACAGAGACACAGAGAGACAGAGACAGACGTTAGACAGACAGATAGAGATACAGAGATACAGAGAGAGAGGGGACACAGAAAGAGAGAGACAGAGAGACAGAGCGAGGGAGAGAGAGAGAGAGACAGTGTGTGTGTGTGTGTGTGTGTGGTGTGAGAGAGAGAGAGAGAGAGAGAGAGAGAGGACAGAGAAAGAGAGAGAGAGAAACAGTTATCCCCGGTTTTGTCATTTCCTATGTATCAGAAACAGCGGAAATAAGCCATTTCCCATGCATGGAATCAATACACCATTGTTCTTTGGCGCTCTCTGAGAACGCAGGCCTGGAGACAAAGTCTGGAACAACTCCTGTCCAGATTCTTCTAGACCCCTCCCCCCTCTCTCCGACCCCAAACACGCCACTCCTATTTCAGTCATGAATAAAATATCAAGCGCCGTAGAGATGGTAGGATCAGAGACAGAGATGGTAAGATCAGAGAAAGAGATGGTAAGATCAGAGACAGATATGGTCAGAGATGGCGGGATTAGAGACAGAGATGGTAGGATCAGAGACAGAGATGGTAAGATCAGAGACAGACATGGTAAGATCAGAGACAGACATGGTCAGAGATGGCGGGATCAGAGATAGAGATGGTAGGATCAGAGACAGAGATGGTAAGATCAGCGACAGAGACGGTAGGATCAGAGACAGAGATGGTGAGATCAGAGACAGAGATGGTAGGATCAGAGACAGAGATGGTGGGATCAGAGATAGAGATGGTAAGATCAGAGACAGACATAGTCAGAGATGGTGGGATCAGAGATAGAGATGGTAGGATCAGAGACAGAGATGGTAAGATCAGCGACAGAGATGGTAGGATCAGAGACAGAGATGGCAGGATCAGAGACAGAGATGGTAAGATCAGAGAGAGAGTGATGGTAGGATCAGAGACAGAGATGGTAAGATCAGAGAGAGAGAGAGAGAGAGAGAGAGAGAGAGAGAGAGAGAGAGAGAGAGAGAGAGAGAGAGAGAGAGACGCGCTGTGTCACAAGCCTTACTGTTATTGTTGTTTTCAACAGAAAAAAAGAAAAGAAAATTAAATACACACATCAATACAGTCGTGCACATAATCTAAGGACAATCCCCTGGTCTTGACCACTCCGTCCAATTTATTACACAGGGGATTTTACAACAACAAAAAACACACCTGAAATACAAATTTAAACACAACCAAGGACACAAAAATATGCCGTACCAGAACAATGGCTCATAGTCATAAGAACCAGACCGAAAGGGCATTTTCCCCACTCTCTGCAACTCCACTACAGACATCTTGTGTGCCTGTGATGTCTATAAGAACGGGTCGAAACTACCCAAAATTGCCTCTGCACGTCTCACTTCCCCAGAGCCAAAAATGCACTTAACACATGTAACCAATTATCAATCCTAAGAGAAAAGATCGCAAGACTTTATCGAACACATACAAGTAAATGGACCAGCAAGGCAGAAAGGTTGGTTCTTTTGATAGAGCCGTGGACTCAAGATCTATCTTGAGTTCAGTCCCAGCCTACAATATTAAACACTGGCCTGTTCGCTGCCCATCTTTATGTTTCCATCATTCTGGTGGTGTCAGCTTAGTCTTTCAACACTGGCCTGTTCGCTGCCCATCTTTATGTTTCCATCATTCTGGTGGTGTCAGCTTAGTGTTTCAATGGTTCCCCCCCCCTACCTCTCCCCTTTTATGCTTCTCAGTTCAAGAGCTTGCCAGTGCATAGGGTTTTGCGCAGGCTCAGGGAGTCTGGCAGAT
>JAPXFY010000012.1:19025698-19038198 GCA_030674185.1 Monoplex corrugatus
TTTCCAAACAATCACCTCCACTGTCCAAGCAATCACCTCCACTTTCCAAACAATCACCTCCATTTTCCAAGCAATCACCTTCATTTTCCAAACAATCACCTCCACTTTCCAAACAATCACCTCCATTTTCCAAACAATCACCTCCATTTTCCAAACAATCACCTCCACTTTCCAAACAATCACCTCCACTGTCCAAACAATCACCTCCACTTTCCAAACAATCACCTCCATTTTCCAAGCAATCACCTTCATTTTCCAAACAATCACCTCCACTTTTCAAACAATCACCTCCACTGTCCAAGCAATCACCTCCATTTTCCAAACAATCACCTCCCAGCTCCAAACAATCACCTCCCAGCTCCAAACAATCACCTCCCAGCTCCGAACAAAGAACTATCACCAATGACACAAGATTCAAAGGACATAGGTCATGGCAACAACAAAGACGTGATACCACGGAACAGAAAAAGGAGAAGCAAAAGAAGAAAAGAAGAGGAAAAGAAGAAAATGAAGAAAAAATCTAAAAAAAAAAAAAAGATTCGAAGGAGCAGAAGAGAAAGAATAGGGGGGAGAGGGGGAGAGGAGGAACTGGAAACCAAAATTCGTTCAAGAGACATTATCGCACCAGACAGTCCCATACCAACTTCACCTAAGTGCACTACGATTCTCACTTCTTACCTACAAGTGAACTCTAACCATTAGCTGACAGGGCCACCGCTCCAACCTCGACAAAATCTCCACAACAGCAATATGTAAAGGCTCAGGAAAGGTCCGAGGTCAGCACAGAAGAATAACAAGAAGGGCATCAATACAGATGTCACAGAAAAACAAGGAGGGGCAGGCTTGGAGAGACAGTAACTAACTTCAGATAAATAGGGAGACAGCCATCAATGACACAGGATTCGAAAGGCAGAAATTATGGCAATAACAGCGAGGCAGAAATTGTGGCAATAACAGCAAGGCAGAAATTGTGGCAATAACAGCGATGGAAAATAAGAGAGAAGAAGGAGGAGGAGGAGGAAGAAGAGGAGAAGAAGAAGACGAAGAAGAAGTAGAACGAGGAGGAAGAGGAAGAGGAGGAGACGAAGAAGAAGAAGAAGAAGAAGAAGGAGGAGGAGGAGGAGGAGGAGGAGGTGGAGGAGGAAGAGGAGGAGGTGGAGGAGGAGGAACAGGAAGAGGAGAAGAACGAAAAGATGACGATGACGACGACAACAACGACGACAACAAAGAAGAAGAAGAAGAGAAAAAGACGAAGACAATAAAGAAGGAGAGGGAGAAGATGGAAAAGAAACAAGACGAAAGAGGAACTGGAATTTAGACTGTTTTCCAGAGGGAGTAATTGCACTCAGTTCCATATGCGCTCCACCCAAACTGGCCGTCACAGATCTGTCTGACTCCTCAATCTTGCAAAAGATCATGGGTTCGAACCGAGGACCTCTCATTTCCTGGAAGTGCGCTCCAACCATCAGCTGACTGGGCCACCACTCGCACCTCGAAAAAGTCTACACAGCAATATGCAAAGGAACAGGAAAGATCCGAGGTCAGGACAGAAGAATAACAACCAGAGCATTAACACAGATGTCACAGAAAGCAGAAGGGAAGCTTGGATAAACACTAACTAGCTTCGGATAAATAGAAGGTCAGCCATGAAATGATGGCAGGATTCGAAGGACAGAAATTGGGGCAATAACAATGAAGGGAAGTGACAGTAATGAAGAAGAACAAGGGGAGGAGGAGGAGAAAGAAGAAGAAGAAGAAAAAGAAGAAGATGAAAAAGAAGGAGGAGGAGGAGGAGAAGGAGAAGAAGAAGAAGAAGAAGAAGAAGAAGAAGAAGAAGAAGAAGAAGAAGAAGAAGAAGAAGAAGAAGAAGAAGAAGAAGAAGAAGAAGAAGAAGAAGAAGAAGAAGAAGAAGAAGAAGAAGAAGAAGAAGAAGAAGAAGAAGAAGAAGAAGAGAAGAAGAAGAAGAAGAAGAAGAAGAAGAAGAAGAAGAAGAAGAAAAAGAAGATGAAAGAAGAAGAATGAAGAAGAAGAAGAAGAAGAAGAAGAAGAAGAAGAAGAAGAAGAAGAAGAAGAAGAAGAAGAAGAAGAAGAAGAAGAAGAAGAAGAAGGAGCAGAGAAGCAGGAGGAGGAAAAGGAAGAACGACGAAGCCAAGAAGAAGAAGGAAGAAGAAGAAGGAGAAGAAGAAAGAGAAGAAAAAGAAGGAGGAGGAGAAGAAGAAGAAGAACAACAACAACAACAATAACAAGAAGAAGAAGAACAAGAAGAAGAACAAGATGAAGAACAAGGAAGAAGAAGAAAGAAGAAGAAGAAGAAGAAGAAGAAGAAGAAGAAAAGAAGAAGAAGAAGAAGAAGAAGAAGAAGAAGAAGAAGAAGAAGAAGAAGAAGAAGAAGAAGAAGAAGAAAACAACAACAAAACAACAACAGACAAAAACAACAACAAGATGATGAAAAAGAAGAAGAAGAAAATAAGAAGAAGAAGAAGAAGAAGAAGAAGAAGAAGAAGAAGAAGAAGAAGAAGAACAACAACAACAACAAAAACAACAAGAAGAAGAAAACAAGAAGAAGAAGAAGATGATGATGATGATGATGATGATGAACAAGAAGAAGAAGATGAACAAAAAAGAGAACAAGAGGAGGACAGGGAGAAGATGAGGAAAAGGAGAAGAAGAAGAAGGAAAAGAAGGATGAGAAATCGGAATCTGAAAATGAGAAATTGCGCTGTTCTCACAGTTCCATACGAGTTCTAACCCAAATCTGCCAACAATGATTCGTCACACTTCTTGAACCAGCACAAAATCCTGGACTCGAACTGAAGACTTCTCAGATCACAAAAGGGTGTTCTAACCACTAGCCGATTGGAACACGGCTCCACCCTCGACAACATCTCTACAGCATATGCAAAAGTACGGGAACGGTCCAGCTTCACAACGGAATAATAACTACGGAATGGAATAATAACTAGGGCATCAATATGGATATCACAACACACACACACACACACACACACACACACACTCAGAGAGAGAGAGAGAGAGAGAGAGAGAGAGAGAGAGAGAAAACACACACACACACACACACACACACACACACACACACACACACACACACACACACACACACACCACACACAAATCGGGACTGATGCTTGTAGGGACAGTGATTAACAAGAAACACCCGAGGTGCCGGACGGAACCCAGGGCAAGAATGCCTCACCATTTTCCCGAACAATCACTTCCATTTTCCCAAACAATCACCTCCATTTTCCCAAACAATGACCGCCTTTTTCCAAACAATCACCTCATTTTCCAAACAATCACCTCCATTTTCCAAACAATCACCTCCACTGTCCAAACAATCACCTCCATTTTCCAAGCAATCACCTCCACTTTCCAAACAATCACCTCCACTGTCCAAACAATCACCTCCATTTTCCAAACAATCAATTCCACTTTCCAAACAATCACCTCCACTGTCCAAGCAATCACCTCCACTTTCCAAACAATCACCTCCATTTTCCAAGCAATCACCTTCATTTTCCAAACAATCACCTCCACTTTCCAAACAATCACCTCCACTGTCCAAACAATCACCTCCATTTTCCAAACAATCAACTCCACTTTCCAAACAATCACCTCCACTGTCCAAACAATCACCTCCACTTTCCAAACAATCACCTCCATTTTCCAAGCAATCACCTCCATTTTCCAAACAATCACCTCCACTTTCCAAACAATCACCTCCACTGTCCAAACAATCACCTCCATTTTCCAAACAATCAACTCCACTTTCCAAACAATCACCTCCACTGTCCAAGCAATCACCTCCACTTTCCAAACAATCACCTCCATTTTCCAAGCAATCACCTTCATTTTCCAAACAATCACCTCCACTTTCCAAACAATCACCTCCATTTTCCAAACAATCACCTCCATTTTCCAAACAATCACCTCCACTTTCCAAACAATCACCTCCACTGTCCAAACAATCACCTCCACTTTCCAAACAATCACCTCCATTTTCCAAGCAATCACCTTCATTTTCCAAACAATCACCTCCACTTTTCAAAACAATCACCCCACTGTCCAAGCAATCACCTCCATTTTCCAAACAATCACCTCCCAGCTCCAAACAATCACCTCCCAGCTCCAAACAATCACCTCCCAGCTCCGAACAAAGAACTATCACCAATGACACAAGATTCAAAGGACATAGGTCATGGCAACAACAAAGACGTGATACCACGGAACAGAAAAAGGAGAAGCAAAAGAAGAAAAGAAGAGGAAAAGAAGAAAATGAAGAAAAAATCTAAAAAAAAAAAAAGATTCGAAGGAGCAGAAGAGAAAGAATAGGGGGGAGAGGGGGGAGAGGAGGAACTGGAAACCAAAATTCGTTCAAGAGACATTATCGCACCAGACAGTCCCATACCAACTTCACCTAAGTGCACTACGATTCTCACTTCTTACCTACAAGTGAACTCTAACCATTAGCTGACAGGGCCACCGCTCCAACCTCGACAAAATCTCCACAACAGCAATATGTAAAGGCTCAGGAAAGGTCCGAGGTCAGCACAGAAGAATAACAAGAAGGGCATCAATACAGATGTCACAGAAAAACAAGGAGGGGCAGGCTTGGAGAGACAGTAACTAACTTCAGATAAATAGGGAGACAGCCATCAATGACACAGGATTCGAAAGGCAGAAATTATGGCAATAACAGCGAGGCAGAAATTGTGGCAATAACAGCAAGGCAGAAATTGTGGCAATAACAGCGATGGAAAATAAGAGAGAAGAAAGAGGAGGAGGAAGAAGAGGAGAAGAAGAAGACGAAGAAGAAGTAGGACGAGGAGGAAGAGGAAGAGGAGGAGACGAAGAAGAAGAAGAAGAAGAAAGGAGGAGGAGGAGGAGGAGGAGGTGGAGGAGGAAGAGGAGGAGGTGGAGGAGGAGGAACAGGAAGAGGAGAAGAACGAAAAGATGACGATGACGACGACAACAACGACGACAACAAAGAAGAAGAAGAAGAGAAAAAGACGAAGACAATAAAGAAGGAGAGGGAGAAGATGGAAAAGAAACAAGACGAAAGAGGAACTGGAATTTAGACTGTTTTCCAGAGGGAGTAATTGCACTCAGTTCCATATGCGCTCCACCCAAACTGGCCGTCACAGATCTGTCTGACTCCTCAATCTTGCAAAAGATCATGGGTTCGAACCGAGGACCTCTCATTTCCTGGAAGTGCGCTCCAACCATCAGCTGACTGGGCCACCACTCGCACCTCGAAAAAGTCTACACAGCAATATGCAAAGGAACAGGAAAGATCCGAGGTCAGGACAGAAGAATAACAACCAGAGCATTAACACAGATGTCACAGAAAGCAGAAGGGAAGCTTGGATAAACACTAACTAGCTTCGGATAAATAGAAGGTCAGCCATGAAATGATGGCAGGATTCGAAGGACAGAAATTGGGGCAATAACAATGAAGGGAAGTGACAGTAATGAAGAAGAACAAGGGGAGGAGGAGGAGAAAGAAGAAGAAGAAGAAAAAGAAGAAGATGAAAAAGAAGGAGGAGGGAGGAGAGGAGAAGAGAAGAAGGAAGAAGGAAGAAGAAGAAGAAGAAGAAGAAGAAGAAGAAGAAGAAGAAGAAGAAGAAGAAGAAGAAGAAAGAAGAAGAAGAAGAAGGAGAAGAGAAGAAGAAGAAGAAGAAGAAGAAGAAGAAGAAGAGAGGAGGAGGAGGAGAAAAAGAAGAAGAAGAAGAAGAAGAAGAAGAAGAAGAAGAAGAAGAAGAAGAAGAAGAAGAAGAAGAGGAGGAGGAGGAGGAGGAGAAAGAAAAAGAAGAAGAAGAAGAACAACAACAACAATGACAACAACAACAACAAGTGGGGGATAGGAAGAAGATGACGAAATAAGAGGAGGATACAAGATACAAGATACAAGAATTTTATTTAGCCCAAAGCATCACAATGGGAAATTGTTTTGGCATTCGCATTAAAATACATATAGGCACAAGAACGCATAAACACATGTACACACATACTCTTACTCTCTCTCACTCTCTCTTTCACTCCTCTCTCACCCTCTTCCTCCCCTCATCTCTCTCCCCCTCCCTCTTTGTCGAAACAATATCAAAGATAATGACTAAATCTAAATATGTACGGTTAAAAAAGCACATCATAAGAGTCAGATGCCTTGGTCAGGACTTTTAACAATGGACAAAAAGGGCAATACTCATTGAAAAAACTTTGGTAGGTATAGAAAAAATTTGATTAAAGATGCAACGCGATATGCACATTAAATTAAAAAGAGTTAAATACAATAAAATGAGTATGTAGACTAAGAGGACAAGGTTAAACAAGAGAAGAACAAGAACAGGATTTTATTTTAGCCCAGTGCTCAGACACGTGGAAAATGTTTTGGCTATGCATACAATCACAGGAGGAGAAGAGGAAGGAGAAGTTTGTAAGAAGAGGAAAAGAAAAACAAGGAAAAGGATGTGAAACTGGAATATGTTAAGTCTATACAAAAATTCCCTTTCGAAGCAAGGACCTCTCGGCTCCTAAAAGGCCTTTCTAACTACTAGCCCCCTACAACATCACTCAAATTACGACAGCATCTTTACAGCATATGCAAAGTACTGGGAAAGACCAATCTCACAATGGAACAACAACCGGGGCATCAATACAGATATAGAAAACAGGCGGGACGCTTATGGAATGCTGTGCAACTCTCTTTTTTTTCCCTTAACTCCGCAAAGAATCACTGGACGCCGCTTTAAAGAACTGTTCACCCAGTTTCCCTCTAGCTCTTCAGTTGTTGTGCCAAAGATTCCCTCTGTTGTCAGGTCCCATCGTGTCAGTCCATCGTTTTTTTCCTTCTGTCTTCCCCTCTGTTGTCAGTCCATCATTTTTTCCTTCGCTTCCCCTCGTTGTCAGTCCATCATTTTTTTCTTCTTCTGTCTTCCCCTCTGTTGTCAGTCCATCATTTTTTTTCCTTCTGTCTTCCCCTCTGTTGTCAGTCCATCATCTTTTTTCTTCTGTCTTCCCCTCTGTTGTCAGTCCATCATTTTTTTCCTTCTGTCTTCCCCTCTGTTGTCATCCATCATTTTGTTCTTCTGTCTTCCCCTCTGTTGTCAGTCCATCATCCTTTTTTCTTCTGTCTTCCCCTCTGTTGTCAGTCCATCATTTTCTTCTTTCTCGTTTCCCCTCTGTCTTCCCTCGTTGTCAGTCCATCATCCTTTTTCTTCTGTCTTCCCCTCTGTTGTCAGTCCATCATCCTTTTCTTCTGTCTTCCCCTCTGTTGTCAGTCCATCATCCTGTTTCCTCTTGTGTCTCTTCTTTCTCCTCTGTTGTCATTTCCCTCATTTTTCTCTGTCTCCCTCGTTGTCAGTCCATCATCTTTTCTTCTTTCTTCACCCTCAGTTTGTCAGTCCATCATCCTTTTTCTTCTGTCTTCCCCTCAGTTGTCAGTCCATCATCCTTTTTCTTCTGTCTTTCCCCTCAGTTGTCAGTCCATCATTTTTGTTTCTTCTGTCTTCCCCTCAGTTGTCAGTCCATCATCCTTTTTTCTTCTGTCTTCCCCTCAGTTGTCAGTCCATCATTTTTGTTCTTCCTGTCATTTCCCCCCTCTGTTGTTCAGTCCATCATCCTTTTTCTTCTGTCTTCCCCTCAGTTGTCAGTCCATCATTCTTTTTCTTCTGTCTTCCCCTCTGTTGTCAGTCCATCATTTTTTTTCCTTCTGTCTTCCCCTTTTGTTTGTCATGTCCATCATCCTTTTTTCTTCTTTCTTCCCCTCAGTTGTCAGTCCATCATTTTTGTTTTTTTCTGTCTTACCCTCTTTCTCTCTCCCTCAACAGTTCTGTGGAGGACTGATATAACAAGACCACCGGATCAAGCAACTAGCTTCAGAAAAACAGAGGACAGTTATCACTGACAAAGGATTCGAAGGACAGAGATCGAGGCAAAAACGAAGTGAAGTAATTTCAATAAGAAGAACAAAAGATGAAGAAGTAGGAGAAGAAGACTCCTGAAGAACTGGGATTTGGGAATTCGCTCAAGAAGAACTTATCACACTGAAGACAGTTCCATAAGCGCTCAGCAATAAATCTTCAGTCAACAACAGTCCTTGAGCCTGCACAAAAATCCTCGTTTCGAACTATGCACCTTTTGCTTTAGGAATATTTAGGAAATGAGCTCAAACTTAAAATACTGCGAACACTTATTTGGCCTGTTATTTACATGGAAGTGAAGGATGGACTCTACAGCTGCAGATGAAAACAGAATCAAAAGTGCAAAAATGTTGTTCTACAGAAGACTCCTAAGAATAAGCTGGACCGAAAGACGAACAAACCAAAGCATTCTGGAAGAACTGAACAAACAACCCGAACTTTTAGGCCTGGTTAGGAAAATGAAAATGAAATACTTTGGACATGCTATGAGACATCAGGGCTGCCATGTAATGAAGACTGTGGCCCAAGGCAAAATGGAGGGCAAGAGACGACAAAGAAGACCGCCGACTTCCTATGTAGAAAACATAGCCAAGTGGACGAAGTTGCCGAAAGATGAAATCTACAAGAATGTAGACAGAAGGGGATGGAGATAGCTGACGGGGCATGCATCAGCGGTTACCATCACGAATGATGTCGCCGATAGGTGACAGGTGACCTTTCGCTTCCTAAAAGAGTGCCCAAACCACATGACTACTGCTCCACAAGAATATCTCTGGAAAACCTCTGCAATAAACGGCACGGAAGTCCACGAGTTCGTTTAAACACTTTCACTCCCGCAAATGGTTCCACCAATTTCTTTTAACCCTTCCACTCTCACCTCCTGCCCACCAGGTTCCACCAGCTTCTTAAATCTCTCACTCTCTCACCGTATCCAACAAACAAACTTTCTGCAGGACACTGGTGGAAGTTGGTGGGCAAGATGAGGAATAAAAGGGTTAATTATGCAATGAACCCTACACCGTGGCTCTAGCCAGGAGTAAAAGGCTTAACAAGGGGATCGATATAGATCTCTTACAAAAGAGTGGCAGAATGGTCCGACCTTCGCCTGCCAATAACAAAACTCGAGGTTCCAGGGTTCGTTATGTTTCCCGTTGAGGCCTCGACGTTTTTCCTGTTTGACCAGAAAATCGAACTGAACGTCTGGTCCTTCGGAAGGGGACGAGAAAGAAGTCGGACCCGTAAGCCTTCTGACCTGCGCACTCTAAAGATCCCACGGCAGTTGAAAAGCATGAAGAGCTGGGTGTTTGCCCGGCTGCCCTGGTATAAACCATTGGAGAGATAGAGTCATTTCTCAGGTCTCTCCCCTTGAAGGCTAATAGCCTTCTTGCCTTTTGAAGTCTCAGTCAAAAAAAAAACACACACAAAAAAACCCCAACGAATTACAATCAAACAAAAATAAAGGGGTGGGGTTGGCGCTGCACTGCGGCGACGCGCTCTCCAAGAGGGGGGAAGAGAATAATTAAATTCCTGCCCATTATACCATTGGCAGAATCTAAGTTTCTCCAATCGTCTCTGTCTGGACCAGCCTCTGTATAGTACCCCACGTGTGTTTTAGGGCCTTAAAGTCTCTTTCAACTTGTTCGACGCATGTGTTCCTGGGTCTTCATCTCTTACGTCTTCCTTATGTTGTCCAGTGAAGGACAATCCAGGTGTTATCTTGCTCTCTTTGGATGAGGTGCCCACCCATCTGGATTGACCGTCTTTTCATGATAGTAGTGCCCATAATTCCGAGGCTGCACTGGGTTACGAGACAGTAACGTCATCATCATCATCAGGTGCTTTGCCGCATGGCGTTGGCGATCATGGACTTCCATCTGTCTCTATCTCTTGTTGCATCAAGCATCTCTTCCACCCTCCTTGTCTTCAGCCACTCTGCAAGTCCGTCTAGTATCTTCTCCCTGGGTCTCTCTTTCCCTCCAGTTTCCCGTTGTGATCAGGTGCTCCAATTCCCCTTTCCTCATAAAATGTAACGTACAGTACCGTACTTGACATAAATGGGGCCAATCATTATCGTCAAACGGTCGAAGGGTAACAGATGGAAGTGATAACAAGGAGGGAAAGTCATGGAAAGGAAAAAAGAAAGAGCGGAAAGAGATGAAGAAGGAGAAATGGAATTTCCTCAAAACAGGTCCGTCGCTCTCCTGACAGTCCATAAGTGTTCTCACCCTGTCTTCCCCACCCCCATTACACTTCCGATCTGCTGGCAATGATCTGCAAAGGTCTATCGTTTCCTAGAAAGTGTGTGTGTGTGTGTGTGTGTTGTGTGTGTGTGTGTGTTGTGTGTGTGTGTGTGTGTGTTTATGTGTATGTGTGTGTGGTGTACGTGTGTTATGGTGTTTGTGTGTGTGTATGTGTGTGTAGTGTGTGTGTGTATGTGTGTGTGAGTGTGTGTGTATGTGCGTTTATGTCTGTTTGTGCGTGTGTGTGTTTGTGTGTGTGTATGCGTGTGTTTATGTGTGTGTATGTGTATGTGTATGCGTGTGCTTATGTGCGTTCGTGTGTGTGTGTGTGTGTGTGTGTGTGTGTGTATGTCTTTGTCTCTCTCTGTCTCTGTCTCTCTCTGTCTGTCTGTCTGTCTGTCTCTGTATGCGTGTGCTTATGTGCGTTCGTGTATGTGTGTATGAGTATGTATACATCTCTCTCTCTCTCTCTCTCTTTATGATATTTTGGGAATGGATAGAGATACATATTTTCGTCCTTCTAGATCAGCTTCCATCTTGACAAGGCTTCTATTTTCTTTGTTATTCTTTTTGTTGTTGTTGTTGTTGCTGCTGCGCTGCTGTTGCTGTTGTTGTTGTTGTTACTATTGTTGGAGATGGTGGTTGTGGAAGTAGTGGTGGTGATGACGTCAGGACGAGGAGAAGGACGACGATAGTGAGGATTAAGGTGGTGATGATGCAGAAGAATAAAAAGATGAAAGAAGAAGAAGAAGATAGATGATGATGATGATGATGATAATGATGATGATGATGATGACAATGAAGATAGTAGTGGTGGTAATGATGCTGAAACTGACGATGACGATGATGATGATGACGACGACGATGGTGGTGGTGGTGGTTGTGGTGATGATGATGACGACGACGACGACACGACGACTACGACGATGAAGTTGGTGGTGATGGTGATGATGATGACAGCGACGATGATGGTGACGTTGATGGACAGGAGAAAGAGTAAGAAGATAATACTCAAGAGGATGACGATGATGACGAAGAAGAAGAGGAGGAAAAAAACACCACAATCACCACCGCCTCCAACAACATCAACAAAACAGAAGCCCTACGAAGATTGAACCTAATCCTGGAGGACAAAAATATTTTCCTCCGATTCCAAAGAGGAGAGAGAGAGAGAGAGAGAGAGAGAGAGAGAGAGAGAGAGAGAGAGAGAGAGAGAGAGTGAGAAGAGAGAGAGAGGGGGGAGCCTGCCAGCCACCCAGCCAGACAGGGAGACAGAGAGGCACACACACACACACACACACACAACACACACACACACACACACACACACAACCACACATACACAATTTCTCTCTCTCATTTATACTACACACACACACACAACACACACAAATTTCTCTCTTTCTCTTTCTCTCTCTCTCACACACACACACGCACGCACACACACACAAACACACACACACAAACACACAAATACAGAGAGAGACAGAGAGACAGAGAGAAGAAGACAGACACAGACAGAGACAGAGACAGAGAGAGAAGAGAGAGAGAACAAACACACAATGGCAATGGGGAAATGAAACGCCATGGTAAGATCCTCACCATCTCAAGTGAGGATTGCTTGCCAAATAATCTCGAAAAAGGATTGCACTGTAAACGTGGAAGTATACAGGCAAGCCTTCTCCACCTTTTGGCGATCTCTTGATCTTCTATTTCCAGTGAGACGGACGCTGATATGTTCTGGCCATTTTTAAAAGATGAAAAGCCTCACACAGGCAGTTCTTCGTTAGATGTGTGATTTGGGGTCAAAGAGGGATTGAGTGAGATAGATAGATAGATAGATAGATAGATAGATAGATAGATAGATAGATAGATTAGATAGATAGACAGACAGATAGATAGATACATTGATAGGATAGATAGACAACAGATAGACAGATAGATAGATAGATAGATAGATAGATATGATGAGATAATGGGTAGATATGATAGATAACAACAACAACAATACATAGATAGAATGTAGATGGCTAGGATGGATGGATAGATAGATGGATAGATGAATGGATAGATAGACAGCAAACAGACAGATAAATAGATAGATAGATAGATAGATAGATAGAAAAATAGATAGATAGATAGATAGACAGATAGATAGATGGATAGATAGACAGATATATAGATAGATGGATAGATGAAAAAGATAGATGTGAGGGTGAGGACAGGGTGACAGGGAGAGAGAGAGCGCGTGTGTATCTGTGTCTGTGTGATGTGTGCATGAATGTATGTGCATGTGCACATGTGTGAGTCTTCTTCACTCTTT
>JAPXFY010000012.1:19043198-19053198 GCA_030674185.1 Monoplex corrugatus
AGGTAGCCTGCCAGGTGATTGGTGGCAGATTTGGGTGGAGCGCATATGAGATTAGCCGAGTGTGATAAGTCCTTCTTAAGCACACTCTGTTCTGTGAGCGTACACACACGCCAAGGCGGGTTTAACCCTCTTGACTCCTGCACCCTGTCCAATACTATCCTGCATTGTGAACCATGCCAGCAAAGCAAAAACTTAACCCTTTGACTTCTTCACCATTCCCACCAGCTTCCATCAGGAAGCTGGTGGGAATGGGAAGAAGTCAAAGGGTTAAGTTTTTGGCACTTGTTGAATAGGGCGCAGGAGTCCAAGGGTGAAGCACTAGCAGGACCACACAAATGTTGGTCTGAGAGATGGGGAAAAAACCAGGACCACACACATGTTGGTCTGAGAGATGGGAAAAAAAAACCAGGACCGCACAAATGTTGGTCTGAGAGATGGGGAAAAAACCAGGACCACACACATGTTGGTCTGAGAGATGGGGGAAAAAACCAGGACCGCACGCATGTTGGTCTGAGAGATGGGGAAAAAACCAGGACCGCACACATGTTGGTCTGAGAGATGGGGGGAAAACCCTCCACCCTTTACCCACCAGGCGGGACTTATATCCAGGCAGAATCGAACCTAGAACTACCGATTGGATGTCCGACGTCTTACCCACTTGACTACTGTGACCGTCTGTACCTACCTAAAAGAAGTTTAATACGCCATCTCTCTTCCGAGTCAATAATGCTGAACCCGAACACAGTCAAGGGACACAACTAGAACTATACAATGATAACCTCCAGCCGTACGACAGACAAGAGTTATCGATCCTGTCACACCGAAACCACGAGGAAAACTGGCAGACATTCCTATGGTGTTCTTCTTGCGTACAGATGGGGAAAAAGTTCAAAAACGTTGGAATAAGTGTCCATTTTATTTTTCGGCCGCCAGGGAGCCATCAGAGGCACTGCGGTGTGAAAGAGATGTATTACTGTATTTTCTGGCGTTTTCCGTCTACCTGTACTGGCAGGTGTCACAGAGAGATGAAGATGCTGGTATGTGATTAAACAGGAAGCCTGGCGTAAAGTTATTTTCAAGATGTGGAGTGAGTGTGCGCTCCATTCATCTAGCGCCGCTGTGTCTTCCTCCTGACTTTAACCCTTTGACTCCCGCACCATGTCCCCACTACCCTGCATTGTCAACCATGCTAGCAAAGCAAAAACTTAATTAACCCTTTGAAACCCTCACCCTCTCCACCATCTTTCTGCAGGAAGCTGGTGAGAGGGCAAGGGAGTCGAAGGGTTAAGTTTTTGCAGTTGGTGGACAGGGTGCAGGAGTCGATGGGTTAAACCCGAGCATCTGGTGTTGTAAAAGGGCTGGCTGGTCGACTGGCATCCTGGTCAGGTGGCCAAACCACTTGACTTGCTGTTGTGAAGTGCAATTATTGACAGGTGTTGTTCCAACCATTTCTCAGATCTCCCCCGTTTCAATATTGCCTACGTCTGTTTAGGCTGCTGCTATTCTGAGACATCTGATATCACAGGTTGTGATCTTTCTCAGAATGTTTTTTCTCAATGTCAAGGGTGTGGTACTGGTAGGTCAGTGTGGATGAATAGATTTGTTCTGATAGAACTCGCATTGGTTTCCATAGGAATGCATGGATGTTTCAGAAAGGCTGAAAGTTGGTAGTTCATAGAATTTGCCTTCCTCCTCGATTCGGGATTCTGGTCTCAAGTTGTCTGTCCAGTCTACTACTGAGTGACATTCTGAAACATTCGAGTTTGCTAGACATGTGTTTATTTCCTTGGCCACACTGTATCCTACCTTCAGTTTGGCTAATGTGTGTGTGTGTGTGTGCGTGTGTGCGTGCGTGCGTGGTGCGTGCGTGGTGTGTGTGTGTGTTTGTGTGTGTGTGTGTGTCTAAGTGTGTGCCTAAGTGTGTGTGAGCGCGCGAACGCACATGTGTGAGCAATTGTTCAATAGCCAATTGACAGCAGAGAGGCAGTCATATCAAGTCAAGGCTGCAATTAAAGAACATCGAAAACACGCCCGCAGCGCGCGCGCGCACACACACACACACACACACACACACACACACACCACACATCTATCTATCTATCTATCTATCTATCTATCTATCTACTTATCTATCTATCTGTCTGTCTGTCTATCCATCTATATATATAGATAGATACATAGAGAGAAAGAGAGATGTACATATGTGTGTGAGTGTGTATATGTGTGTGTGCGCGCGCGCGTGTGTGTTTATAAGCACTAATACTAATCTCTCTCTCTCTCTCTCCTCCACCCTGTAACAAAAAAAAAAAGAATAGAAAAGAAAAACGAAACAGAAAAGAAAAGACTGTAAAGGGTAACCTTTCGGTCAGCAGGGATCTAAAAAGAGAGATAGCCGTCAATACAGTCGTACAAATCCTCCTGTAAGAGATCTTTACCTTCTGACTGAACTTTGGGTCTGACGTCCATTCTACAGGGACCACAAGTACAGCTATAAGAGGCCTACGTCACACATTCTTATGGCGTAATACACATTTCCAAAGGAAGAAATTAAGAATTTTGTAGGATAAATCATTTCCTTTCAATAACTGCGACTATCATCGGGGGATAAGTGAATTATTTTCTCATTGTGACGCTAATGGACATTTTCTTTAAAATCAATCACACACTTTTCACAATGTTTACTTTATGAGTGTCCTTAGGACATGTTTTTATAACTATGTAACTTTATAAGTACATTTATAAGTACGATTCATAATTGTCTGACTGTCTGTTCCGTAAATGTGCTTCATCTTTGAAGATATGTGGTTTAGATGTGTCAAAGTGCGTGAACTGTCAATTTCCTCAAATCAAAATCGAAGATTGCAATTTCCCCCTTGAGAGACCAATGGATCACCATACATTAAAAGAATATTCTCCATTTTATTCTAGTTAGCCAGATAGTTAGTTAGTTAGTTGTTGGTTGGTCAGTTAGGTAGTTATTAGTTAATTAGTTAATTAGTTAGTTCGTTAGAAAGTAAGTAAAAAAGTAAGTAAGTAAGTCTATTTTCTCTTTTCTTTTCTTTTTTAACATGGAAAACTTCCCACTGTCTCGAATCTGCTGTGTCGACATACATAATAGAAACTTTTCCTTTTTATCTATTTATTTATCTATTCCAAACGGAAATTTTCCTCGACGAGAGGATCTGGGTCATCATGCATTTAAAACATAATATCTTTGCTTTCTGTCTGTATCGTTCGTAGGGTACCATACATTCTTCCCTGCAACGAAACTGACCCGGGCTTATTCCCCTTGGAAACAGGGAGAAAGCATACGCATAGCAGTAAATCAAACGGCCACAAAGCTGGGAATTAAATCCATATGTGTCGTCTTCTATACCATTTCACTTCTGTCTCCCGACTCCCACCTTGGAAAAGCTTCGTTATTTCAGGGGCTGACTCCATTCTTGCAATTTCAATTAGATTTATGGCCAGTGTTTGAGTACGTAGGCCTACGTGCTGTATGACTGGGTTTGGCGAAGCCAGTTTTATATGCGAACTGAATTGAATGGTTCGGTAAAGCTGTCTTTATGCGGGAATTGTGTGGTTTTGAAGAAAGCCATCATCTGGAATGAAAAGGTTTTTTGTTGGTTGTGTACGTTTTGTAACATTCAGTTTCTAAACATTCGCAGTTTGGGCTATGTTAGGGTCGTTTCGTAGTAGAGACGCAACGAATCTGTCTGTCTGTCTGTCTGTTTCGCTCTCTCTCTCTCTATCGTTTCGTAGTTGAGATGCAACGAGTCTCTCTCTCTCTCTCTCTCTCCTCTCTCTCTCCTCTCCTCTCTCTCTCCTCTCTCTCGGTCCTGTCTGTCTGTCGTCTTCTCTCTCCTCTCTCTCTGACCAGGAGCGGTAGTCAAGTGTAGACCTTGTGGGTAAAAAGTAGAGATTTTTCTTTTTTCCCCAGCTCTTCTGTCAATACGTGTGCAAACCTGCCAACGCTTACATCTCCTACCTTCGTGTGCATACACAAAGCAGAATATCACCTATGCACGTTAAAGATCCTGCAAGTCATGCCAGTGGCTCGTTTATGGAAACATGGAAACACCCAGCTTGCCAACAACGGCAAGTTTGAAAACTGCATCCAGGCTGTTAATCTACTGTTGGACAATAAAGTTATCATTATCCATTGTCCCTATTCCTCTATCTGTCTCACGCACAAACGACAACACCACCACCACCACCATACATACATAAATAATAATACATACATATACACACATACAACATACACACATACATACACACATACATATACATACATACATACACATACATACATACACATACATACATACATACATACATACACATACATACATACATACATACACACACATACATACATACATACATGCATACATACACACACACACATACATACATACATATACACACGCACATACATGAATGCATGCATATATGCATACATACATACATGCATACATACATAATATATATACACATAATACATGCATACATACATACATACACATACATACCTACATACATATACACACGCACATACATGAATGCATGCATATATGCATACATACATGCATACATTACGCTATCCACAGCTTGTGAACACATCGATGAAAAGTACCGTATACCTCCACATTTTTACGGATGGGTCAGTCTTAGCAAACCAGAGCGCTGGAGCAGCCTTTTATGTTCCAAAATTTAACATTAAAAAGTCTTTTTTCATTGGGGCAAATGTATCTATATATACAACAGAATTGGTCGCTGTTGTTCAAGCGTTGCATTATTTAATAAGCCTTCGGCCTTGTGTCATTCAAAGTAGTTCTCTTTGTTGATTCAAAATCTGTATTATATGCCTTACAGTCTTTTGATACAGACACAAGACCTGACTTAATTATTGAGGCAAATCATCTAATACATTGTTTAAAGATAAATGGTTCGGAAATCAATTTATGCTGGGTGCCTTCTCATGTTGGTCTTCATGGCAACAACGTAGTTGACAGAGCAGCTAAATCCGGTGCCCTCCATTCTGAAAATTCCATAGAATTACATGTTAACACCTCGGTAAAAGAAGCTTACAACTCGCTAGAATTAGCATCATGGATTCGATTTCATGAACATTTAAATGAAAAATTTGTGTCTCAAAAAAGAATCAAACTTTCAGTTCAAAATATCTGTAAAAATTTGCAGTATTCCTCGTTATATCATTTGAGATTAATTGTTATGACATATTTTCGCATTCAACTGAACGCTTTGAAAACAAAATATTGTAACAACGTTTTATGTATTTGTGGCGAACAATTCACATTGTATCACTGTTTGTTTTACTGCAGAAAGCTTCGTTCCTTTATACCAAAGACGTTTACACAAGGAAATATCTTGAAACGCATTTTAAAGAAGTAGTATCGGATCAAGTTTTGTTAGTTAAAATTTCAGAATCATTGGTTCACAGTCCTGTTAATGCGTTACTTTAAGATTATTATTATAATTATGATTATTTTTGTTTTGTTTTGCTTTTATGACGATTTTTCTTTTACATTATTGATGTTAGCGTTGTTCTAGTTTCATTTCTCTGTTCATCCATATCCTTTTTCTTAAGACCTTGCCGCTTCCTTTTAATTTTTTTACGTCCCTTACTCTGTCTTCCCCCTCCCCCCCACCCCCCCCCCCTTATTTCATCCTCCATGCCATTTTTCCCCGTCTAATATCACTTATAGTGAAAAGACGTTAAATCAAGCAACGAACGAACATGCATACATACATAATATATATACACATACATACATGCATACTACAACATACATACACATACATACATACACACATACATACATACACATACATGACATACAAACATACATACATGCATACATACAAACATGAATGCATGCATGCATACATATATGCATACATACACACATGCATACATACATACATACTTACTTACTTGCTTGCTTGCTTACTTACTTACTTACTTACTTACTTACTTACTTACTTACTAACGTCTCTCAATTTATTCAGGAAGTATGACACACATTATTCGACAAAATACAATGATTTGTCTCCCAACCAAAATACAAGATGGTCTCCCAAACCAAAATACAATGATTGTCTCCCAACAAAATACAATGATTTCTCCCAAAAAAAAACAGTATCTCTCCCAAACAAAATACAATGAACTGTCTCCCAAACAAAATACAATGATTTGTCTCCCAAACAAAATACAATGATTTGTCTCCCAAACAAAAAGGTTTGTCTCCCAAACAAAATACAACGATGTTGTCCCTCAAAACAAAAGGTTTGTCTCCCAAACAAAATACAATGATTTGTCTCCCAAACAAAAAGTTTGTCTCCCAAACAAAATACAATGATTTGTCTCCCAAACAAAAAGTTTGTTCTCCAAACAAAATACAATGATTTGTCTCCCAAACAAAATACAATGATTTGTCTCCCAAACAAAATACAATGATTTGTCTCCCAAACAAAAAGTTTGTCTCCCAAACAAAATACAATGATTTGTCTCCCAAACAAAAAGGTTTGTCTCCCAAACAAAATACAATGATTTGTCTCCCAAAAAAAGGTTTGTCTCCCAAACAAAATACAATGATTTGTCTCCCAAACAAAAATACAATGATTTGTCTCCCAAACAAAATACAATGATTTGTCTCCCAAACAAAATACAATGATTTGTCTCCCAAACAAAATACAATGATTTGTCTCCCAAACAAAATACAATGATTTGTCTCCCAAACAAAATACAATGATTTGTCTCCCAAACAAAATACAATGATTTGTCTCCCAAACAAAATACAATGATTTGTCTCCCAAACAAAATACAATGATTTGTCTCCCAAACAAAATACAATGATTTGTCTCCCAAACAAAATACAATGATTTGTCTCCCAAACAAAATACAATAACTCGTCTCCCAAACAAAATACAATGATTTGTCTCCCAAACAAAATACAACGAATGGTCTCCCAAACAAAATACAACGAATGGTCTCCCAAACAAAATACAACGAATGGTTTCCCTAACAAAATACAATAACTCGTCTCCCAAAGAGAATACAATGATCTGTCTCCCAAACAAAATACAATAATTTGTCTCCCAAACAAATACATGATTTGTCTCCAAACAAAATACAATGACTTGTCTCCCAAAACAAAATACAATGATTTGTCTCCCAAAACAAAATACAATGATTTGTCTCCCAAACAAATACAATATTTGTCTCCCAAACAAAATACAAACCTCGTCTCCCAAACAAAATACAATGATTTGTCTCCCAAACAAAATACAATACTCGTCTCCCAAAACAAAATACAATGATTTGTCTCCCAAACAAAATACAATGATTGGTCTCCCAAACAAAATACAATAATTTGTCTCCCAAACAAAATACAATACTCGTCTCCCAAACAAAAAAACTCCCAAAAAATACAATACTCGCCAACAAAATCAATGATTGTCTCCCCTAACAAAATACAATAACTCGTCTCCCAAACAAAATACAATAACTCGTCTCCCAAACAAAATACAATAACTCGTCTCCCAAACAAAATACAACGATTTGTCTCCCATTCCCAAAACAAAATACACTGATTTGTCTCCCGATCATTTCATACAGACATGACATATATCCATATTCACACAGCCATGCCATTGCATCTCATTTGTCAGAACTGAAGGGATCCTAGGGCAGCATTGACACTGGGGTCTTTGAGCTGACCACTTGTCTGAGAAGCGTGGGATTCATACAAGCCACAGGCCAGGCTCAGCATGCATATATACAACAACCCAGACAGCCAACAGCAATGACTATAATCCATCAGAATGCAAACAAGCAGATTATCTTTATTCATATCCATATTCATTTCTTGTGTCACAGTGGATTTGCCGTACCAAACTTTGGCTGCTCTCCCCTTTGCGAGGGCGTCTGCGCACTGCAACGCCAATTTCCTTCTTTTTTTTTTTTGACCGAGACTTCAGAAAGGCAAGAATGCTAATTGGCCTTCAAGGGGAAGGATCTGGGAAATCAAAGGCCAAGGGGAAGGACCTGGGAAATCAAAGGCCAAGGGGAAGGACCTTGGAAAATCAAACGCCAAGGGGAAGGACCTGGGAAACCAAAGGCCAAGGGGAAGGACCTGGGAAACAAAGGCCAAGGGGAAGGACCTGGGAAATCAAAGGCCAAGGGGAAGGACCTGGGAAATCAAAGGCCAAGGGGAAGGACCTGGGAAATCAAGCAAGGAAGACTGAAATCAGCCAAGGGGAAGGACCTGGGAAATCAAAGGCCAAGGGGAAGGACCTGGGAAATCAAAGGCCAAGAGGAAGGACCTGGGAAATCAATCAATCTCTCCAATCTTTCATATCAGGGCAGCCGAGTAAATGCCCTGTTCTTCACGATTTTCAACCGCCGTGGGTTCTTTAGCGTGCGCAGACCAGAAGGCACACGGGTTCGATTCCTTTTTCGTCCCCTTCTGAAGGACTAGACGTTCAGTTTGATTTTTTTCGTTCAAACAGAGGGAGAAAAAATGAGACCGAACGAACCCTGGAACCTGGTGTTTAGTTACTGGCAGGTGACGTCGGACTATTCTGCTACTTCTTCAGTTTATTCCAGTTCTTGCCGGCAAAGCTGATCTCCAGACAGACAGACTGAAATACGCACACATATACACATAAACACAGACAGACAGACAGACAGACAGACAGACAGACAGACACATACGCACAACAACAACAACAAAGAAAACATTTTTCTCTTAACCCTTGGACTCCCGTACCCTATTCACCAACTGCAAAAACTTAACCCTTTGAAGGGTTAAGTTTTTGCTTCGCTAGCATGGTTGGCAATACAGGATGCTGGTGGACAGGGTGAGGGAGTCCAAGGGTTAAACAGGCAAACTGAAAGTCTCTCTCTCTCTCTCTCTCTCCTCCCTGCCTCCCTCACACACACACACACACACACACACACACACACACACACACACACACACACACACACACACACACACACACATTAAACCCCAAACAGAACTACAAAACAAAATAAACAAACAATGATTTAAAACTGCTTTCCCATTTCCTTCAGAGGTGCTCATCGATTTGTTTTTAAAACGTGGCTGCCGGAAATTTGCCAAAGGTAATGCATTGAATTCTACTCACATTAGAAAGAAAGGAAGAATGAAAAAAAAAAAAAAAAGACAGGAACAAAGAAGAGAGAGAAAATAAAAAAGAAAGACATATAGGAATTACAGATGAAAGGGAGAAAAGAAAGGAAAGGAAACCTTTGTGTGTTTGAGTGTGTGTGTATGTGTGTGTGTTGTGTGTAGTGAGAGAGAGAGAGAGAGGAGAGGAGAGAGGGAGGGGAGAGAGAGAGAGAGAGACAAAGAGAGAGAGAGTGAAAAGGGGAAAATTAAAGAAAAGAATACTAAGTGAGAGACAGACACACAGACAGAGACAAAGGAATCGAGACAGAGAGGAAAGACAGACAGAAAGAGACAGAGAGGAAAGAGAGACAGACACAGATAGATAGATAGATAGATAGATAGATAAGATTAGACAGACAGATAGATAGATAAACAGACAGATAGACATATATAGACAGATAGATAGATAGATAGAAGACAGACAGATAGATAGACAGACAGACAGACAGACAGAAGACAGTAGATAGATAGATAGATAGATAGATAGATAGATAGATAGATAGATAAAATAGATAAGATTTGAAAACCGAGGCTTCCAGCTGGTCCTCGCATTGACCATAAGTGACTTATAATCTAGTTATATACTCAACAACTTAATTAATCAATTAATATTTCCTCTCTCCTCTCTCTCATACACACACACACACACACACACACACACACACACACACACACACACACACACTGTGAGATTGTGTGTATGTGTGTGTGTGTGTGAGAGAGAGAGAGAGAAGAGAGAGAGAGAAGAGAGAGAGAGAGAGAGAAAGAGAGAGAGA
>JAPXFY010000012.1:19070698-19128198 GCA_030674185.1 Monoplex corrugatus
CGCACTCGGGTGATTCCATACACGCTGTCTTGTCTGGTTGTATTAGATACGCGTTCTGAATCGTTTTTCGTGTTGTTGTTGTTTTTTACTTGTTCCTGTTTGCTTGAATCCGGGCAGTCACACTTGTTTTGGATTACTTGCCAGTGCATAGAGTTTTGAGCAGGCTCGAGGAGTCTGCAGATAGCAATTGGCAGATTAGATAAAGCGTGTACGGAATTACCCGAGTGCGATAAATTCCTCTTGAATAAACTCCAAAGAGAGTGGCACTATGGACCTGTATGGAGAGTGGGATTACAGACCTATATGGATAGTGGGATTACAGACCTATATGGATAGTGGGATTACAGACCTATATAGAGAGTGGGATTACAGACCTATATGGCCAGTGGATTACAGACCTATATGGCCAGTGGGATCACAGACCTATATGGAGAGTGGGATTACAGACCTATATGGACAGTGGGACTACAGACCTATATAGACAGTGGGACTACAGACCTATATGGACAGTGAGACTACAGACCTGTATGGACAGTGAGACTACAGACCTATATGGACAGTGGGACTACAGACCTGTATGGACAGTGAGACTACAGACCTACATGGACAGTGGGACTACAGACCTATATGGACAGTGAGACTACAGACCTGTATGGACAGTGAGACTACAGACCTATATGGACAGTGGGACTACAGACCTATATTAACAGTGGGACTACAGACCTACATGGAGAGTGGGACTACAGATCTATATGGAGAGTGGGACTACAGATCTATATGGACAGTGGGCCTATAGACCTACACGGAGGTGGACTACAGACCTATATGGAGAGTGGGACTACAGACCTACACGGAGAGTGGGACTACAGACCTACACGGAGAGTGGGACTACAGACCTATATGGACAGTGGGACTACAGACCTATATGGAGAGTGAGACTACAGACCTATATGGAGAGTGAGACTACAGACCTATATGGAGAGTGAGACTACAGACCTATATGGACAGTGAGACTACAGACCTATATGGACAGTGAGACTACAGACCTATATGGACAGTGAGACTACAGACCTGTATGGACAGTGAGATTACAGACCTATATGGACAGTGAGACTACAGACCTATATGGACAGTGAGACTACAGACCTGTATGGACAGTGAGACTACAGACCTATATGGACAGTGAGATTACAGATCTATATGGACAGTGAGACTACAGACCTATATGGACAGTGAGACTACAGACCTATATGGAGAGTGGGACTACAGACCTATATGGAGAGTGAGACTACAGACCTATATGGAGAGTGGGACTACAGACCTATATGGACAGTGAGACTACAGACCTATATGGACAGTGAGACTACAGACCTATATGGAGAGTGGGACTACAGACCTATATGGAGAGTGGGACTACAGACCTATATGGAGAGTGAGACTACAGACCTATATGGAGAGTGAGACTACAGACCTATATGGACAGTGAGACTACAGACCTATATGGACAGTGAGACTACAGACCTATATGGAGAGTGGGACTACAGACCTATATGGAGAGTGGGACTACAGACCTATATGGAGAGTGGGACTACAGACCTATATGGACAGTGGGACTACAGACCTATATGGACAGTGGGACTAGAGACACTAATAAAAAGGTCAGAAAACTTGCACGTTCAGTAAACGAAATGGCTGCCATACTTACTACCAACTACAACAAAAATTTGATACGACCACGCTGCATGACATTGCGTCTAAACTTGCATCATAAACGTGTAGGCATTTTGCATGACCTGGAGTTTTGTCTTACAATGCGACTGCATTTAGGTTTAGCAGCGACGGATGCAATAGTCAAGTGGGTAAGTGTGTTGAGACATCGAAAGGGTTGGATCTGATTCTGCCTGCGTGCCTCCCGCGTACTGGGGTGGTGGTGGAGATTTTTCCAACCTTCCAGGTCAGCAGATATGCAGGCCTGTTAGTGTCTTACTATTATTGCTGTTAACTGCACAGAGCCATATCGGGGCTACAATCATCTAAAAAAAACAAGTACACCATACCTCCCTGGAAAAAAATACTGGGAAAGAAATTTAAAAACATTTATCGACTGATGCACATAATCAAAGGATATGTCCTTGGCGTTGACCACTCCGTCCACTTCATCACCAAGGGTTTATAAATCAAACCTGAACACAAATGTAGTCATAACTAAGGGCATTAAAACATATAAAAGGGGGCCTATATTACCTAAAACTGCTTTTGCAGCATCACATTTCCTCAGAGCCAAAACAATGCACATAACACTTGTACCCAATTATCAATCCTAAAAGAAAGTACGAAAGGCTTTCTATAACACACACAATGAATGGCTTATGCAAACATGAAAACACCCAGAATGTATGCCCACCACAGATGGAGTACATAAGACTGTGCAACATACAACATACAGCTTGTACAGTCTGGGCAAAACATTGTGCATACACCCACTCGAGAAAAATAGGAATTCTTAAAAAAAAAAAAAAAAGCAAAAAAAAAGCAACCACACAGCCAAATGGCTGCTATATTTAACATTATCACCGAAACTGACTACTACTATTATGCTTCATGTAAACGCAAACGTTCTTCTATTACACGCATATACGTATTTAGCACGATTTGAAAAACTCTGTCGTATGATGTGACTATACTTACACTTTGTTCTCACTGTTTTGTACATGTCTTTGTTCGTTGTTTGAAATGATTCTTTCCAGTTTGAAAGAAAAAAGAATACAGAAACTATTGACTGCTTATTCTCACCGGCAATCATGGCCCTGTTTGATGAATGTGAACGGTCAGTGTCCGCGTACACAACAAGTCTCATGGCTGCAAAATTCTGGGGTCACAAGTAGTTGCCCTGGTGAAGTGGTTAGTGCAAAGGACTGAAGATTGAAAGGTTGTGAGTTCGAATCCCCATCAATCCTTTCAAAAATCGTTGTGGGATTTTTCGGCCCAACTGGCTCCTACCCAGAACTGAGCGTGCTGTGGGCTCATTGGGAAGACTGGGACCACACAGTTGAGTCTCATCAACTTCACGGATGCGTCATTGACGGTGCTGCTCAAATCTCTCGATCAATACTGCAGGTGTCTGTTTCTCTTGGGCCTATCGACGCCAGGATATATTATGTTAGTAAACGTACAGTACAGCCCCGTCACACTGTCTTAATCCTAGATGAAATTCCATCACATCATGGTCATCATTTTCAGGGTCACCATCATCATAGCGTTGTAAAAACTATTTCAGCGCCTGTGTCCATTCAGGTGGCGTAGAAAAACTGGGGGAGGAGGTGAGCACAGACATACAGATGTTTCGAATAATAATAATAATAATAAAGATGATGATGATGATGATGATGATGATGATGATGATGATAAAACAATTATAATGATAATAAAGATAGTAATGGTGGTGGTGATGATGATGATAATGATGTTGCGCTATATAAGAAATGCTTATAATAATATTATTACCACTATTACTCCTAGGAATAATAATGATGATGATGATGATGATGATGATGATGATGATGATAATAATAATAATAATACCAATAACAACAACAACAACAACAACGATAATAATAATAATAAAAATAATAATAATAATAATAATAATACTTCTACTACTACTACTCCTCTTCCTCCTCCTTCCACTGCTACTACTACAACTAATGACGACGATGACAATGATGATGATGATGATGATGATGTCTACTAGTACTGATGCTGATGATGATAGTGGTGATGATGCTGATAATGATGATGCTGATAATGATGATGATGGCAATGATAAGGACAATAATACTGACGATAATATTAATAATAACTGCAGGTATGACACCTCATCTCACAAGAGCCTTAATACAGGGCTCCACAGAAGCACGAGAGACAGTGGCAGACACACATAAAACAAGACACATATCAGTCCATACTGCTATGTGAAAACAGACTAACTGTAAAACAGATAACGAAGCAATAAAAAATGAACGATAATGAAAAACATCCACGACCACATGTCAATCAGGCACGAGTAAGTTAAGTTACCTGTCTCAGCTCTTCACATCTCTATGGTGGGACAGAGCTAGGTTGGAAACATCACTGTGACCCCCACCCCCACCCCACATTCACTCCTTCGCCTTTCCAGTCTCGCTTACTCCAGCACCAGTACCACCACCACCACCACCACCACCACCCCTCCATTCCCTGAGGCCCCAGTCAATGACAAGCGCTGATCGATAGGGTTTGGTGCTTGAGCGGAGGTACTTTTTGGGGTGGGTGGACCGGTCCGGGCATTTACCACCATGATTCATCTTGCACGGCAGGAAGAAGAAGGTATGAGCACAGATTTAACCCTTAGACCCCCGCACCCTATCTACCAACTGTGGCATGAGCACAGATTTATTAACCCTTAGACCCCCGCACCCTATCTACCAACTGCGGCATGAGCACAGATTTAACGCTCTGACTCCCGCACCCTATCTACCAACCGCAAAAACCTAACCCTTTGACTCCCTCACCCTATCCACCAGCTTCCTGTAGGAGACTAGTGGATAGGGCGAGGGAATCAAAGGGTTAAGTTTTTACTTTGCTAGCATGGTTGACAATGCAGGAAGCTGGTGGACAGGGTGCAGGAGGCAAAGGGTTAAACTCTTACACTGAACCGCTAGCTCAGGTGGTTATTTTTTATCAGTCTCTTCATTTTTTCTTGTTCCCCCAAGACTTCTGGACAAAGGCTTTTAACCCTTCGTCTCTGGCTCCCTAACCTTATTCACTAGCTGCAAAAACGTAACCATTTCAGTCCCTCAGCTATCCAGCTGCTGTAAAAACTTAACCCTTTCACCTCTCTACATGCTGCTAATTCAGGCGTCGTGGGTTCAACCATCGAGCAGGCCACAAGGTTTGGCGGTTTTTTTTCTTTTCTGTTTTTTTTTGTTTTTGTTTTTGTTTGTTTGTTTCTTTTTTTTTTTTCTTTACCAAGCAAGTTTGAAGCTTCATAGTATACAGTCATGTACACAAGACATGCTCTCTAGATTTCAGTTCCAACCCGTCACATAAAAACCGGCTTGCTCGCTGTCTGTCTTTTTCTTTTATAAACTTTTTTTTTAAATTCAATTTTTGTTTCACAACAAATGGACATCTAACATACAATGTGGCAACGAAGAATGACAACAAAAAGTTTTACACATATGAAAAGACAATGTTGACACATGAACTCCACATAGTGTACAAAATATACATGATATTTTATATACTGGAAGTTTAAAATTGAACCGTAAGATTTAGCACATGTCAACATTTCCGTATGAACCCGTTTCGCTGTCTGTCTTAACACTCTGATCATTCTTGCAGGTGTTAGCTAACTATTTCATAATACCTCCTCTCCATTCAAAGACCGTGAAACTATACATCACAGAGGGCGAGAGAAAGAGAGGACATGACAAATTTCCCATTCCACAGACAACAGACAACATTGTATAACAATAATGTTTAAAATCTTTATAACATATGTCGAGATAAAGAGAGGACATAACAAATGTCCCATTCCACAGACAACAGACATTGTATAACAATAATGTTTAAAATCTTTGTAACATATGTCGCATGTAAACAATGCATAGGAAAGAAAGAAAAAAGCAGGGAGGGAGAGGGGAGACAACACCCCTCCCCTTCCTCCTCCCCATGCACTTCAAGACCTTGACAGCGCATCGAGTTTTGTGCAGTGTGAAGGAGTCTGCCAGAACAATCACTGGCATGTTGGATGCTGCGCGTATGGAATTGCCTGCATGCGATGAAATCCCTCTGGAACAAACTCCAGACCTGCTGCAGCACTTGTGTGATGGGCTGTGGGTTGTGGAATGAATGACGGTAAAAACATGAGTCGCATTTTTTTTATTGTCAAAAAAAATTTAAAGGATTATCGCACTTGGAGATTCTTTTCTTTGTGCTCACCTTTTTCTTTTTTTTTTTTTTCCCCTTGGACTGTTTTCTACGCCATATTGATGCCCACAGAAGCTGGGACAGTTTTACAATACGATGCTGATGGTGACGATGAGGATGATAATCATGTTGCTCTGGAGTTCCATACTATGCTTACTATCATAATATATCCTGGCATCAACCAGGCCTGAAAAAATCAAACATCTACGGTGTTGGTCAGACAATTTGAGCAACACCCTCCATTACCCATCCATGAAATGTGTGAGACTCAACTGTGTGGTCCCGGTCTTCCCAACGTACCCACAGTACGCTCAACTCTGGGTAGGAACCGGTTGGAGTAAAACAAACAAACAAACAAACAAACAAACAAAACAAAACAAAACAAAAAACAAATCTATAATGACTTCTGAAGGAACTATGGGGATTTCAACCCACAACATTCCATATGGCAGTCCACTGCGCTAGCCACTACATCACGGTGACTGGTTGTAGGCAAAACGTAAGTGACCTGTCTACTCTATATGTGTCAAAGAAAACTGTACTACGACTTACCCTACATCATTCCCTCTCTTCACATTTAACTCATCGCTACCACGACTGCCACACTCCAGTTCCTGGGCTCTAGCATGATCAATAACAGCCTATCATAACTTTCCTTCATACTCTTAACCCTATCATACACACTTTTCCTGACTGGCTGCAGGCACACATATGATGTCACATGAAGCAGCAGGAACTTGAACCTTTCGATTCCTCACCTTCCATCCACCAGCTTCCTGCGTGTCAGGCAATGATATAAAGCAAACATGTAACCCTTTCATCCCTAACCCTTCCACCAGCTTCTCTCATGTGAGCCATGATGGCAAAGCAAACTTAACCTTTGATCCCTCATCCTATCCACCAACTTCCTGATGTCACATGTACAAAGCAAAACTAACCTTTGTATCCCTCACCTCCAACCAGTCTTATCCTGCATCCTTCCAGTTCGCTGCCATGATAACAAAGCAAACACGTAACCCGTTGATCCCTCATCCTATCCACCAGCTTCCTGCAATGTCAGCCATGATAACAAAGCAAACACGTAACCCTTTGCTCCCTCACCCTATCCACCAGCTTACTGCATTGCCAGGCCATACTAGTAAACATGTAACCCTTGATCCCTCACACTATCTACCAGCTTCCTGCATTGTCAGGCCATCATGATAGCAAAGCAAACACGTAACCCTTTGAGTCCTTACCCTGTCCACCAGCTTTATGCACTGTCAGGCCATGATAGCAAAGCAAACACGTAACCCTTTGATCCCTCACCCTATCCACCAGCTTCCTGCATTGTCAGCCATGATAAGAAAGCAGACACGTAACCCTTTCAGTCCTCACCCTATCCATCAGCTTCCTGCACTGTTAGCAATGACGGCAAAGCAGAAACTTAACCTTTTCACTTCCTTCAAGCATTCCATCAGCTTCTTGTATTGTCAGTTGTAATAGCAGAGCAAAAACTTAACCCTTTCACACCATCACCCTGTCCACCACCTTTCTAAATTGTCAGCCATGATAAAAAAGCAAAAAAGTAATCCTTTCACTTCCCTCACGCTGTCCACCAGCTTCCTGCACTGTCAGCCGCCATAACAAAGCAAAAACAACCTTTTTATTTCCTCACCCTATCCAACAACTTCCTGTATATGGTAAGGAGGTGAAACGGTTAAGTCTTATAGCACCTGGGGATAGGGTGTGAGGTGAAAGGGTTCCGTTTTCACAGCAGATGGATAGGATCAGGGGTTGAAATGGTTAAATTTCTGCAACTGGTCAATAAGGTAAGGGAGATGAAAGTTTAAACCCTTTGTCTTGGGGGAACAGGAAGAAATGAAGAGAGATTCATAGAAAATAAAACGGAAGACACCGAAAGAAGAAAGAAAGAAAGAAAGAAAGAAAGAAAGAAAGAAAGAAAAGAAAGAAAGAAAGAAAGAAAAGAAAAGAAAGAAAGAAAAGAAAGAAAGAAAGAATACCGCCGACAGTGAGACAGGAAAATCAGGATTTGAGGAAAGAAACGCCCGCACATTTGTGTGTGTGTGTGTGTGTGTGTGTGTGTGTGTGTGTGTGTGTGTGTGTGTGTGTGTGTGTGTGTGTGTGTGTGTGTGTGTGTGTGTGTGTGTGTGTGAGTGTTGTGTGTGTGTGAGTGCGTGTGTATATATATATATGTGTGTGTGTGTGTGTCAGTGTGTTAGTGTGTGTGTGTGTGTGTGTGTGTGTGTGTGTGTGTGTGTGTGTGTGTGTGTGTGTGGTGTTGTGTGTGTGTGTGTGTGCGCGTGTGTTTGAATGAAAACGTGTGACGTGCGTGCGCGCGTGTGTGTGCATGTGTGGGCGGGGTGAGGGTTGTGCGTGTCTAATATCACTCATAGTGAAAAGACGTTAAATCAAAGAACGAACGAAACGAACATGAGCGTGCCTATGTATCTGCGAGAGAGAGAGAGAGAGAGAGAGAGAGAGAGAGAGAGAGAGAGAGAGAGAGACAGAGAGACAGAGACAGAGACAGAGACAGAGAGACACACACAGACACAGACACAGAGAGAGAGAGAGAGAAAGAGAGAGAGAGAGAGACAGAGACAGAGAGAGACAGAGAGAGACAGAGTGAGAGACAAAGAGAGAGAGAGAGAGAAAGAGACAGGCAGACAGACAGACAGGCAGACAGAGACAGACAGAGAGAGCAAGAGAGAGAGAGACACACACACAGAGACAGACAGACAGACTGAGAAAGAAAGAGAGACAGACAAAGAGAGACAGAAAGAAACAGAGGGAAGGGAAGGAGGGACGGAGGAAGGGAGTGAGAGAGAGACAGACAGAGACAGAGACACACAGAGACAGAGACAGAGAGAGACAGTAATGTACAAGCAATAAGACACATTCAGACAGACACGTCCCCAGGCCACCCACGCCTCTTGGTGGCACAATCAGCAAGTCTGTCTCTGTGGAGAGGAGGGCTGATCGATGGGGCCAGGGCTTGCTAGGCTATTGGAGGTAATTTGTGGCCTGTGAGTCGTGCATTTACCACAACCATTCATTGTGCATGCTTCATTTTTCTAAAAGCCCTGGACGAGTTCGCTAAAAGCCATGTGTGTAGTTTAAAACTAGGATTTCTGTTATTTTTATTATTATTATTAGTAGTAGTAGTAGTAGTAGTAGCAGCAGAAGTACTAATAAGAGGAGTAGTAGTAGTAGTAGCAGTAGTAGAAGTATTATATTTATGATCATTATCATTATTATTAATGATAGTAGTAGTAGTAGTAATAGTAGCAGTAGTATCATCATCACCCTCATCGTCATTCTTCTTCTTCGTTCTTCTTATTATTGTTGTTGTTGTTGTTGCTGTTGTTGTTATTCTTCTTCTTCTTCTTCTCATTGTTGTTGTTATTTTCATAAACGTTGCCGTTTTCTTATGCGCGTATGCACGCTGTTTTGTCCACACTGTGAAGGTGCTATACTGCTGTGACGGTCTGCATGAACTTTTCATCGGTAGGTGTGCATGCTGGGTGTTCTCGTGTTTCCACAAGCTACCGCACACCGACACGATTTACAAGGATCTTTAACGTGCATACGTGGATGTTCTGAATGCGTATGCACACGAAGAGGATTTCGATACTGGCAGGTCAGCAAATGTGTTAACCCAGGAGACATCACCCTTACAAATCCCCACCCTTTACCCACCAGGCGAAAGGGAGGTAACCGTGGCAGGATCGAACCCCAAACACCCGATTGGAAGTCTGACGTCTTACCCACTGACTGCCGCGCCTGTTAACATTTCTCTGTGCATGTCTCGCTTAACCCAAAGACACGCACACAGTTTTAAAACCAGGACAGAAAGCCAAAGGAATTTGGAGTCTGCACTCTGTTCATGACAGAGTCATCATACTAAGACAATTCCATATGCGCTCAGCCCAAATCTGCGAGAAAGTATCTGGCAGATTGCTTGAGCCTGGCCAAAACCCTACGCGATGGATAGGTCTTGAAATGGGGAAGGGGAACGGGGACCTATAAAACACTGACATCACTTGAATGATCGATGCATGAAGGTAGATTGTGAACACGCTGACTTTTATGTTGTGGGAATGGAATTCTGGTATTTCTGTTACTGTTATTTTTGTTTAAAGCCCAGCCGACTGCGTATATCAAGGCTGTAACCTGTTTCAAAACATATACAACACATCAACAGGGGGAAAAAAAGGAAAAGAAAACTAAGTACACACATCAATACATCTACACACATAATCTAAGAAGATGCCCCTGGCGTTGACCACTCCGTCCAATTTATCGCACAGGGGATTTAAAAAGTATACCTGAATACAAATTTAAACATAACTAAGGACACTAAAACATTCATAAAAACGGGTCTTAATTACCTAAAATTGCTTCCGCATATCTCATTTCCCTATAGCCAAAACTGCACTTAATAAATGAGCCTAATTATCAATCCTAAGAGAATGTCATTCACCTACAGACATGTAACCATAGCTCTATCACAAAAACCAGGGAGCCCTCATTAAAATCCAAAGGAAAAGAATGGAAACGAACGAAAAACTTGAAAACATAACTACCCTGAAACAAAAATCACTAGAACACAGTACCATTAGGTCTTGCTGGACCTGTCTTACAGCTTGTCTTTGAAGAGATGAACAGCCGTGAACACCTTTAAAAGTTTTCGTTTAATTAACCTATCTTAGACATTCGTGTGTGTATAGGGGACAGAGGAACAGGCAGAAAAGAAATTAATGAAAGAGAAGGCAGACCAAGATGGGATCAAAAGATAAAAAAGATGAGGCGAGAAGTAGCAAAAAGCACAAACACTGTTTCAATGTGCTGAACATACATAGATATGAACTCTACTGGTTTAACTCTTTGACTCCTGCACCCTGTCCACCAGCATCTTGCATTGTCAACCATGCTAGCAAAGCAAAAGCTTAATCCTTTGACTTCCTCGCCCTATCCACCAACTTCCTGCAGGACGCAGGAAGATAGTTTGAGGGAGTCAAAGAATTAAGTTTTTTTGCAGTTGGTGGATAGGGCAAGGGAGTCAAAGGTTCGAACAAAAACTCAGGGAAAAACAAAACAAAACAAAAACAATACACACACACACACACACGCACGCACGCACGCACGACACACACACACACACAATGTATACACAAAAAGATGACAATGTGAGCTACCAGGTCATAGAAAGCATGTCGAACCTAGGCCTTCCAACTGGAAGTCTGGTGTCCTATACAATCGATTATGGCGCTAGTCAATATACCGGTACAGGCTATTCAGTCTAGACAGGCCGACACTTAACACAATCACAGTAGATTTACTTAGAAGGTCACAGACTCTATGCTCTTTGTGTGACGGACTGGTAAGGGAAAGAGCACACGGCTTGAAACAGGATGACATGGGAGAGGCATTCATTTGATCTCTTGTGTCCATTCCTTCGGACTCTGACTTGAGAGATGGCCTGGCAGCCAGATGGAGAGAAGGTCCAGCGGTATGACTACTTACCGTGGAAGCAAAAAGTCCGTGTTCAATCCCTGTACTTGGCTATTTCCAATACTTTCACTCTCTGTCTCTGTCTCTTTCCCTCCCTCTCTCTCTTTCTCTCTCCATCCCTCTCCTCCTCCACCTCTCTCTTTCTCTCTCCCTCCCTATCTCCCTCTCTCTCTCTGCCTCCCATCCTCTCTCTCTCTTTCTCTTTTTTCTAAGGGAAGGGAAGGTTATTTCATATCGACGGGAAAAATGTGTGCGTCTGTACAAACAAACAAACAAACAAACAAACAAACCCGAAAGCAAAAGATTCTTAGCTGTTTCTCGATACATCTTTATCAAACCTGAGTTAAAAGTGTCCATCTTTGTGGAATCGAAAATGCATAAATTTGGAAGTCGTGACGTCAGGTTCAAGATTACATGAACCAAAAAAGTTGACGAATTCAGACCCTCCCCCCCCCCCCTACCCCCCCCCTTTCTTTTTTAAAGGAAGATGTGTGAACTGCACTTTTTCAGGAAGTTCTGCCAGTGTTTGAATTCTGTTTTCATTGTCGAGGCAGCGCACCATTGTCCACGCTTCACCTCCAGTTTTACTTCATCTGATGCTTCTTCAAAGTCACTTTGACCTTGAGAAGTACAAAATCTGGATTTTCCCACAGACAGCACACACATTATGTAAAATGCACACGCGATTTTTTCCCCAATATTAAATCCCACTGCATACATTACTGCCATGAAATTGTTTTCTTAAAACTCCACACTGCCATACAGAAGGCATATCTTTGATAGCAAGATGTTGACAATGATGTCTTGTTTGTTGACTGAATAGGGTTGTCTTGCCATAATAATAAATATATATATGACTGTAGGTGCTTTCATGAATATGTTCCTCTCTCTTTCTCTTTACATATGTATGTATATATATATATATATATATATATATATATATATATATATATATATATATTATATATTATATATGTGTGTTGTGTGTGTGTGTGTGTGTGTGTGTGTGTGTGGTGTGTGTGTGTGTGTGTGTGTGTGTGTATGTACGTATATATATATATATATATAAATGTTATATGATTGTGCGTAACTTCCCTGTATATGCTTACAAGTGGTTGTATGGTTATTAACATCTTGATATGGTAACCTCCTCTCCAAAAAAAAAAAAAAGAAAAAACAAGAAAAAACAAGTGTTTTTGTTGCTGCTGCCACGTAAAAGTGTAACAAGCAATCTTTGATACGGACTATTCGCGTTACACAAACGAAATTGTTTTATAAGTTTCCAACTACACATGAGATTGGGGGGCTCTTTTACTCCCCCACCCTCTCCCCCTCCACCAAACAATCATGCTCTAATACGAATTGTTCGCATTACATAAATATAATTAATTTTGTAAGTTTCCAATTGTACATGAGGTTGGGGGGGGGGGTTACTTCTACCCTCCCCCCCCTTCCACAACCTTCCCATTTCCTCTCCTAATGACCCCAAGCTACTGGTCGTGGCCCTTCAGAAGAGACTGTAAACAGAGGCCTTGTGTGCTGCTGCTTGCACTAACCACAGATTTCTTACGCTTGAGGAACGGTTTCGATGCCAGTGCAGACGAAATGATAAATGGGGTTCTGGTTGCTCTAAGCACTTCATACACACTTCAAAGAAAGAGGGGTCCACACACGAATCAATATCCCCGTTTGAAAATGGGCTAAGATTGATTTGAGTTGTTCCCTTGCACAGTTGTTCGATAAAACGCATTCTGAGTGGTAAACAAAATTGCTCGAAAATGGGGCAAAAATATATTTCGGATAAAAAAAACAAACAAACAAAAAACAAAAACAACAACAACAAACCCAAATGGTCAAGCCATTCTCGCAGTCTGGTTGGTTCTTTTAATACAGCCGTGGTCCCAAGATCTATTATCTCGAGTTCAATCCCAGCCCGCAACGTTAAAAACTGGCCTGTTCACTGCCCGTCGTAATGTTTCCATCATTCTGGAGATGTCAGCTTAGTGTTTCATAATGTTTCCCTCCCCATTCTCATCACTTGCCAGTGCATGGGGATCTGCACAGGCTCAGGGAGGTTGCCAGATAATTTGCTGGCTGATTTGGGTAGAGCGTATATGGAACTGTCCGAGTGTGATGAACTCTTTGAAACAAACTCCAAACACCATATGAAACTTATAACAGAAATCCTGATGCTGTGCTTACACTGTCTGTGGCCTAAAATCGGCATCAAGTGGAACAAAACCAGCAGTGGAGCGAGGTCGATAGAGTTTAAGAACGCTGGGGCAATTCCATATGCGCTCCAACCAAATCTACCAATGATACTCTAACAGAATCCTTGAGCCTTCACAAGAAACGCTATGCACTGGTAACCTCTTGAAATGGATGCCGGCACGTAGGGAGGGGAGGGGGAGGAACCTATGAAAGACTTAAGCCTTTGAGTCCCGCATCCTATCCGCCGACTGCAAAACACACACACACACACACACACACACACACACACACACACACACACACACACACACACACACACACACACACACAGATACACACTTACAAGCATACACAAAACTGCAAATCGCAATTACACACGCACGCACGCGCGCGTGAAAGCACACACACACACACACACACACACACACAACACACACACACACACACACACACACACAAAAACGTGAACGCAGATATACACAATCTTGCAAATCTCCCTCCCTCCCTCTCTCTCTCTCTCTCTCTCTCACACACACACACACACACACACACACACACCACGCACGCACGCACACACACGCACGCACGCACGCACACACACACACATACACACACACTCACTCACACATACACACACACTCCTCTGGTCGATATGAAACAATTTCCTTTTTATTTTCATTTTCTTTTTTTTTTCTGAAAGGGAGACTGAAAAATCACGAAAATGGAGACAGGAAATGCGTGATAAAGCACCATGGCGGCACCCTCGTATCCTGGAAACAGCAACCCGAATTTCCAAGCAGAAATAAAATGCTAAGAGAAGAAATCAATTCTGCCATTGTGTGCATGCATTCAGCATGAACTAAAAATAGTGCTGGAGAATGTGTGCTGCATGTAATAATACACATGAGCGTGGTATATAGGTTTTTGTTTGTTTATTTGTTCGTTGTTGTTTTCTTTCCATTGTAGGCTATTTACAGATCTGTTTGTTCTGTTCTGTTTGTGGTGTTGGTTTTACATGTTTGATTATTACTTGACTGTTTGTCTCTTTGCTGACATTAATCTTTTTCTTTTCTTCATGAAAAGTGCAATCAAAGTTTTCTTTCCCACTGCATTCATTAACACGCAAAGTCAGAACAAAATTGAGGCAACTGAAATGTGGTTTCTAAGAAGAATGTTGAGAGTTCAATGGACAGCAACGAAAACAAACGAGACAGTCTTGAAGGAGGCAGACACAAGAAGATCATTAATAGAGACGACTAGGAAAAGACAAGCAACATTTATAGGGCATTTTATGACGAAGGAGAAATAAGAGCACCTGGTCACAACAGGAAAGCTGGAGGGAAAGAGAACACCAGGTAGACCCAGGGAGAAAATATTGGACGGACTTGCAGGGTGACTGAGGACAGAGAGGGTGAGAGATGTACTTGCAGCGGTAAGAGATAGATTCTATGGAGGGCCATGATTGCCAATGCCATGCGGCAGGGCATGTGATGATGGTGATGATGTATTTAATAATCTGTCCTGTTCTGTTTGTGTGTTAGATTACTTATCTGTCTGTTTGCAGGATTGTGTTTGTGTGTTACAGTACTTTTTTGTTTGTTCACAGGATTATTTCTGATTGTTGACATCATTGCTGCATAAAAATTACAAAACAAAAAGAAGAGAGAGAGACAGACAGACAGACAGAGACAGAGAGAGACAGAGAGAGAGAGAGACACACACAGAGAAGAGAGAGAGAGAGAGGAGAGAGAGAGAGAGAGAGAGAGAGAGAGAGAGAGAAACAGGCAAGAGAGTCTGGTTCATGTTGCACACACAAAACCTTTTTTTTTTCCGGGAGGGGAGGGGGAGGGTGCATGAGGAAGGAAGCAGGGGAAGAGAGAAGATGTGGGTGTTTTTTTTTTCCCCAATTGGTTACAGCAAAATGCTGACGAAGCAGAGGTTGCACGTTCGACCCTCCGTTGGGCCCCATTCTAAGTGGCCCTGTTACCTCAAATGGTAAGCGTCCTACTGATAATACACGGGTTGCGGATTCGACACTCAGTGGATTAAAAAGTTTTCAGATGCGGGCTGGTAGGTTTCTTTTGACAGAGTCGTGGACTCAATAGATATGATATCTCCAGTTACCAGTTGCCGTGGTGCAGTGGTTAGCGCAACGGACTACCGACTGGAAGGCTGTGGGTTCGAATCCCCATCATAATCATCATGAAGTGCCCTGCCACATGGCGTTGGCGATCATGGCCCTCCATAGAATCTATCTCTTACCGCTGCAAGTACATCTCTCACCCTCTCTGTCCTCAGCCACCCTGCAAGTCCGTCCAATATTTTCTTCTTGGGTCTACCTGGTGTTCTCTTTCCCTCTAGCTTTCCTGTTGTGACCATCAGTCCTTTCAGAAATAATTGTCGGATTTTTCGGCTCTAATTGGCTCCTACCCAGAGTTGGGGGAGTGCTATGGGTTCATTGAGAAGACTGGGACCACACAGTCGAGTCTCATCCACTTCAAGGATGCGTCACTGAGGGTGTTGCTTAAATATTCTGACCAGCACCGCAGGTGTCTGTGTCTCTTGGGCCTGGTTGACGTCAGGACATATTATGATAGTAAGCGTAGATTACAGCCATGTCACGCAGTCTCAATCCCAGATGGAACTCCATAGCATCATGATTGTCATCCTCATCGACATCAATCATCATCGCATTGTTAAAAAAAACAACAACTGTGCCATCTTCTGTGGCCATTAAGGTGGCATAGAAAAATGCGACCAAAAAAAAAAAAAAAAAAAGTGAGCACAAAGTAACCTCCCTGAACGCGATGATCCTTTAAAAAATAATGTCTCTATAATGAAATAATGCAACCAAGCATGACCGGCCACGTCACCCCCACAGTTACCCACTGTCCAAAAACCGTTATTCAGAGTACCGTGAAAGAAGGAACTGTCACTGAGGTCGATAGAAGAAGAGCTGTGCCGTAAACGTCAAGGACTGGACCAATCTCAACACATCTGACCTACTTGCTGCCGCACCCGGCTCCCCAGAGACAAAAAAAAACAAAAAAAAAAAACAACAACAAAAAACCCATGAAACATTCTGTCTGCTGCTGTATCCTAATAATCTCCTCCCCCCCCCCCATCCCCTCTCCCCGCATCTCCCACCCCCACCCAATGACCACACTGCAGGAGTGGCTGATGGAGACATACATCTTTGCTTTGTGTGCAGTCTGGATCAATATGCGCAGTGACTCAGTATTTCTGATTGGCACTGCAATAGCTGGACAGCTGGTTAGTGGGACGAACAAGTAAGAGACAAGACTGCCTCACGAAGGTAACTATCTCTGCCCCATTAACCCTTTGACTCCCGCATCTTGCATTGCCAGCCACGCTAGCAATGCAAACACTTAACCCTTTGATTCCCCCACTCTATCCACCAGCTTCCTGCAGGAAGCTGATGGATAGGATGAGAGGGTCAAAAGATGAAGTTTTTTTCAGTTGGCGGATAGGGTGCGGGAGTCAAAGGGTTAAGTCAATTAGAACGCCATGCCAATAGCACAGAGGTGGTAGATTTGAAGCTCAGGTGGACTACTCTCTCTCTCTCTCTCTCTCTCTCTGATGTAGGGATACAGGGGGCTGGTAGTTCTTTCGATAAAGCTAACTCGTTGGTGGACAGAAAGGATATACAGCAGCAGACAGAATGTGTTTTGTCTCTACAGAGCCGGGTGCAGCAGCAATTAGGTCAGATGTGTCGAGATTGGTCCAGTCTTTGATGTTTACCACACAGCTCGTCCTCTACTGACCTCAGTGACAGTTCCATCTTCCAGGGTACCTGACTAACGGTTTTGGACAGTGGGTCGCTGTGGTTTAAAATCAAAGAATCACACACAACATGATCTGAAACATCAAGAGCAGAGAATATGATGGAAGCAGAACCAATCCACCACATTTACTCATCAGCAGCCCTGATATGGCTCTAGTAGTTGGCTGGGCTATAAGCGATATGAACCTGAACCTGAACCTATCTATCCATGTATGTATGTCTGTCTACCTACCTACCTACCTACCTAGCAATATATATAGCTCTGACAAAAGGTACAATAAGTCTCAGTTTTAGGCATTTTTAGGTTTTGGTATCACTATAAAGTTTAGAATTTCAACTTTCAAATGATACTAAAGTTGAGTTTCAGACTACAAAAACAAAAAAGTTATGGGCTTTCAAAGATGAGAGGGGTCAAGTCAGCCATTTTGAGAAAAACAGTGTTGAAGAGAATAGGCCTGAATTGAAAGGGTATGGTCAGAAACTCCTTAGCAACAAGCATTAAATATGAACCAAATAGCTGAAATTCCATACTTCCCTTGTTTACTTAATTGTCCATCCATCCAAAACAACAAAAAGAAAAATAAATTTAAGAAAAGCGTACTTTAATCACCAAAATGTTACGGAATTTTTTTAATATTTCAGCGGCCAGATAGTAGCACTTACCATACATTAAAACAAAAAAAAATGATACTTATCGATTGAATTTGACTTTATTGTGTTAGGACATGGTGTAAAAGTGGTTATAGAGCATGAAAATGCGGAAAATTCAAAATTGACTTATTGTCCCTGTTCAGAGTTTTCAGCCCTCAGCAGCAGAAGGCCTTGCCCGACTTATTGTACCTTTTGTCAGAGTGGGTTACACATAATACATTATACATGTCTACCTATCTGACCAGTATGCAACCTCACCAGCTGGCTGAAGAAGCACAGAACGACAAATTACACGTAGATTTAAAACAAAAGGTAGCCTGAGGCAAACTTGGACTGATGATGTGAAGTCTTCGACATCACACGACTTTCTCCTCTTCATGCCTTCCGGCTTGCTGCTAACCATCACCTCTTTATCTGAAGATATCCAGGATGGTACATGCGGACAGTTTTAAAAAGAAGGAGAAGATGCGATAAGAGAAGAAGAAGAAGAAGAAGAAGAAAGAAGAAAAGAAAAGAAGCAAGAAGAAGAAAGAAAGAAGCAGAAGGAAGAAGAATGATCCTGCATTTACTGTATTTACATCACAGCAAATCAAATACACAATAACCAAACTCTGTTTATTATGTAATGATGTCTACCTCTCAGCGTTATAGATTCATCATAGTGTTTGCTACATCAGGAATGGAAATGTTATTGTTATTTTCGTTTAAAGTCCCAGTCGACTGCATAGAGCCATATCTGAGCCATAACCATCTCCAAACGTACAAAATACCTCACTGAAAAAAAAAAAAAACTTGGAAAAGAAAATAAAGTGCCTATACCAATGCATTCGCGCACATAATCTAAGGATATACCGCTTGCGTTGACCATTCTGGCCAATTTATCACAAGGGGTTTAAAACAAACAAACCTGAATATAGACGTAAACATAACTAAGGACACTAAAACATAGTGCCTATATTACCTTACATTCCTTCTGCACATTACATTTGTCAAAACTGCAGAAAAAAAAAAAATGTATATATACAAAAGAGGAAATCTAAGGATCCCAAGAGAACAAAAAAAAAAGGGGGATTTAAATATGTACACAATCTGACGCATTTTCAGGCATCAAATCAGAGATTCAGAGTGCTTAACAATGGTATTTTCAGCTTTACTTAATTTCTATCATGCAATTAGCGAATCACCACTTGTACTCATTACACTTATCTACATTGAAAAAAAAAAATTTTTCAAACAAAGTGTCCATGAAATCTAGGAAACTGATTATTTTTGCCGCTCAAATACGTGGAGCCGAGGAAAAGTTTCACCCCCGCTAAATATTACATCTTAACAAACCCACCCAAACTAGCAGCCTTCAGATTAAAGTTGTATACATGATATTAAATAGCAGAACATAATGTAACAGTTGATACTGATGCAAAATGAATATACCATCATATGGAAAATTATGGTCACAATTCATTATTAATACCCATATTGCTGACAGAAACACAAAAAAGAATTCTAAATATTTCATATTCCCAAGCCAACTAAAGTGGCTAATGGTAATAAGTAATAGTATTATTTTCTGCTATTGTGTAACTTATTTACATCCCATCCCCACTGATCTGTGTGCAATTGTTGCTGCTGTGTCTTTCTCTTTGTGCTTTATCTTGAGGTCAAAGTGCTCTGGTGGAGCCCTGCTCCAACAGTGTCTTCAATGATGAAAAAGAGAAAAGGTCTATCTCTGGCTGGTGGCTTTGAAGGTTTTGGTAGATAAGATAATAAATGTACACAATGGATTCTGTTTATATACATATCAATTTGTAATGACGCATGGTATAAGTAACATGTAATCAACAAAGTAAAAAACAAATAAAACAGAAATTGAAACATACAAAAATAGCAAACAAATTAAGCTAAGACATAAAAATAAATTGTTCCTACTCATAACTTTCTTATATACAATTTACACAACATTAACAACGATTATGAAATAAAGGATCCTGACAAGCTGTGATTTTTATTTACCAATTTACTTATTCGTTGTTATTCACATTCGTTCGGTTTTGTTTTTGTTTTTCTTTACAAAACCACAAAAAAATTTTGGAAAAAATATATAACACACTTGAACATCTAAAAACAAACATTTAAAATGAATTAACAAACCACAAAATCCATGCATGAATACAATACAGCAACTTGCGTAACATGTGTATGATTCGTTCTCTAGATCTGATAACTACTGCTGTCTTCTGATGATCTTGATAGAACTGAAGACAATATTTCAACATCTCGAGCTCAATCCCACCCCTCAACATTAAAGATGGCTTGTTCCGTACCAAGCCATCTTAATGTTTTCATCATTCTGGTGATGTAAGTGCTTCATAGGTCCCCTTCCCCTTCCCTTCCATTTCAAGACCTTGACAGTGCTTGCACAGGCTCTAGCAGTCTGCCAGATCATTGCTGGCACATTTGGATGGGGCTGAAATGAAGTTGTCTGAACACGATCATTCCTCTTTAATGAACATCACATTGCAAACTCCAGATTCTGGTGACCTGTCCTCTGACTGACTGACAGTGAGATATGTACATATCTACATGTATAATATGGTAGCCGACTGGTCAATTACTCAAATGTACTGAAAGACTGAGTAGATCTATAGCATGGCACTCTTCAATCAACCAACTTTGTTGACAGACTGAGTAGACTTATAATATCTATAGAACTCTTCAATTAACCAACTGTACCAATGACACACTGAGTAGATTCTTTAATATGGCACTCTTCAATCAATCAACTATATAATATGGTACACTTCAATCAACCAACTGTACTGACATAGTAGATCTATAATATGGCACTCTTCAATCAACCAACTGTACTGACATGGTAGATCTATCATATGTACTCTTCAATCAACTGTACTGACATAGTAGATCTATATAATATGGTACTCTTCAATCAACTGTACTGACATAGTAGATCTATATATATGGTACTCTTCAATCAACTGTACTGACATAGTAGATCTATAGCATGGCACTCTTCAATCAACTAACTGTACTGACAGACTGACTATGTTGACCGACCGATTTATTGATTCACTCACCTATTGGTTCTTTCATTTCAGTTCGTTAGCTGGCTGGTTGGTTGATTGATAATTTGTTTGATATTTATTAAGTTGGCTGTTCACTTTATGAATTATTTTGTTGCCGATGATGATACTCTTGTCGTCGTATTTTTTTTTCAAATACGAACTTGAAAACAAATTACTTTGACTTACATAGCTATTTATCATATCCTATCAAAAATCAAAGCCAGCAGAAAACTGCAAACTCTATAGAGTGATTTTCTTGTAAAGAATATAAACAATCTGACTTAGCACATCACAACCAAATAATTTCCATGCCATTATTCGCTAAAAGAACAGCCAAACTGGAAACAGAACTGAACACAACAGGAAACTGAAAACAAACTCGGTGGAATGTACACAAATATTATACAGATTCAATTCTTCTCTTTCTGGCGTTATTCAAATATCAAACACTGCTCGAACAGTTGACGTTCCTTTTTTTACTTATTCCTGATTCTCAGGCCTCTGGAATCTGACTGGTAGTTTCTGGAAAACTAACAAAAGACAAAACACAGAAAGAATGTGTAAATATCTGATGTGTTAATTTTACAATTTTACTACTGCTTTCAATTCAGTTTCTGGAAGACTTAAATAAAAAAGAAAGAAAAGAAAGAGAAAGAAAAGAAAAACGAACAAAGAAACAAAGAAACAAACAAACTAGAATTAGAAAGAATACACTTTGTTTCAATATCATATCAGTTAATTAATGTTACTACTTCTTTCAATTCAGTTTCTGGAAGACTACAAACACACACACACACACACACACAGAGAGAGAGAGAGAGAGAGAGAGAGAGAGAGAGAGAGAGAGAGAGAGAGAGAGAGAGAGAGAGAGAGAGAGAGAGAGAGAGAGAGAGAGAATACATAAATATCTGATGAGTTAATTTTACTCCTTGTTAATTTTACTCCTTTCAACTCGTTGTGTTTACAGCCCAGCAGACTGCCAAGCCCACATCAGGACTATTTACTACGACTTAATTCGTTAATTAACTAGCTCACCCTGTCTGCCAGTTTCTGTATTAGTATGTAGTAAAGCAGCCATAACAGCAAATCAAAAACTTAACCCTTTCACTCCCTCACCCTATCCATAAGCTTCTTACAGGAGGATAGGGTAAGGGAGTGAAGAAGATAAGTTCCTGCAGCTGGTGGATAGAGTGGGCGAGCAGCAGTGTTGATAGTTCAGTAGTTTGTCAACAGTGGTGTAACAAGCGTTACTAGAGTCTCTCTATATATATCACTCTTTCTCTGAGAGAGAGAGAGAGAGAGAGAGAGAGAGAGAGTGTGTGTGTGTGTGTGTGTGTGTGTGTGTGTGTGTGTGTGTGTGTGTGTGTGTGTGTGTGTGTGTGTGTGTGTGTGTGTGTGTGTATGTATGTCTGTACGTGTGTGTATCGTGTACAAGCAGTTGTTCGCGTTATTCCAATACTGATGTTGCCAGCTTACTCTGTTCCCCTTACAGGCAATATCTTCTGTAAGTGTACGCCTCAATGTTCCTGTTTACCAGTTGGCCTGACCAGCACATGCAATTTTTAAAGAGTGGAAGGCGCGTGCAGTTCTCTCCCCACGTTCTCACCAACAGACCTCGTAGTTAAATACACACACACAATCTCTCTCTCCCTCTCTCTCTTCTATATGTGTGCGAGCGTGCGCGCGCGAGCGCGCGCGCACACACACACACATACACACACCACACACACACACACACACACACACACACACACACACACACACACTGCATTCACAAGCCCTTTCTGTTTTCGCCCATCTCACATGGGATCACACATACACACACACACTGCACAAACTAATGAAGTCTCCAAAGCTCTTAATTCTTTGCTTGTTTAATTTCACATACACTTGACAATGCCTTTTTTTTTTTATTTACATCAAAACAGGTTGTCAAAAAGCACACAGGCGAATAGATGTATTCAAAGAATTCACAAATACACACACACACACACACACACACACACACACGCGCGCGCGCACACGCACGCACGCACGCACGCACACACACACACACTGAGACAATACATCAAAACCCCTTCCTGTTCACAAACCTTGTTTTACTCCACGTGGGACGGGAAAATATCCATCTGACAATTTCAGGAATTTTACAACATGACAAAACATGCACCGATACTGAATCAACACGGATGTCAACAGAGGCGTACCATGAATCTTTAAAACAAGAGAACATTAATTACTCCACGATTACTCCACAGAGGCACAGCCAAATATCATAACCCCACAAAACGACAGAGGTTGACCACAGAGTCACAGAGTTTCCTCACAGATCATTAATAATGTATGAGACAGCAGCCATCCATGGCGTATTCAGAAATGTCCCTAGGGACAAGAGAGATTGGCATATAATCAATTGTGGCAATGTTGTGATGATTTTTTTTTTCACAATGGATTTACCACATGAATTTCGGTCTGCTAAATCAGGAGAGTAGAGCGCCAACCATTTTTCGTTTTCTTGTTCATTAACTAGTTATATTCTTTTTTCTTCTTCTATTTTTTAATTTGTTTTTATTTTTTAAATTTCTTTCAATCTATGAAAGTGGATTTCTCTACAGTGTTTCGCCTAGGAAAACTACTACGTTGCCTCACGATCTGAGTGCATGCTGCACACAGAAGCTTGGTTTCGTCTTCTCCGAAAGATAAGCACCTGTCAGCGATCACTTCAAATACAATGGAAGGAAGGGGATGATAAATATCTCTGTTCGACCCATGATTCAGACCCCAATTTCTCGTGTCCTATTCAGACGCTTTAAGTTCAACCACTAGACCACACACTCCTTTCCACTCCAATTTCACTGGTGGCCATATTTACTCTTGACTAATGCTCACGCTCAGTCCACATGTGCTTATAAGTCTCAGAATTACCGAAATTCGTGGTATGTGCAATGCTGAGATCTCTGCAACACAGTGTTAACTGGGCTGTAGGCCATCACAGTCAGATAGACATGGACAGCATGCCAATGGTCAGTTTGCAAATTCGCCGATGTCCCAGACCTACAAAAATAGTTGGGCTGTGTGATCCAAGCCTTTTGCGGCACTATGGACACAAACAGCATCCCACACATTCCCCGTCTTTTTATTTATGTCTCTGGACTATGGTCAGCACAGCTGGACAAACACAGCATCCCACAGAGCCATTGACTAACTTTCTATCTATGTCTCTGGACTATGGTCACCACAGCCAGACACAGCATCCCACAGAGCCAGCTTCCTGTCTTTCTATCTATGTCTCTGGACTGTGGTCAACACAGCCAGACAAACACAGACAGCATCCCACAGAGCCAGCAGCTTGTCTTTCTATTTATGTCTCTGCACTATGGTCACCACAGCCACAGCTGCTTGTCTTTCTATCTATGTCTGCACTATGGTCACCACAGCCAAACAGACAGCATCTCACAGAGCAAGTTGCCTGTCTTTCTATCTGTGTCTCTGCACTATGGATGGTCACTACAGCCGAACGGACACAGCATCTCTCAGAGCCAGCTTCCTATCTTTCTATCTATGTCTCTGGACTATGGTCAGCACAGCCGGACAAACACAGCATCCCTCAGAGCCAGCTTCCTATCTTTCTATGTCTCTGGACTATGGTCAGCACAGCCAGACAAACACAGCATCCCACAGAGCCAGCTTCCTGTCTTTCTATCTATGTCTCTGGACTATGGTCAGCACAGCCGGACAAACACAGACAGCATCCCACAGAGCCAGCTGCTTGTCTTCCTATCTATGTCTCTGCACTATGGTCACCACAGCCGAACAGACACAGCATCCCACAGAGCTAGCTGCCTGTCTTTCTACCTGTGTCTCTGGACTATGGTCACCACAGCCGGACACAGCAATCTACAGTCATCTGCCTGTCTCTCTATCTGTCTCTGGTCTATAGTCACAACAGTCGAACAGACACAGCATCCCATAGAGTCACCACAGCCAGACACAGAATCCCACAGAACCAGCTGCCTGTCTTTCTATCTATATCTCTGGACTTTGGTCACCACAGCCGGACAGACACAGAGAGCACCCCACAGAGCCAGCTGCCTGTCTTTCTAGCTGTGTCTCTGGATTATGATCACCACAGCCGGACAGAAACAGACAGCATCCCATACAGCTAGATATGTCTTTCTAGCGATGTCTCTGGATTATGGTTACCACAGCCGGACAGAAACAGACAACATCCCATACAGCTGGACGCCTGTCTTTCATCTACGTCTCTGGACGCTCTCCTGTCGAGGAAATATCTGATTTATGATGGTACGCCCCTGGGCAAAACAGATTATTGGCCTCTTTTTCTTTTTTCCCTGCACTGATTTCATGCGTAATTTCAGACCAGGTCAATGTCCTCATCCTGGCACTTCCACTACTGGCAACTGTTCTGTTCTACCAGCAGAGGCAGCTTTCTTCTGTACCAATGCAACAGCTATCACTATTGCTGTACTGTCCATCCGTTGAACTTTTTTCTCTCAGAATTCTTTTTAAAATTTATTTCTGTACAGTGCACAATGACCTTTGGTATTTCACACATGATAATCTGAAGAAAGGACACAAAATGTCAATAGTACGTATATCAGTATTCTGTAGATTTGTTCATCAGATTCACACCGACTTTTTTATTTTAATTTTATTTTATTTAATTGTTTATTTATTTATCTATTATTTACTATTTATTTATTTATTTGTCTATTTATTCTTTTTTATTTTTTTTGAGAGAGATATATATACATATAAACAGACAGAGAGAGAGAGAGAGAGAGAGAGAGAGAGAGAGAGAGAGAGAGAGAGAGAGAGAGAGAAAGAGAGAGAGAGAAAGAAAGAGAAAGAGAGAGACTGCGTGTGTATGTTAACTGTTATTGTGTCTGTGTTGTGTGAATGTGTGCATGCGTGTGTGTGTATGTGTGTGTGCGTGCGCACGTGTTTCTGGATGAGTGTGTGGTAGTTAGGTGAAAATGGTGATGCAACAGGGATTGGAGAAAATTAGTATAAGTATGCGTGCGAGCGTGTATGCGTGCGTGCCTGCGTGTGTGAGTGTATGTGTCTGTGTGCATGCGTGAGTGTGTGTGTCTCTCTCTGCGTGATGTGTGTGAAAGTGTGTGTGTGTGTTCGTGCGTGCGCATGCGTGCATGCATGCACGAGGACACGCGTGTGTATGTGCGAGGCCTGCAAAACATAGAGAGTGTTCATGTGTCACTGTATACGCGTGGAATCGTGAATGTGAAACAAATCTTGAAAACTCCCACAACAGACCACGAAATCCACAATCCCTTAAAAGTTACTTACTAACACATCCTTTTCATCAACAATCAAGCGACAAACAAGACAAGCATTCATGTAGCAGCACATGCACAAAAACCCACACTGTATCATCGCATGCATGTTATACGTGTATTTCGCATCATGGTAAATTGCACCGTTTCGAGTTGTACTGTACTGCACTGAACCTACTTTTCATTGCCACTAAACGGAATTCTTTTGCGTGAAACATGTCATGCTCTCCATTTGGATAACACGCATTTCACCCTAGTAACGCGGCATTTTTTTCCTGTTGGTTTTATGGGGGGGATGTTGATTTTATGCCCCCCCCCGGATGTTGATTTTATGGGTCCCCCCCCCCCCCCTCCCACTCCCTGAATGTATGTATTTTTTCTTCATCCTTTGACTCCCACACCCCGTCAATCAGAATCCGGCATTGTCAACAAAGCTAGCAAAGCAAAAACCAAACCTTTTGACTCCCTCACCCTATCCACCAGCTTCCTGCAGGAAGCTGATGGATAGGGTGAGGGTGTCAAACAAAAGGTTAAGTTTTTGCAGTTGGTGGACAGGATGCGGGAGTCAAGGGATTTGGAGTTTGTTCAAAGGGGATTCATAGTATTCAGGCAAGTCCACTGCGCTTCATCCAAATCAGCCAGCAGTCATCAGGCAGACTCACTGAGCCTGCACACAACGCACAGCCTTATGTGCTAGCGAGGTCTTGAAATGGGGACAGGGTGCAGTTGAAACAGGATCTATAAAACACTGACACAACTACATGTAGAATGCATGGAATATTAACTTGTAAAAAAATATTAAAAAAATAGGCCGACTTTTCATTTTGCGGGGTGTACATGACATCTTGAGTCCACAGAACAATCGGAAGTCAGCCAGACTGCGATAAGGACAGTACCTATACTGCCGTGGGTTCTTTAACATGTGCTGAGAGCTTACTGCATGCAGGACTTACTTCATCATTTTACACATGCAGGATTTACTTCATCATTTTACACATGCAGGATTTACTTCATCATTGTATACATACAGAACTTACTTTATCATTTAGCACAAACATTCATTTGGTCACAACACCAATACCGACACAAGAAAAAACAAAATCTCACCTCCTACAGTGGCCAACGCTGTCGTCATTGAGTGTCGATGTCCACCAGCAGGTCACACGTGGCCCGTGTCACTTCTGACCCAGCCTCTTCTGGAACCACGTCAGGCGGAGGAGGGGGTGGGGGTGGAGGAGGGGGAGGTCTTCGTCGGGGAGGGATGGGAGGGGGCTGAGGGGCAGGCTCTGCATCCTTGTCCTCTTCATGGCCTTTATCCTGCTGCGCTATGACCGTCTGTTGTTGTTGGTGCTGATGCTGCTGCGAGGCCGCCGCTTTGATGGCTTCGTCCGAGTCGGGGGTGGAGGGGCTAGGGGTGCTGCTGCTTGCCGCCGACAGGACCACCTGGATGTTGGCCGGTTTGCACGGTCCCTCGGACTGTATATTGACCGTTAGAATTTCGTCCGTCTCTCCCTCTTGCTGCTCTTCCTCACTACTATCCGAGGACAAAGCTATATGACGTTCTCCTTCAACCTTGACCGGGATGGGGTCTCTGCGGTTGGCGAGGTCGGGTTCTGCAAAGGTGGCCCAGTTGTTGTTCTCTTGCTCTGCAGGCTGGCCAAAAATCTCTTCCTCCTTTTCCCCTTTGAAATACACCAGCTGAGTGGAAGGGTTTGAGTCCGATTTCAAGGCAGCAGCCCGAACTAATTTGGGGGAAGTGGAAGGGGAGAGGGTCGGGGGGATCAGAACTCGACGAGGGGATGGGGGAACATGCCCCACCTCGTCCACCACCAGAGCTGACCTGGTGTGACTGAACAGTATTTCCTCATTGAACACAAAGCAGGAGTCAGCGTGGGGTTCTGATTGCTTCCGGGGGTTCCTAGGACTTTTTGGCTTAGAGAAAAACTCGGGTTTGGCAGAGAAATCTTTAATTTTTCTTGGAATGGGGATGCGGGTGTGTCCGGGGAGCTGGAAATGTACTCCTCAAGGGTTACCACATTGATGGGTGTGGTGCTGCGTGGTCGGACAATGGGAGAGGTTTTAACTTGAAGTCTCTGTAACCTTTTCTCATACGCTTTCCTTTTGGAAGGTGAAGCGATCTGAGTAGGGTCCAAGTCTTCAGGGTACAGATTCAGCGAATAGTCATTGCTTTTTTCTCTCAGGATAAGGCGCCTCCGAGTTTGTGGAGTATGGTCAGTGTCATCGTCATCATCGTCGTCATCCTGAGTGGCGGAGGCAGAAGCCGACCCCTTGATGGGTTTGAACGTGAAAGTGTCACTCGCAGATCCAGAACTAGAGGAAGAATCGGAATCCTGATGTTTGAGCCAAGACCCTTGAATCTTTCCTAGAGAAGGTGGAGGAGGGGGAGCTGAAGCCTCAGTCACTTCTTTGTCGACCTCTTCTTGTACCGGAGGGTCACTGCTGGATTCCCCGGCGGTCTCCAATTCAACCCCACCTACAACTGCAGGGGGTGGTGTCGAAATATCTTCAACGTCGTGGGTAGGACTGTGATTGGTGGGCGTGGGGGCATCATCGTCAGAGTTCTCTGCTTCCTGGTCAGTGACAGGAACAGGGCTTTCATGGTCCTGCTGAGCAGGGGGATCCTTGGGGTCTGGCGACTGGCAGTGGGGGTCGGTGCCGGCCTTACTGGCACCACCTCTGCCCTTGGACTGTTGTCCCCCAATCTTCGTGCTGTCACTCGCCGGCTGGGGGACCTGGGTGTCTTGGCTCGCGGGCGTGGACAGGTGGGTGGGAGATGACTTCAATGGCAGCACATCTTCGTCTCCAAGGTCGATGGTATCAAAGGTGGCGAGTGGAGCTTTCAAGGAGGTAGGAATGTAGAAGTAGTCTTGGTGCTGCGCAGGCAGTCTTGGCATAGCCAATCACAGGATTTCTGTCATCTGAAGGGACAAACAGCCAAATATGAACTGCCATGATCCAACGAATAATAATAACAATAATAATTCCATTTAAAGAGTACAAACAACCCGTGTCAGAAAATTCTCACTGCACTTTACAAGTAGCACAACACTGCCATGTTAATACATTAATGCGATACAAACACAGTCAGATACATACACTAATACATTAACGCAGCATAAACATTACCATGCCATTACATTAATGTAGTGCAAACATGTGAACACTGGATACATGTATACACCAATACATCAATGCAGCACAAATATAGTTCACCAAAAAAAACACACACATGTTGTGACACACACACCACACACACACACACACACACACACACACACACACACACACACACACACACACACACACACACACAGTGAGAAAGAGAGAGAGAGACAGACAGACAGATAGACAAATACAGAGAGAGGGAGAGAGAGAGACAGAGAGAGAGACAGACAGACAGACAGACAGAGAGACAGACAGACAGACAGACAGAGAAACTGCAATGCCAGTGGACCTTGAAGAGCCACAAGCATTGATTTATGAATTTCGGAGATATTTCTGAAACTGAAGAAAATATGTCTTCAGGTGCTTTCTGATAGTGAAGAGACAACTGCTTTGTCATGAAAACACTGAGAGGGAGTTCCATGTCACTGGGCCAAAAACAGAGAAAGATTTTCCCCCGCAGATTGTAAGTGAGAGCAGAGGTATGGTTAAGACAGAAACACCTTAATACCTGAGAGCACTGAAATGTTTGTAGGGCAGAGGAGTTCTGATATATGTTGGCTGGTATGGTATTCGAATTCAGACACTGATGTAAAGTAGAGTGTGGCAAAAAACAAAGAAACGAAAAATTACACTCAACTCTTGCTTTGACTTTGACAGAATCTATTTAATTTTTCAGTAAGGCACAATGAGCATGCTCTTGACATGGATCGTTTACGCTACATAAATGTAATTATTAAGACCAGTCACAAGGTGAAGTGGATAGCGCAAAAGACAGAAGACTAGGAGATTGCTGGTTTGAACCCCTATCAACCCAAAAAAATCAGCCCTGACCGAATCTTACCCAGAGATGAGTGTGTTATGAGTTAATTGGGACAACTGGTACTGCACAGTCATATCCTGTCCACTGAGGACGTTGCTCAAATTTCTCTATTAACACCAGATATGACTACCTCTCAAGTATGGCTGACACCAGGGTGTGACACTGTTACACAGACTCATTCCGAAGTGGAACTCCAAAGCGTCATCACTGTGTAATAATATCCCTGTTTTCATCATCATAGTACTGTAAACAAATATTTCAGATTCTGCGGCCCTTAATGCCCTGCTCTCGTGGTGACGTCAATGCCGGAGGGTTGAGTGGTGTGCTGAACAGCTGATATAGCTCAGTTGGTAGAGCGGAGGACAGTAGATGGTGAAAAGCAATCCTTAGGTCAGTGGTTCGAATCCGCTTCGCCGGAATTTTCCCTTAGGACCTGGCCAGCTCATGGGTTTATGTGCAGGCTTAGGGCTTGTGCCATCATCACCATACACATGGCACCTGTGATGCTAGTTCATATGGAATTCGTTCCAAGCACGGAGACATCATCTTGAGAAACTGAGTCTGAAACTGAAACTGGATAGCTGAAATGAGCAGTGTAGGGGTAGTAAAAAAGGGCACGCGTGAAGAGGAAAAGAAGAAGAAGAAGAACAACAACAACAACAAAAACAAGAAGAAGAAGAAGAAGAACAAGAAGAACAAGAAGAAGAAGAAGAAGAACAACAACAACAACAACAAGAAGAACAAGAACAAGAAGAACAAGAAGAAGAAGACGAAGACGAAGAAGAATGTTCACCACATCGATGTACTCATAGATAACATTTAAGAATATACTGGCTCACGATTTGATGGTAAATGAATGGATAACAGTTAACACCCACAGATTGTTCCAACTGCTAAACATAGAATAGATTCTAAGTATCTTCCATTCCTCAGACATAACTATTTTTGATTGTTGAGTGTCTAGGACACTGTACTTCCGGCTAGAATGTACGGGTTCAATCCTGTTTGGTTACTGCCTGGTGGGTAAATGGTGAAGATTTTTCCATCCTCCCAGATCAACATATATATGCAGACTGCTAGTGCCTGAACCGCACCGTCTAGTGCATCATACACAGAACATCAAAAGCACACTAAAGATCCTGCAAACCATGTCAGTGTTTGGTACAGTAACTTATAGAAACATGAAAAAAAAACAAAAAACAAAAAACAGCATGCATACCCACCAAAGGCGGAGAATGCAGACTGTACAGCATCATAATGCCTCCACTGTGTAGGCCAAACAAAATATGCAGGCATAAAAACAAAACAAAACAAACATTAATCGAAATGCAACAACAACAAGATCAAAACCATTCTCAACAACCAAAGGCAATACACATATTCATCCACTTCAGTTATCTCTTGAAGCATAGTAATCAACAGATCTCATGATGCATGCTTCAGTCAGATCAGACCTAATTCATATCTCATCCATTTACGTTTCAACTGCCTTCACTCAATCCAATCTTTCAGCCAGTCATTCTCTGTTTCAGCCAGTCAAGTCAGATTTCTTCAAGACAATCATTCTGTATAAACCAATAATTTCTCTCTTAGTTACTTTCTACACAATCACACTTTCATAGTTGTTTGTGAAATCACATTAACATACACAGAGTAAATCACATGCTCCAGCTGGCCAGTGCAAAATCAGTCATATCTTGGACTCCATGTCTCCAGTTGACAGCATAACATGCAATAATTTAGTGAATACTAAAACAGAGTATTACTAAAACCCATATGTGCAAGCTGTTGCAATACAGTGCAGGAATTCTCTCTCTCTCTCTCTCTCATACACCACACACACACACACACACACACACACACACACACACACACACACACACACACATCCATACATATATACAGAAAATAAAAAAAATAAATATACATACATAAATATACATACACACACATATGTATATCAAATACAAAATCCAAAATAACAGGCACATTATTTCTGTGAAGCAATTTTTTTTATAGCTTTTTGACCATCATTCATTCAATTCATCATGCATTCATTCATTCATTCATTCATTTATTATTCACTTATTCATTTAGTTATATTTCATTTATGTATTTATTTATTTATTTGTTTGTTCATTTCTTTGTTTGTTCTCTTGCTTGCTTACGTATTCATGTATTTTATTTTCTCTCTTGTGTGTGTGTGTGTGTGTGTGTGTGTGTGTGTGTGTGTGTGTGTGTGTGTGTGTGTGTGTGTGTGTGTGTGTGTGTGTTGCGCGCACGCACACGTGTATATGAAGTTTAGAACTGAGCGTTAACACATTCGGAAAAATAAATATATCTAAAACTGTATCTTCTGGCAGTATCAATTTCCTTTAATCATAAATCTAAAATCAATGTACTGAGCATACCATTTATCAGCTAAGAAGCCCAGCATGACTTCTTAACAGTGAAACAGTTAAATGTTCTTCACCTACACTCATTCTGACAAAAGCAGGGAGGTGGAGGGGGGGGGGGCAGACTAGCCTACAATACAAAGAAACAAGAAAAGGACTTTATTGAAGGACTATGTTGTTAGTGAACAGCTTGCAGTACAAAGAAAATGTAACTGCCTCTAGTCTAACTAGAAGGACCATGCTGATAACGGAGGGGTCGTGGGTTCAACCTTCATATAACCATTTTTTTGTTTTGTTTTGTTTTTTAGTGACCACACACACACAGACGGGTGGTTAACTATACTGACCAAAACAGAGATCATGGGCTTGGCCCTCAGGTGGGCCATAGGTTTTCTATTCTGGTGTTTTTGTTTGTTTGTTTGTTTCATGTTTTGGTGTTGCTGTTTGTTGTATGTTTGTTTTAAAAATGGGTTGGTTCCTCTCGTGACTAAGCCGTGGAGTAAGCCGTGGACTCAGATCTCATGTCTCCACTTCCATCTCATCCCCTAACATACAAGATGCCTTACTTGCTATCTTAACCCTTTGACTCCCACACCCTATCCCCCAACTGCAAAAAATTAACCCTTGACTCTCTCACTCTGTCCACCAACTTCCTGCTGGAAGCTGGTGGATAGGGTGATGGAATTAAAGGGTGAAGGTTTTGGTTTGCTAGCATGGTTGGCGATGCTGGATGCTGGTTGACAGGGTGCGGGAATCAAAGGGTTAATGTTCCAATTATCCTGGTGGTGTCAGGGTTTCACAGGTCCCATTCCCCTCCCTATTTCAAGGCCCTGCCAGCAGACAGGCCTTTTCCAAGCATCTAAGAGTTTGCTGGATAATAGCTGGCATATTTGGATGGAGCACATATATGAAATTGTTTGAGTGTGATGAATCTCTCTTGAACAAACACCAAACTCCTAGGAGGAAGAACAGCACAGTCTAAACATAACAATGACAATATCTGCTCCCCAAAGTCAATGATAAGCATGTTTTTGTGTATCTGCCAACTGGCTGGATGACCAAATTTGACCCTGATCTGAAATACTCTGCCCAGTCACCCAGCTGTAGAGGGACACATGTCCCTCTCCACATTTAATCCTCCAGGTGATACTCAGACAGGCTCAAATTCAGACCATCAAACTGGAAGACCAGTGCCCTAAATATTAAACTATTAGTATTCAGACAGGCTCAAATTCAGACCATCACACTGGAAGACCAGTGCCCTAAATATTAAACTATTAGTATTAGTATTACAGTTTACACTCATCATTAGAGACAGCGTTATGAGGGCAATGCCCTTCACAAGTGGCCTAATGGATACATGCCAGCCTACAAATCATGAAGTTTCAAGATTCAATCATCGCTCAGACAGTGCTTCTTTTACCCCCTGCCCCACCTTCAACCAGACCCTCAGTAGTGGTCTGGGTGCAAGTCTTTTGGATGAGATGATGAACCAAAGTCTCATGAGCAGCATGCACTTCACAAGTTACAGATCCGATGGCAATTAAAGAGTCGTCTCTGGCCAAAATTCTGTTGGAAAATCCACAAAAATACATGCATACATTACATTATATAAACAAAAAAAGAGAGGAAAAAAAAAGAGAAAAAATGAGCGGCATTCACTGTAGTGATTCGCTATCCGGTATCCCTGATGAGAGCAGCCTGAATTCTACATGAAAAACAAAACAAAAATAAAAACAAAACAAAACAAAACAAAAATACAACTGGGTGCACATGGACAGTAATCAAGCTGGTGCATTACTCTGGACATGTATCCATTTGGCAACTATGTTCAGTCATACTTTGTTCATTAGTTTTTTTGTTTGTTTGTTTGTTTGTTGTTTGGGTGCAGGGACTGCACTGATACTACATACTCCAATGCCACTCATTTCATCTCTCCAACACACCTCCAAATCCACTGACACTGAGGTCACCATGACAGCAGAACAGGAAGGGCCACAGAATCTGGGGTGATGATGAGTATAGGGATGATAACGATGATGCTATGGAGTTCCATTTCTGATTGACACTGCATAACTCAGCTGCACTCTACATTTACTTCCATAATATATAACTGGCATCAACCAGGCTCAAGAGCTACAGACACCAGAGGTGCTGGTCAAAAAATATGAGCAACACCCTGAATGATACATTCATAAAGAGAATGAGACTTGATTCTATTCTATGATCCAAGTCTTCCCATTGATCCTATGGTAACCTCATCTCTGAGCAGGTGCTGGCCAGGGCTGAAAAATCCCACAATACTAGTTTAGACTGATAGAGATTCGAACACACAGTCTCTCGGTCAGAAGTCCACTGCACTAACTACTTCGCCACATTGATCTTACCAGTAAGCTCAGTCCTGCATGACATCAGCTTTTGGGAGTGCTCTAACCTTTCGCTATCTTCTTTCTTCCCTGCAGTAAACAGAGTACAGGCCAAACAAGACAGACTTATCACTTATTCAGTGACACTATCCTACTCAACTTCTCAAGTAATGGACACCTGTGACAGATGATCTCATGTTACTTTTTCACCTGCTGATCAGTCAATAGGGAGAATCAAAGAGAGAGAGAGGGAGGGAGGGAGAGAGAGTGAGAGAGAGAGAGAGAGAGGGAGGGAGGGAGAGAGAGCGAGAGAGAGAGAGAGAGAGAGAAAGGGGGAGTGGGGATAGAGAGAGAGAGAGCAAGAGTGAAAGAGAGACAGAAAGTGTGTAACTGTAAGTGAGATAGAATCCTATAGATAGATAGAGAGTAAGATAGATCAGATCTATAGATAGTCAGATAGATAGATCATAGAGAGAGAGAGAGAGAGAGAGAGAGAGACAGACAGGAAGACAGACAGACAGACACTGAGACAGACAGACAGACAGACAGACAGACAGACAATGACAATGACAACAATGATAGTTGATACCGAAATTACTAGCTGAAAGCCGTTTTTCATAATTTCCATAGCTAATCTACAGATATCCACCTAGAATTAGAACTAAAAATACCGAAAACAGAAATGTATTTCATGTACATCAACAGACATAAAAAAGAGAGACAGAAACAGCGAGAGAGAGAGACAGAGACAGAGACAGAGAGAGAGTCAGAATCAGAACCAGAAATTTATTCAATAAGGCCATAGCCCCATCTGAAGGGGTGTGAACACATTATAAACATTATACAAACATAAAATAAAACACATGTATAGTCATTCTTGGATAATGCATAATTGAAATATTTTGGAATAAATACAACATGGGTGGGTCCCATAGTTATTCTTCATTAATGTAGGAGAAACAGCAAGAGAGGAGAGAGAGAGAGAGAGAGAGAGAGAGAGGCAGAGAGACAGACAGAGACCGATCGACAGAGAAACAAAGAGAGAGAGAATCAGAATCAGAAATTTATTCAGTAAGGCCATAGCTCCATTTGAAGGGGTATGAACACATTATAAACATTGAAATACAAATACAGAATATAGCCATTCTTGGATAATGCATACTTCAAATATTTTGAAGTCATTACAATATAGGAGTTAGGACCCACAGTCAAACTTCAATAATACAATAGGAACATATTTTATAAACATGTTAGCAGACATACATCACAAGAATTTAACTTTATGATAAGGCAAACAAGAGACAGAGAGAGAGAGAGAGAGACAGACAGACAGAGAGAGAGAGACAGAGAGAGAGAGAATGAAAGTGACAATGGTAATGATAATGACAATAACAAAGATAACTTATCTCCTAACAGCAGAAGTTATTAGCTAAAAGCTGGTTTTCAAACTTGCCATTGCTAATTCATAGACTAGAGCTATATCCACCTGGAATAAAACATACCAAAAATAGAATTTAGAAATGTCCATCAATAAACATAAAAACAGATAGAACGAGAGAGAAGAGAGAGAGAGAGAGAGAGAGAGAGAGAGAGAGAGAGAGAGAGAGAGAGAGAGAGACTGACAGACAGACAGACAGACAGACAATGTCAATGAAGTGACATTGATGCTTTTATTTTCCAATCTTCAGAAGAAGTTACTGGCTACAAGCCGTTTTTCAAACTTCCATTGCTAATAAGTAATATACAGACATCTGCCTAGAACTAAAAATACCTAAAACAAAATGCCCATAAGTAAACATGAAAAAAAAGGGAGAGACAGAAAAAGAAAGAAAGAAAGAAAGAAAGAAGGAGAGAAAGCGAGGGAGGGAGGGAGGGACAGAGGGGGAGAGAGGGAGAGTGACAGACAGACATATAGACAGACAGACAGGCACACAGACAGATAGAATGTGTGTGTATCATACTGTATGTGTATGTTATTGATACAACAGTAGACAATTATACACACACCCTCACAAGGTGCATAAGGGGAGAGAGGGAGAGAGAGAGACAGACAGATAGACAGACAGACAGACAGACAGAATGTGTGTGTATGTGTATGTTATTGATACAACAGTAGACAATTATACACACACCTTCACAAGGTGCAGACCTGGCTTTCATGAACTATGATGAAGTAAACCAACATTCACACTCACACATACACATACTCTGTGTGTGTGTGTGTGTGTGGTGTGTGTGTGTGTGTGTGTGTGTGGTGTGTATGTGTTGTGTGTGATCTATTTCAAAATACATTGAGAAAGCATCAATGACACATTCATGCAATTATCTATGAATCTGGAAACATGATGGGGAAAAGAAGAAAGACGAAAGAAAGCCACATGTATATGAACACTATGTTCATATATCATTAGTCTGTGTGTTAGTTACCAATTTATGTTTCAGTTGCTTTTTGGCAGGTTTTGTAGACGTGTAGGCCTAATAGTATGTTAATCAATTATGCACTTAACCATTTCACTCTTCTTTGATCCCCCCCTCCCCTTGAGGTTTTGGCTTTATGTATTATATATACTATATATATATACTTTTTACGCTTTCATACTTCTTATCTGTTTCAATTCTTCCTATAAGATAGGCCCAACTGCATCTGACTATCATTTTTTCATCCAGGTCTAGGGGTCTTTTTTGAGGGGGTACTATGGTCTTCCTTTCAACCACTTGTGGCTGGCTTATTTAGATTGTTTTTGTTGTTTTTCTTCCTTTTCCAAGGTAGACTGGATTCACTGCACAAAGCACAACCCATAAAGCTCATACTTCTCACTCATATTTTTCCATACATTGAACCATATATATTTCTGTCACCACACACACACACACACACCACACACACACACACACACACACACACACATGCTTTCACTTAAACAAACAAACACACACACACACACACACACACACACACACACACACACACACACACACTAAATACATGTATACATACATTATAGTTTGCTGATTTCCAGTATTTCGGCTCTAGACTTTCCTCAGGATAAAACAACATAAATATGGCATTACCATTTTTATATCATAGATTTCATCTCATTTCCCTCAAGACACCACATTTGTTTCCCCTTTTTTCCATTTGCCACAACTGTATGATTCTATCAGTCATTTTATCCTGCTCTTTAAAAATACCACAGAAGTCTTGCTGGTCTTCTTTATGTTTTGCGTGTTTAATCTCTTTTGTCGTTTGTGTATGTTTGACACATTTGTGTCTGTTTTGTTTTGTGAATTAAACAAGGCCTATGTGTTCTAATCATATTTTCACACATTTTTTCGATTCTAACTGCTTGAACACTGGCACAGTGGCAGTCACTTCGATTTGGATCAAGCACTGTAAAGTCACGTCAGCAAATGAAATGAAACAAAAAACATGCAGTAACTGCACCATGTTTCCTTGCAATGATGATGTAAACCACATGGCTTAAAGTGTAGTAACTTAATGTTTTATTTTGGCTGTTAATATTATATAGGCCTAGCATACATAACATCCTAGCTGAGGATTAAAGAAAAAGCTGGGTAGAAATCAGAATATTTGGTGAATCAAGGGCAAAAAACTGTGTCACCTTACAAGAAAATCTAGGGATAACATCAGTGCAAAAAAACTGAAAATAATCACTTCATCATCATCAAAAATGTGTTTTGAGGAACCCAACTGGAGGATATACACCCATCACGGTCATGTTCTTGACTTATTTTTGCCTAGTTGTTATACCCGAAAAATGATACCGACAAGAAACTGGCAACTGCGAGCCTGCATCTCAGGTGGGCGGCCGGTTAGACAGCAATCGAGAACGAAAAATATTCCCTCCTGACACACTTTCTTTGAGCATCTTTAGTAACTCATTTAACTTATCCTCGATTCTCTTTCAGTCCCACGACGCTTCTTTGTCACAAACTCATCGATCTGACTTTCACTTACCACGCTCGCAGAAAATATCTTCGAAGTGAAGAGTCTATTGGCTTATGCTGATTCCAAGGAATGAGACAAGATCCATTATTGATCGATTTGCCAGCGGTTGCGAGTCTACTTATGGTGCTATGCCGCCATATTGTTTACGGAAGTAGTGCAGCTGCAGAGACTGATGACGTAAAGCACAAGTGGTGGTATTCACTAAGGCCATAACCAATGTAAACGAATGGTTGGCTTACTTGTTTGATTAGGGTTTACGCTTCTACGACCAGCGGCTTGCCGCTAAGCTTGTTCCCAAATATTTCCCCTCCATATCAAGTACGGATGACCGGCCACTTGAACAGATACCAGATCGAGGTACCGTTGTATGGTTGACTGTTCTACGTTCTCCATTTTTTGGTTTTATTATGTATTTATGGCTGCTTGTTTTAGGCTATAACCGTTTTGATCGTTCGTACGATGTAAATTTGTGTCAGTAGGTGCACGACCTCATTTTGTCGAATCAGTGCGATGGCATGAAGAAAATGTGACAACATGCACAATCAAACGAAAGAATGAGGGAGAGAGATAGGGACTGGAAGAGAAAGAGACTTATTTTTTAGAGAGAGAAGGGGATTTAGCTAGTAGTTTGGTCCCAGAGTGTGAGTCTGATGAATAGAAAAATAGTTTTATTGGTCACAGTGTATACATGGGGGTAGGAAAGGGGGAGGGGATGAGAGAGAGAGAGGTTGATAGATGTGTATGTGTGTGTGTGTGTGTGTGTGTGTGTGGAATAATATCTATGGTTGATTTTCATATTCAGATTGCATACTGAATAGTCGCCAATATTTCTAATCAAATCACGTGATCATTTAACTTTCAAATAACTTATGTGTTTATCTGTTTATTCTTTTAACTGTCAAATAATTATGTATTTATCTGTTTATTCTTTTAACTGTTTATTCATTTGTTGATCTGTCTATTCATTTATCTATTAAAAAATCAGAGAGGCAACAGATGTACCCCTGAAGAGCATTTAAAGTCAAATTCCAGAGCTCAGTTAAGCACATTGCGCTTGTAGTAATAATATAGTCTTAAACTAAAATTCAAAGACTCAAATATGATTAGAACATATGATGTAGCAATGACTCAAGCACAATAAAAGACTGTCCTGATGGACAAAAAAGGAAAATAAGCTACTTGAAAATGTAAGTGAATCAATATTATTTGCTGCATATATTTTGATTTGTCTTATTTTCTGTTTGTTCAAAAGCCCTAACATGAAGACTGCTATAGTTTTGCCGATCTACAGCTCTGAAGTGAAGTAAGAGTGAGACAGAGAGAGAGAGAGACAGAGAAAGAGACAGAGAGAGTGTGTTATTTCAGTTTGTATGAACTGACATCTGCCCAGCTTGTCTTTGTTGATTTATTCTTGTGTCTTTTGATTGATTGAATTCAGGTTTTACGTCGACACCCACCTCAGGTGATATGGCCAACGGAGATAACCATCCCAGGGAAGTGGGGGAAGGGGGACCTATCTAATCCTATACTGACACCACCAGAACAACAATGATGTTAAGATGGGACAGTGAGATGGCCAATTTTAATATAGCGCACCCCGGGATTCAAACCCACAACCATTAGCAATTCTTGTGTCATTGTAACCTTGTGATTTTATAAGGGAGGAGAAGGGAGGAAGTATGGGAGCTGGGGGGTTTCATTGCACAGATATAGTATATATACCTTGAATATTCATATCAGTTGCTGTATTTTTGCAGATGATTTGATCTGTTGAGAAGTTTGTATGATAATTGATATATTATATTATATTATATTATATGTATATTATATTATATTATATTATATTATATTATATTATATTATATTATATTATATTATATTATATTATATTATATTATATTATATTATATTATATTATAATTTATATACTTTTGATTGTGTTTAAGTAGTAATGATGATGATTATGTATTTGTCCAGTATATGCACATTTAAATTTCTAAATGTGGATTAAGAAAAGAGTACTGAACTGTTTCAATTTCAGTTTCTGCTTCTTATGATAACTTGTCTGCTCTTGGAATGAATTCCGTATGCACTGATGGCATGGTACCATGTGATGGAGAAGATCCAAAATGATCATGGCATGAACCTTAAGCCAGCACATAAACCCATAAGCTGGTCAGGTCCTGAGGAACTGAACTGAATTAAGTCAGGACCTGAACTGAATTAAAGTATTGGATAAATTTGATTTAGTGAGTATAATGAATATTGCCTTCTGTATATTTTTTTGCTCTTGCAGCATTTGTTTATTTTTGTTTATTACTGTCTTCTGTATATGTTTGTGCGTGTATATTTACTAACAATTAAAAACCAAACTGATAAGAAGGTTTAAAAAAAAAATGAAATAAACAAAAGAGCATGCAGTCTGCCTATCATACTGTGATTTTTTTCTTTCTCTCTCTGTCTTTGTTCTAGCTCACTTCCAAAATGCCAGCTACCTGAAACAAGCTATGTAAAGTGAATGACCGTACGTGATCTCACTGAGTGAATGGAAGCGTCATACAAAGCACTTCAGTAGGATTAATCTCTTGTACAAACACCATGTCAGGTAGCAGGCGATCCTCCATAACGCTCAAGCGTTGGGGCAAACTCAAAACCTTAGAACATTCCAAACTAGCGGCCAACGCAAGTGAACAACAGGCACCAGTTTCACAGCGAACTCTTGACAGAGTTACAAAAGAGAGAGATGAGTTGAACAAAAAACTTGAAGCCGCTCTTAAAGACAGTGAGAAATTGAAAGCCACCATTCGCAACATAGCTAAAAAGGTGATGGATACCGCCAACCCAACGCCATTTGTGACGGGAACAGAAAAGGACCCTGGTGATCTTTCAGAAGAGGAGTTGATCCTAATGATTGGAACGTTAGTTCCTGTGGAGAAAAACGAAACGCTGGAGTCGAGGATTGAGGAGATGGAGACAAGGATTACTTTGCTGAGTGGAGAGTTGGGGAAACTGTTGAAGTTGAAACTGAATGTGGAGACACAGCTGAAGGAACTGGGCCCATGTCACGATGTTGAGAAAATGCAGAAGGCTGTAAAAGAGCTGTGGCTACAAAGCAGTAAGTTTATTGACCTCTGGTTGTTTTGTGCGCACGTGTGTGTGTGTGGGGGGGGGGGGGGGGGGGGGGGAATGGGGCTGTTGTTGTTTGTTTATCATTCTGAATCTGTCTTGGTCTGTCTGTCAGTCTGTCTGTCTGTATATCTGTCTGTCTGTATCTCTCTGTTTTTGTGTCTTTATGTTTCTCTGTCTCTTGTCGGGTCTGTCGGTCTGTTTGTCGGTCTCTGTCTGTCTGTCTCTCTCTGTCTCTTGCTCTCTCTGTCTCTGTCTCCGTCTCTCTCTGTGTCTTTCTGTCTCTTTGTTTCTCTGATTCTGTCTCTCTCTCTCTGTCTTTGTCTCTCTCTCTGTGCCTGTCTCTCTTTCTGTCTGTCTGTCTGTTTGTCTCTCTCTCTCTCTCTCTCTCTCTTGATGGCTGAATGTAAAAAGTCACATTTAAATATTTAAATGCTTACCTTTTAAAAGCATATATAATTAGTGCTTACCTATTACTCTCACAAACAGAAGGTGCTGTTTTCTCTTCTCTTCTCTCCATCTGTTTCTCTCTATCTCTGCCTGTCTGTCTCTCTGTCTTTTTGTTTGACTCTCCCTCTGTCTGTTCTTTTTTTTTCCATCTCTGTCTGTGTGTATCTGTGTGTATTTTTCTCTCTGTGTCTGTCTGTCTGGCTGGCTTTGTCTCTGTCTGTCTGGCTGGCTGGCTGGCTTTGTCTCTGTCTGTCTGGTTGGCTGGCTGGCTGGCTTTGTCCTGTCTGTCTGGTGGTGGCTGGCTGGCTTTGTCTTGGCTGGCTGGCTGGCTGGCTGCTTTGTCTCTGTCTGTCTGGCTGGCTGGCTTTGTCTCTGGCTGGCTGGCTGGCTGGCTTTGTCTCTGTCTGTCTGGCTGGCTGGCTGGCTTTGTCTCTGGCTGGCTGGCTGGCTGGCTAGCTTTGTCTCTGGCTGGCTGGCTGGCTAGCTTTGTCTCTGGCTGGCTGGCTGGCTGGCTGGCTTTGTCTCTGTGTGTCTGGCTGGTTGGCTGGCTGGCTTTGTCTCTGTCTGTTGGTCCGTCTGACTGTCTGTCTGTCTGTCTCTCTCTCTCTCTCTCTCTCTCTCTCTCTCTCTCTCTCTCTCTTTCTCTCTCTGTCTCTCTCTCATATCTCTCTCTCATATCTCTCTCTCACTCTCACCCCCTTTCTCTTTGTGTATGTCTCTCTGTCTCTGTCTGTCTGTCTGCCTCCGTTTGTATATATATATATATATTTTTTTTTATTTGTCTGTCTGTATATTTGTCTGCCTGTCTCTCACTCTGTCTTTATCTGTCTGTGTGTTGTGTGTGTGGTGTGTGTGTGTGTGTCTGTCTGTCTGCTTGTCTGTCTGTCTGTCAGTCTCTCTCTCTCTCTCTCTCTCTCTCATTTCTTTCTCAGCATGTGCATATGCCTTTATTTATGGATGATTATGGGGTGCTTTATGTGTGTTGTATGTGAGGAGATATGTAGTGGGAGGAGTGGTTAGGGTATATATATAGAGGTGTGCATGGTGTATGTGTATGTGTGTGTGTGTGTGTTGTGTGTGTGTGTATGTGTGTGTGTGTGTGTGTGTGTGTGTGTGTGTGTGTGTGTGTGTGTGTGTGCATGTGTGTGTGTATTTGTCCTTTGAAAACTGACATGCATTAATTTTGTCTGTTGTATAATAGTATTAATACATTTATGAATGTTGATGATGATAGTAAATCATTTTTGCGATTTTTGTGTAGCATTATTCCCAAAACTCATGAAGACTCACTGCGCATTACACATTTCATTTTTACAAGATACAGAGTGTAATTCATACAGAAAGGCTGATGTAGCACACACAACACCACACACACACACACACACACACACACACACACACACACACACACACACACACACACACACACACACACACACACACACATTATATATATAATCATATATATATAATATATATATTATATATATATATATGTATATATGTATATATATATATATATATATGTATATTGTATGTAAACTAAACATATAAACACTCAGAAGCAACACAGATGACAGACACACACAACTGACAGACACATCAACACACCACACACACACACACACACACAACACACACACACACACACACACACACACACACACACATACACACACCCCACACACACACACACACACACACACACACACACACACACACATATCAGAATATACGCGTCAGAACACATGCACCAATGATTGCCAACCATGTCTGACTACACATGCATTTATTACCTATTCAGCTTTTGTCTCATATTCTTGTGTATTGCCTTCTGGTGTGAACAAGGAACACACAAAAAGTAGAGTCAAACTGCAAATTTGATACAAGAAAACAAAACAGATTGAAAATTTTATCCTACTGCTTAATGTCAACTGTACACAAAAAAAAATAGCAGAGAATAAATACACAACACATGGGGGAGAAGGGAAGGGCGAACAGCAGAAAGATTTTGCCATTTACTTCTGCTCAACAAAATACCAGGAAAATCTTATTGCTCTCTTACTTCCTCCTCCCTCCCCACTGAGTTTTGTGTCTTTACTCTTTCTTATCTTTTGCGTATGCTTGACAAAGGCCAGTTGGCAGAAAATTTGTGCCTGTCATGTTTTTTGTATTCAGTTTGTGTTCTTATTCTGTTTTTGTGTGTTTCTGGTTCCTCGGAGAAGAGTGGCAGAATGGTTCAGACATTTGCCTGCCAGCAACTAAACTGAAGGCTCCAGGTTCATTTCCCATTGAGGCCTCAACGTTTCTCCCCAGTTTGATTGGAAAATCAAACTGAAAGTCTATTCATTCAGAAGGGAACAAAAAACAAGACAGACCTGTGCACCCTCTGGCATACACATGCTAAAGATCCCACAGCAGTTGAAAATTGTGAAGAGCAGGGTATTTGCCTGGCTGCCCTGCTGTAATTGGAGAAATAGGTTGACTTCACAGGTCCCTGCCCTTGAAGGCCAATTAGCCCTCTCCCCTTTCTAAAGTCTTGGTCAAAGAGAGAGAAAAAAAAAAAAAAAAAAGGTGACATTGCACTGCGGCAATGTGCTCTTAACATTTTTTATGGAAGAGGAGCTTGAGTTTCACACTGTAAATCTACTGTGACAAAGGAAATGAATTTAAATATGAATATGAATATGAATATGATTATGAACATGAAAATATGAATATTTGCTTGAACACTCGCTGTCATTTTGGTTCAGATGTGAAGCTTTTGCGTCCAAGTCTGACATGCACAAGTTTGGTTCTGGTCCAAGAAAAAATTTTTGTGGATGGTCAGTTCCCAGTCCATCCAGCTGTGAATGTTTTTTTTTTTTTTCTTTTTCTTTTTCTTTTTTGTCTAATGCTTTGTCAAGGTCACTGGAAATCTCATCATTCTAGGTGACATCAATGTCCACTACGACAACACTCACCGTTATAATAATAATAATAATAATAGTGCATTTATACAGCGCTTTCCGAAACCTCAAAGCGCTTTACATCAGTAAACCATACATATATAAACCAAATAACAGGCTACAATACAAACAAACTCATCAAAAACTATCCACAGGAAATCAACAACCACACAGACACACCAAATAATCTCTCTCCCTCTCACCCCCTCCCCGCCCACCCCTCTCCCCCCATTTTCAAACACACACACACAACACCCACACACACACAGCCACACATCACACACACACACACACACACACACACACACACACACACACACACACACACACACACACACACACACACACACACACACACACACACACACACACTGGCATACACCCCATTGTGCACAATTTCATCCAGAATGTCAAGCAGGATCAACCCACTAGCCAAAATCAGGAAAAACACTGTTTAAAGAAGTAAGTTTTTAAACTTGTTTTGAAAGATGGTAGAGTTTTAGAGTGGCGGATGGACTGAGGCAACAAGTTCCATGTCTGAACAGCAAAAACTGCAAAGGCTCTACCACCGTGAGTTTCTCTGTTATATTTTGGCACACGAAACTTCTTGTCATCCACAGAAGAGCGGAGTGATCGAGAAGGTACGTAGACAGTCAAGAGTTCAGAGAGATAGTCAGGAGCAGTTCCAGAAATGATGTGATAACAAAGGCAGCAAATCTTGTATTTTATTCTTTGTTCAACCGGGAGCCAGTGCAGTGTCTGAAACAGGGGTGTGCAGTGCTGTGACCTACGTGCCTTGAAGATGAGTTTAGCTGCAGAGTTCTGAACTTGTTGCAAATGTTTGAGATGTTTCTGAGGGCAACCCGCAAGGAGTGAATTGCAATAATCTAACCTAGACAGAATGCATGCAGTAACTAGACACAAGACATATCATCAACTCTCTGTCCAATCACAATATGACACAACATATTTCTGAACCAACCCATAAAAAAGGTCACATTCTTGACTGGATCATTTCTCGTGATCACCACAATTCAGCTACTGACAACTGCCTAGTTCTTTCTACCCGTCTAACTTCAGCCCTTCCATCTGACCACTCTGCAATTCTCTGTTCTCTTGACATTTCTCCTCCTTCCCGTACCACGCGCACAGTGACTCGACGCAATCTCAAATCTATTGACCTCTCCACATTTTCATCTGATGCCTCCCGCCTCCTTTCTGATAAGTCACACAACCTTGCCGATGAATTCTATACTACTCTCCACCAGCTTCTGGACACTCATGCTCCAGCCACAACCCGTCTTTTACCTGACCGCCCCCCTACCCCCTGGCTCACTCATGAGATTGCCTGTGCAAAACGTGCCCGCCGCAGAGCAGAGCGCCGCTGGCGTAAATCCAAACTCACTGTACACAGGCAACTTTTCCAAGCCTCTAAAACAAAAGTATCCACCCTCATTGCATCTGCAAAAACAAGCTATTTCCAAACCAAAATCCTGAATGCCTCTTCTTCAAGAGAACTCTTTACAACCATGAATCATCTCCTTGGCACACGAAAAGATTTACCTCTCCCAACAAAACACACAAATGAAGAACTCCCATCTGTATTCTCCAAGTATTTCACCACCAAAATACAAACTCTTCGTGACAGGCTTGACAGGACACCCTGTCAACCATGCCCACCTGACCCTTCCTTCTCTGGCACACCTCTTACTACTTTTACCCCAGTCTCACAAGAAGAAATTTTCAACACAATCAGATCCATGTCGTTCAAAACCTGCGAACTGGATCCTCTTCCAGGTTCTCTCTACTCTGACTGTCTCCCTACTCTCCTCCCATTCATCACTGACATCATCAACACTTCTCTTCAAACTGGAACTGTCCCAGATTCTTTCAAGTCTGCTATTGTTCACCCTCTCCTCAAGAAATACAATTTAGACCCAAATGAACTGAAAAATTACCGGCCTATCTCTAATTTCTCTTTCTTGTCAAAACTCATCGAAAAAGTTGTCCTCAACCAGCTGAACTCTCACCTGTCTGCCAAAAATCTTCTCAATCCTTTCCAGTCAGCCTACCGCCAGTGCCATAGCACTGAAACTGCCCTGCTACACATTCTCAACAATCTCCTCCTTGCAACTGATACTGGCAAAGTCTCTCTCCTCACACTCCTTGATCTGTCTGCAGCCTTTGACACCATTCATCATGGTATTCCCTTTCTAGACTTCATCATACTTTTGGCATCTCTGACTTTGCTCTCTCCTGGTTCACTTCATATCTGTCAAACAGAAAACAAACTGTTCTCATTAATGGCACTTACTCTCAACCTGCATGCCTGACCTGCGGTGTTCCACAAGGATCTGTCCTTGGCCCTGTTCTTTTCACTCTTTACACCTCCCCCCTGTCCAATATCATCAACTCCCACTCTATAAAACACCACTTCTATGCTGATGACACCCAACTTCTAGACAGTGACACACCAGACAATATACAGCACCTCTTGACTCACACCACTGAGTGTTACTCGGACATTAAGAACTGGATGACGTTCAACAAACTTCAGCTTAATGACGACAAGACAGAAGCTATCCTCATTGGCACCCGTCAGAAACTTTCTCAGCTGCCTCCTCTTTCTCTCCCATTATGTAACACATCAGTCCCAATTTCTGATTCAGCTAAAAACCTTGGTGTCTGCATTGACTCTACCCTCTCCATGAACAACTTTGTTTCTCAAACTGCCAGATCTTGCTACTATCACCTGCATCGTATAAGCCTGATCAGGAAGTATCTCTCTGTCGAAACAACTGCAAAACTCGTTCTCTCCTTCATAATGTCTCGCATTGACTATTGCAATTCACTCCTGTCTGGTCTTCCTGCCTCCACCATTCACATCCTACAGCGCATTCAAAACAATGCTGCATGCCTTGTACTCAAAAAGAAAAAAAGCTGACCACATATCTCCTCTCCTGGCACAACTTCACTGGCTCCCTGTATCAAAGCGCATACAGTACAAACTAGACACCATGTGCTACAAAAGCCTCAATAACGCAGCCCCCGATTACCTGTCAAGCCTACTTGAGATCTATGTTCCCTCACGTACCCTCCGCTCTGCCTCCGATCCTCTGACTTTTCGCTTTCCACGCACTAAGCTCAATACCTATGGTCCACGAGCCTTCTCTGTTTCTGGTCCACTTTTCCTGGAACAAACTTCCTCTCTCTGTCCGTCAGCAACCTACTTTTGTCTCCTTCAAGTCCGCTCTCAAAACTCACCTTTTCTCCTCTGCATAAAATCCTGACCTCACTCATCCCCCTCTGTAGCCTGTCTCCACTCGGAGGGGAATCACATTGTAATATATATTTGTATATATAATATGCTCTCTATAATTTTCCATTGCTTTTATTCTTTTTCCCCATTTATAGCCATGTGTGAGTGTGTGTGTGCGTGTGTGTGCGCGCGTGCGTAAGTGTATGTTCAGCGCTTAGATTTGATTTTTATCGAGATTTTGCGCTATATAAATATTGTAATTATTAATTATTATTATTATGACCCTTTTCAAGGTTGAAAAAGGTAAAGCATTAGGGGCAGAGGATATGAGCACTGCCGTCTTGATGATGGCTCCAAGAAAGGTTGGGGTCTATATAAATAGTGATCAATCTTAATTACACTTCACAATATCAGGTTATGGCTAATCTTTATCTCACTTTTTTCAGTTTCACTTTTCAAAAACAAAACAAAACAAAACAAAAACTAAAAGGAAAATGGAGATGTTCTGTGTACCTGTTTATCTGTTTTAAAAAAAAAATATGCCCTTTAATGATTTTCTGTGCTGTGTCTTGATGGATCTCCACTAACTTTGGGTCAACGGTGTAGACCATTGAGGAAACTTGAATGCTTGAATTTGGAAGTCCTAATCCAAAGGTCAAGGTCACATGGACCACAAAAGTGCCTAAAATCAGTAATTTTTTTAGGAAGATGTGTGAACTGCACTTTGTCAGGAACTCTAACAATATTTCCATTTTGTTTTCTCTGTTGTAACACTAACAGTCTTTCAGCACAGGCTGGTTTGTTCTTTTGATAGAGCTGTGGACTCAAGATTTTCTGTCTCGAGTTCAGTCCCAGCCAGCAGCATTAAGAAACTGGTCTGTTTGCTGCTCTGCTTAATGTTTCCATTGTTCTGATGGTGTCGTCTTAGTGTTTCAAAGGTCCCTTCTCCCTCCTGCACCTCATTTCAAGACTTTGCTCAGGTTTAAGGCATCTGCATGATCATTGCTGGCAGATTTGGGTGGAGCACATCTATGGAATTGTCTGAGAGCGATGGAACCCCTCTTGAAAAATCTCCAGACTCCAGCAGCAAAGAATCTTTCATTGTCCCCTCTTTGTGTTACTCTGCTTTTTTTTTTCATCTGATGTTTTTTGAACATCACAGTGATCTTGAAAAATACAAAATCTAGATTTTTTTGGTAACAATTCGTGCACAAAAAGGGATATTGTTTGAATGGCTTGATCCATCCTGTTTGTGCATTGTGGTATAATGTTTCAAACCAAACTTTCCTTCAGGCTCAACTAAGCTGTTTGCCGGGAAATCATTTGACCAGACGGATGGAGTCAGGGAGGGGAGGGACAGCCCATCATCAGACAAATACAAAGACAATGGAATTCCTCCTTCAGTTCAAATTAACCTGGAACCTGTGGAGATAGTAGCAGTAAGTATTTATCAGAAATTTCTTGAGATTTCAAATTTTCAAACTCGACTTCACCTTTTTCTTATGAAAAAAGAGAGATTGTTTCATATTAACTGGAGTGTGCATGTGTGTGTATGTATATGTGTATGTGTATGTGTATGTGTCAAAGGGAGATTGTTTCATATTAACTGGAGTGTGTGTGTGTATGTGTGTGTGTGTGTTTGTGTGTGTGTGTTTGTGTGTGTGTGTGTGTGTGTGTGTGTGTGTGTGTGTGTGTGTGTGTGTGTGTGTGTGTGTGTGTGTGAGAGACAAAAATGTGGTAGCCAGATTTTCTCCACTATTTGTGTATGGATCTTTACCATATTTGGGTAAAAATGTATAGACAGCGGAACAGTCACAATAACAAGAGTGTGGAAGTCATGGCACCATGGTCAAAGTTATTTTTTATGAAGAATGTGTGTGAACCGCATTTCCTCGGAATTGTGTAAATTCTGTTTCCACTGCTGTGACAGTCTATCATAGTCCTCACCTCTTGTCAAGTTTTTGTTTGTTTGTTTTTTTGTTTGTTTGTTTGTTTGTTTTTTGTCTAATGCTTTGTCAAGGTCACAGAAACTTTCAGAAGTACAGGGAAATTTCTGTTTACTTGTTTGGTTATTGTTGTCAGTGGTGGTGGTGGTGTTGGTTTTGTTGTTGTTGTTGTTAGATTATTGGTTGGTCTGGTTGGCTGGTTGACTGATTGATTGTTTGTCATGCTTTATTCTTGAGTCCCGCAAGATCACAACAGTCAGCACAGTTTTTTAAAAACTATATTGTGATAGATGAGAATGTTAACATGCAATGCTGTAATGATGTGATTTAAAGATTCCTTTCTGCTTTATCCTTGAGTCCCAAAGGGTCAGAACAACAGCACATTTGTTTGTTTGTGATTTAACGCTTGACAAAGGCCAGTTGGCCAAAAATGTGCACCTGTCTTGTCTTGTTGTATTAAATATGCGTTCTTATTCTTTTTTCATGTTTTTTCTGGTTCCTGTTTGCTTGAACGCGGGCAGTCACACTTGTTTTGGATTTCAAACTAAATTGTGGTAGATGAGAATGTTAACAGGTAATGCTGTAATGATCAACCATGATATAAAATTTCTTCATTAATCCATATTTGATACATTGTATGATACCGTGATGTTTGAATTGAATTAAACATTGGATTGAATATTGCGCAGCCCACTCAGCCCAAGAAAGCACCGGACACTCACATCAAGAACATGCAGCCTGAACTTCGACAGCTGGTTATACAGGATCTCAGTCTGTACAAGGGCAATGGTATGTTATTATTGTTATAAATCATTTTTGTATAGCTCTACTCTCCAAACTCCATTTTTGTATAGCTCTGTTCTCCAGACTCCATTTTTGTATAGCTCTGTTCTCCAGACTCCAATTTTGTATAGCTCTGTTCTCCAGACTCCATTTTTGTATAGCTCTGTTCTCCAGACTCCATTTTTGTATAGCTCTGTTCTCCAGACTCCATTTTTTTTTTATAGTTCTGTTCTCCAGACTCCATTTTTGTATAGCTCTGTTCTCCAGAGTCCATTTTTATATAGCTCTGTTCTCCAGACTCCATTTTTGTATAGCTCTGTTCTCCAAACTCCATTTTTGTATAGCTCTGTTCTCCAAACTCCATTTTTGTATAGCTCTGTTCTCCAGACTCCATTTTTGTATAGCTCTGTTCTCCAGAATCCATTTTTATTAGCTCTGTTCTCCAGACTCCATTTTTGTATAGCTCTGTTCTCCAAACTCCATTTTTGTATAGCTCTGTTCTCCAGACTCCATTTTTGTATAGCTCTGTTCTCCAAACTCCATTTTTATATAGCTGTGTTTGCCAAACTCCATTTTCGTATAGCTCTGTTCTCCAAACTCCGTTTTTGTATAGCTCTGTTCTCCAAACTCCATTTTTGTATAGCTCTGTTCTCCAGACTCCATTTTTTGTATAGCTCTGTTCTCCAGACTCCATTTTTGTATAGCTCTGTTCTCCAGACTCCATTTTTATATAACTCTGTTCTCCAGACTCCATTTTTGTATAGCTGTGTTCTCCAAACTCCATTTTTATATAGCTCTGTTCTCCAGGCTCCATTTTTGTATAGCTCTGTTCTCCAGACTCTATTTTTGTATAGCTGTGTTCTCCAAACTCCATTTTTATATAGCTGTGTTCTCCATACTCCATTTTTGTATAGCTCTGTTCTCCAGGCTCCATTTTTGTATAGCTCTGTTCTCCAGACTCCATTTTTGTATAGCTGTGTTCTCCAGGCTCCATTTTTGTATAGCTCTGTTCTCCAAACTCATTTGGGCTCACTGTGCATAATGCATAATCAGACTTTTAGTGGAGCAAGGAGAACTCAAGATGTCAGGCAAGCTGACCACATTTCACTGTATTGTTCCACGATCTGCATCTTTCATGGATGTATCAGCTGCGTGTTTTCATGTTTCCATAAGCCATCAGACTCTGACATGACTTACAGGATCCTTAAGTTGCATATTTGATATTCTCATGCATAATATACACACGAAGGGGGTCTAGGCACTGGTAGGTCTACATACATGTTGACCAGGGAGAATAAAAAAAAAACTAAAAAAAAAACGTCCATCCTTTTCTCACCAGGCAGAAGTATCCAGGCAGGATTGAACCTATGACCTTTCCAGTAGAAGTCCCAAGATGTACCCACTTGACTACCATGCTTGTATGTTTTTGTTGCTTTTGTATGACTTTAGGTGGGTTTGTTTGATTATTGGTTATTTGGTTGGTTGATTGGTCTGTTTAATTGATTGTGTTTTCTTATTATTTATCTATTTATTTTTGTACTGGTTGGTTGGTTGCAGATATTATTGTTTCATTTTTGTTGGTTAGTTGTTTGATTGATCAGTTTAGATAATTGTTTATTATTCTGTTCAAATTGATTTTCTTTGCTTTCTCTGATTTTTCATTTGTTTAATACCGTAATTTCTTTATTTGTTCAATTTTTAATTCATTCTTTCATTCTTTTGTTTTTCTCATTTTGTTCATTTTTTCAAGGTTTTCTTTGTTGGTTTAGTATTTGTGTTGTGTTTGTAATATGCTGAAACAATGCTTATTCTGAGCAGATGGATGCTCATTCAGAGCAGATTGATTCCAACACAGCAGTCTCAGCACTAGGGATCATACAGGAGTTATCAGATCAGTGTAAGGTTACTCTCCGGAGGAATCCCGCACTTCTGTGAGATCATTTCAGTGGTGTGTGTTTGATCAGGAATGTCTAGTCTGATTCAAGGATGTGAGATGTTTCATTTCAGGATCAAACAGGCCCTTCCTCAATAGATCTTATGTGATGGTCTGGTGCTTGTCTTTTGAATGTCATAATAAACCAAGATTCTGCATGCAGGATATATTTAGGGCATGTTAAAGCAAGAAAGAAGAAAGAAAAAAAAAAGAGTTAAAAAAAAAAGTTAAAATGAGACACTGTACTAGAATTATGTGCTCTTCATATCCCCATTAGCTCAGTTGGTTAACCCTTTGACTCCTGTACCCTGTCCAGCAGCATCCTGCATTGTCAACTATGCTAGCAAAGCAAAAGCCTAGTCTTTGATTCCTTCACCTTATCCACCAGCTTTCTGAGTGAGCATAATACAGCAAAATACAAATACAATTACCATGGTACAATACAGTATAATACAGTTCAACTCATGCAGGACATTATGCGAGTAGCTGTGAGAGTGCAAGAACTTGGTTATAAGCCCTTGCAGGGAATTTTTGGATTTCTGATGGTTGATGCAGATGAAACTAAGCACTGAAGTATTTGTGTTCACATTTTACTTGAAACATACTATATGAGATCTTTAAATTACTATTCAGTATCATAATACTCCAATCTTTAGATTACTATTCAGTGTCAAAATACTTGTAAATGTTGTGTATGATCTTGTATAAATGAAATACCATTGTAAAATTTATTAATCATGAAAGAATAGAACCTTCTTTGCGAGTGGAAAAAGCATTCTTTAATGAGAAACAAACTTTATCCTATCCATCTCCATCCACTTTCTTAATGTTGTGATAATTGTGTGATAAAACCAGGAGCTGACTGGCGGATGCTGGCTCAGCGTGTAGGAATACCAGACTCCGTGGTCTCCACCTGGCAGCAGATGAAGCTGGCTCAGCCAATGAAGAACGTGCTGGGGGTGTGGGCAGCGTCACCTGGAGCTACAGTCCGCATGTTGCACCGACATTTGGTTTCCCCGCAGATGAGATGCATTCTGCTGGCCAAACGTATCAGTGATCACTATGAAGTGGACTGACCCCTGTTGTTTATATGCTGATTGAGTGGTGTATAGTGTTAGTTAGATAGGTTTTATTATCATTTTTGCTACTTGTATATGAATTGTGTTTTGCTGAGCAAAATCATTACTCATATGAGGTGGATTTGTGACTAAACTTGAGAGATTTTTGTGTCGGGACGTTGTTTGTTTGCAGAGAAGATCTCCCCATCCCCCCTTCCCTTTGTACATATTACAGAATTAGTACTTTTTTAATACATCATAGATTGCAAGTTTTGCTGGTCAAACTTTCATGTGTCTTCTATGAACCTGAAGTGTATAACCTAAATAGATTGAATTAATTTGTATAGAATAGAGCCATTTTCATTTTCCCATTTGTGGAATGTGTTCTATTGCGCAGCCTATTGATTGCATGAGATGAACTGGTAATCTACAGTTTGAAGTTTGTCCAAGATGGATTCATCACAATCAGGCAATTCCATATATGCTCTACCTCGTTCTGCCAGCAACTATTTGGAGCAGACTCCTTGAGCTAGTTGACACCACCAGATTGAATGAAGCATTAAGCTGGGCAGCAAACTGGCCGGTTTTCGTGTTGCAGGCTTGGACTGCAATCAAGATATCTGCTCTTGAATCCATGGCTCTAGCAAAAGAATTAACCAGACTGCTAGATAGGCTCCTGTGCCAGGAATAATCTGGAAAGATGCCCTGTTTGAAGTTTCTGTAGAGCGAGTTAAATTTTTGGTTATTTCTGTATAGATTGTTTCTGCCAGACATGACCAGTTGCTGTTTTAGATAAAATAGATTGGCCATCTGACAACTGTTTATTATGCTGAAAATGTTAGGTCATCATGATTGTTTCTTAGGTCATCTGTCATTGCTCAGTGTGTTTGTTTCTTGTTAAGTACAGTCTTTTGATATTATTCTTCACTTTGGTGGTTTAGTTTCAGGGTAAATTTCTCTGCAATATTTCACAGCATTTTTTTTTCTGTTTGATTTGGGCAGTTACATATAGATTGATTTTTCTACTCTTTTTGCAATGTGTATTTTTATGCCAAAGCCTGGGTCTTTTCTGTCATACGGCTTGCCTTGGAGAGCCCATTCCTTTTTGTTGTTCTCCAATCCCCACAAGAAACACTTAGTACTGGGTTACATGGTTACCAATAGCCTGACTCTTGACCCAGGTTTTGGCACTTCTACAACAGAGCTGAAAGAATCTCTTGAACTGTTCTTTTGTGCAGTGTTCAGTGACTTTCACAGAGTTAAAGGGTAGACTGAGAGAGAGAGAGAGAGAGAGAGAGAAGAGAGAGAGAGAGAGAGAGAGAGAGAGAGAGATTTTTATAACAGGTTTGCAGCTCATAATCAAACCTGTGCAATAACATCATGTTCAGAGCACTAGGCAGTCCTATTATTCATTATTTATTCATTTATTGATTTGTCAATTTTTTCCCCTATATTTAGTCTGTAGTTGTGTTGTAGTAGTAGCTGCAGCAACAGTAGTAGTAGAAGTCATGGCAGTCAGCAGTAATAGTAGTATAATAATTCTACTTTCATTTACTTTCTGGAGGGAAACAGAGCACCAGATAGACCCAGGGAGAAAATATTGGACGGACTTGCAGAGTGGTTGAAGACAGAGAGGGTGGGAGATGTACTTGAAGCGACAAAGGATAGATTCATATGAAGGGCCATGATTGCCAATGCCTTGCGGCAGGGCACATGATGATGATGTTTCTTTTGCTTAGTGGTAGTAGTTGCAACAGTTTTATTGGATTCATGAATTGATTGATTGATTAATTGATTAGCAAATTTATTTATTTATCTATTTATTTATCTATTTATTTTATTGTTTATTTGTTTATATTTTTGTTTGTTATCTATCTTATCTATCTATCTATCTATCTATCTATCTATCTATCTATCTATTTATTATTTATTATTTGTTTGTGTTTTTATTTATGTTTTTGTTTATTTATTCATTTATAGTGTTCATTTATTTATTCTCTGTGCTCTGTACATGTACATATAGCTCAGTTTCTGGGACCTTAGGTCACAAAAGTGAGATGAATTTCAGTATATGATGTCAGATGATGATGAAGGTATAAAAATGATATATATGTATATGTATAGTGATCTGTTGGACAAAGAGCATTCAGAAGCAGACACATGTTCAACACTTACTATTATGTACAGTAATATCCTGATATCTGCAGAACAGAGGAATACGCATACTTGCTGTGCTGGGTCAGTCAGCAAGAAAAACACATTCAGTTTGGTATGCTTACAGTGGAAGAATGTGTGGTTTTTGTTTGTTTGATTTTTGTGGAGTTGTGTGTATTGGTTTTTTTTAGGGGGGAAGGGGAAGTTACACAGAGCTTTATTTTACTTTATGTTTAAAAGACACATTATCAAAACAGCCTGTATCATTTCATCATTCGTCTTTGAGTGTTTGTCTTATAATCCCCCATGACTGTTTTATTCATTTTGTCATGTGAATAATCACGATAAAGTATACTTTTTTTCCCTTGTTTACATGTCACACCACCTTTCAATAATTTTCACACACCGGTGAAGCATTTAACTAATTAATGCTTCAGACCAAAGAACGTACATTGGTTGTTTTCAAAATATAAAGGTGGTATGATTATTACTCACGTTTATGAGCAATATTTCCATAGCATCTTCCCCGCCAAGACCCGTATTCCTTTCAGTCATCCAT
>JAPXFY010000012.1:19133198-19145698 GCA_030674185.1 Monoplex corrugatus
TCAGCAGGAATCTAGTGGATAGAGTGAAGATGTGAAAAGTTTTGCTTTGTCATTAAAGCTTATTCTACAAGAAGCTGGCAAATAGGGTGAGGGAGATAATGGAGTACGTTTCTGCTTTGCAATCGATACCGATAATGCTGGAAGCTGGTGGACAGGGTGATGGAAATAAAAGGTTACAATTTTTGCTTTGCAATAATGGCTGATGATGCAGGAGGCCGGTGGACAGGGTGACGGAGATAAAAGGTTAAGTTTTCGCTTTGCTATCATGACTCATAATGCAGAAAGCCGGGAGTCAAAGCGTTAATTTTCCAATACCATGTGAGTTGCCTGAAGGATTCTGCACAAGCACGTAATTTCCACTGTTTTACGGCTGTGATGATATTGCTGACATTTGACCAAAGAAGCATATCTGCATCACCCTTCCCCAATATAGTATAGTTATATGTAATTGGAAATGATAGCATATGGCATACAATGTACACAACAGATTACTGAATCCTGCTTACACCTCCCTTTAAAAATATTCGCATAAAAACATTGCAATAGAAAAATCTGAGCAGGTGAAATTGTTATGAATTGGACCCAATAACAACAACAAAATGAATACAAAACGCATACAAACATACACATGAAAGACACAGAAGACAGGCGGTACAGAATTTTTGCCTCATCTTTTTGTCTTCTCACAGCTACCCCCTATACCCTTCCCATGCACACACACACACCTGTTTTGATCTTTTCCTCTCTTGGTGACTGACACTTTCTACCGGAGATTCCATGTGAAGAACTGCAATTTAGAGAATGATGCCACAATCTGCAATATACACATAGATAATATACACAATGAAAGCATTTGTCAAAAGCATACGTACAGGCATATCCTATCAACCAAATTAAACCAAGTACAAACATACATTATCATGTATACGTACGTACATCCATGTGCATTCATGTGAGCACACATTCAAGACAGGAAGGCATGCACACATGTATATCTATGTATGCATATATGCAAGTATACAACCTATCTCGCTCTCTCTTTTGCTGTCTTTCTCACACAGTCTTTGACAAGAACCATTTCTCAATGAACATGAAACTGAAACTACGAAATACTTTATGATGCAGGACACATACACATACACACACGTATCCTGTCAATCAAAGACCATAGCTCAAACTACACAGACACACACACAGACACACACACACACACACACACACACACACACCACACACACACACACACAACAAACAACAAACACACACACCACACAAAGTTTAAAAACCAGTACTTGACAAATACAAAACTAAGAAAGAAAAAAAAAACTTTAAAAAGAAAACTGATAATTGCCCGTAGTATTAAGCATTATGTGCATGTCGCTCTAACCAAAACTACAGTCACAGAATAATTTGTCACACAGGACAGGCTTGGAGCACAGCATTTCCAATGAAGACAAGCCACAAATACACAAAATCACTCCAAAAAGCACATTTAACGCTCGCTTATATTTTGTTTCAGAAAAAACAAAGTATAGTTAAACAAAACTGAAAAGTTCATCACACCAACAATACCACAAGCACAAAATAATCCCCATTAGTACTGGCAAGTCATACAAGCCACCAATCTCCTTTTATGCCAAGTAACATGACCACCACAAACATACAGAAACACCAAGACAGGGGAAATAATTTCAAGACCACACACACACACACACACACATACACACAAGTGCACACAGAAATAGATTAAAACACACACAATACATTTACACACAGAGAAAACACACACACACATTTACATACACATATAGCGCACACATACTAAAACAAACACACCCTCATATTTACACACACACACACACCTACACACACACACAACACACACACACACACACACACACACACACACACACACACACACACACACACACACACAACACTGGAGTTCAAACTGAACAAATTTCCCTTTAAAAATGAAAACGAAATTTTATATCACAGCAAAATGGACAACAAAATTTCAACAATGCAACACATTTTTGTGACAAAATTAATTTTCAACACAAATCTGATGGAAGAAACAGTTTGTTGTGAATGAAGCAAATCACAAACATTTATCATTTAGTAAAAGTCCAATGTTTCCAAACAAAAGATATCTTCATATAAGGCCAGAACAAATGTTCAATTTATGCACAATTATCCAATTTGTGTTTTTCAGGAAAGGAAGTCAGACGCACACAATCAACGGCGGTTTGATCGCTGCTGGTTCATTCTGAAACATAAATGTGCGAAAGGTCAATTCACAGAAAGTAATTTTTTTCTATTTTCAACATTGTGAGAAATTTACATACACAAATATACAGTTACGCATAAGTTATTACTAGTGATTTTTGCATCTGTTCATATTTTTCCTTCCTCAAGCCCCACCCCCAAACACACTCACATTTGTCTCTGATCCTCCTTTTTCAAAGGGATCTGAATGGGCCAGTGCCATTCTCATCTGATGCAGACAATCATGCAGACATCTGCACTTTTTTTACATTGCACGATGTCATGCAATGTCATTGTTTTTCAAGTCACATACAGGCCTGGTACCTCTGACCTCAGACCTCTACACTTTCTGTTGGATTCACCACCCTTAGCTCATAGCAAACCTATCCTTTGTTGTATTTTCAGAACTTAAGTATCAACCTTGAACCAGCTAAACAAGATGGTAAAAAGGAAACGACACAAAAAAGTAAAACTGGAAACACAAAAAAGGAAAGTACATACACACACACACACACACACAACACACACACACACACACACACACACACACAACACACACACCAACACACACACAACACAACACACACACACACACACACACACACACACACACACACTAAACAACACACACACACACACACACACACTAAAACACACACACACACACACACACAAAACACACACACACACACACACACACACACACACACACACAACACACACACACACACACACACACAAACAAGTACACCCCTGCTCACCTTGCAATTTGCTCCACATACTCGGCAGTCTGGTTAGGATTGATCTGACCCAGGTAGGGGTAGCTGTTGGCGCCGTTGGGGTTGCGGCCGTTGTTGCTGGTGCCATTGTACATGTAGCCCTGCTGGCCGGCCCCATTGTTCAGATGTTGGTACGACATTGTGCCTGTCCGTGGCATGTCGCTGCGAGGTTGACCTCGGCGACGACCTGCTCCTGTGGAGTCCAAATGGAAGAGTGTGACAAGTGCGTCATGTCTTTTTATTCTATTTTATTATTTCTTTTTTTTTAAGGATCATTGCAAACAGGGAGGTTACCTTTGTGCTTACCTTTTTTTTTTCATCCCATTTTTTATGCCACTTTAATGGCACAGAAGCTGGAACAGTTTTTACAATGCAATGAGAATGATAATCATGATGCTATGGACTCCCATCTAGGATTGAGACTGTGTGACAGGGCTGTACTATAGCTTACTATCATAATATATCCCGGCATCAACCAGACCCAAGAGATACAGACACCTGCGGTGCTGGTCAAAAGATTTGAGCAACACCCTCAATGACACATTCGTGAAATGGATGAGACTTGACTGTGTGGTCCAAGTCTTTCCAATGAGCCCATAGCATGTACCAACTCTGGGTAGGATCCGGTTAGAGTTGGAAAATCCCACGATGGGGATTCGAACCCACAACCTTCCAGTCTGTAGTCCATTGTGTTAACCACTACACCACGGCCACTGGTTGTGTCATGTTGTCTTGATGTCAATGTTGCAATACAGAATGCCAGGAGTATTTTTAGGGTTTTGGTTGCTTTGTTGTTTCTGCTGATGTAACCGTTGCCTTTAGTTTTGTCCTCAACTGGTTGCTTTGTAGTTGTTGCTGATTTAACTCTTCTAATTGATGTCACTGTTCTCTTAAGTGTTGCAATAAAGAATGTCATTGAATAGGGCATTGGTTGCCTTGTGGCTGGCAATGCAATTCTTGCTTTTAGTTTTGTCCTCAGTTGGTTGCTTTGTTGTTACTGCTGATGTATTGTTGTCTTTTGTTTTATCAAAACCACAAAATACAAAATTAACAAGAGATATTTTATGAAGGTAAGCGTACAAAACTGCCATCCAGTGTCAATCTCAAATGGAATTCCACAGAATAATCACTATCATCCCCAGTCTCATTATTATAGTATACTGAAGAATCATACCAAACTGTGGCCCTTTATATCACTGCTCATGGTTTTAGAGGAGTGCTGCTGAGCTGAAATTAGTGGTAAGAGTGTACTGACACAGGAGCAGTGCAAAAGATGAGCAAGAAAAATTTTGAGAAGAAAAAAAAAAGAAAATAAAGGGCTCCAATTTTTCCAAGAAGAAGGAGGGGGTCATTTCATAATCCTCACTACCCCTCAAGATTACTTTGCTTTTGAACTGTGAAACCCTGTGCATCAAAGGGGCACTATTGATAATTTTGCAACAAGTTCCCCCCCCCCCCCCCCCTGCCATCTCTACCAGCCCTCTGTCACTCTTTGTAAACTGCTGAAGTTCAGGCCCTTCCATTTTTGGATGCTGTCTTCCCATCTTGTTTCTGCCTTCCTCTTGTTCTTTTCCCTAGAACTGTGCTTTGCAGGATGGTTTTTGCAAGGCCTGAAGATCTTGTGACATGCCTGTACCATTTCATTTTGCGTCTTTTACTGTAGTCAGATCTCCAAATGGGATAATGGGTTGTTAGACTTTACTGTGTACAGTCTTGTCGGGTATACGGTCATTATATGAGATATGTTGAATCTTTTGTTAGCATTTCATCTACACCAATAAGTAAAATATCACTGAAATATCACTACCAACAAAAAAGTTAAAGGCACAAATTTGAGCAAGAGACTGTAGTTACAAGAAGTACTGACCTCGCTGAATGGGTTCAGCCTCATCGTAGTAGGCACCAGCACCAGTGAAGGCTGCAGGGGAAGCCAGCTGTACATTGGTCACTTTGACTGGCACTGATGTCTTGTACTGCTGGTACTGGGAGATGCCTGGTAGTGTCGCCTCCACCATGTTATTGTTTTGCTGTAAACACATAAACAAACTCTTTAGAGAGAATGGAGTTTAGGGCAAAACACTTACTTGAGGGGGGGGAGTTCTCCTCTGAGAGGAACTTCTGCTGTCTGGCTCTTGTTTCTTCTACAGTCTCTAATATAAAACCAGGTGGAGGACTGGGATTGAACTTGAGATATCAGCTGAGCTTGTGTTTCATGATGATACTCTCTCCTTCAATGCAGGTTTCAGCCTGGACAGTGCTGATGTTGTCTTTGCTGCCCTTGAGATGATTTCTAGATTGGATCCCTCATTCAAAAGTGTCTACATCTTAAACACCCAAAAATTCAGTTAGCAATGAATCTCTGCTGATCGGTTACATGTTTGAGTGAAGGTGGGTGTTGCTGCCCATGAACACACCACACACACACACATCGTCTAAATAGCACATATGTGAATAGACATTAAAAGAAATAATGACACACACCACACACACACACACCAGCACACAACACACACACACACACACACACACACGCACGGCACGCACGCACGCACGCACAAAGAAAAACAGACTAAATGAGAGAGTACTCACAGGCATCTGGTCCGCAAAGTACATCTCTGCCTTGTTCCTCTCCTCGTCAGTGACAGGAATGCCGTCGATAATCATCAGCTGAGGCATCCGGAACACCAACACCACACGATGCATCAGACGTCGTGCCACCTGCCACAACAGTATTACACTTGACACTCATGCACAACCTTGACACTTAACTCCAAGTTGACCACAAATGAGAAGAAGCTGAAGACGAAGAATGGCTAAATGCCAGGAGCTGAAATGATATACGCTGAAACAAAGCTTTTTCGTATTGTTAAAGCAAACTGTAAGGTTGTAGCATTCACTGGCTTCAGTAAACTGCATGTCACTTACATACACACTGTCATTGTTGAAAAAACAATGACAGGACATCAAGAACTATCAGATAGCCTGAAATGATGCTGGCTGAAACATAGCCTCTGTCTTGCTAAAGCTAGCTGTATGGTCCAAACGAATGCTGGCTTGAAGCAAATTGGATGTCATATACACAACAACAAAACATTCGACTGAACAGTAAAACCCATCATCAAATGAAGTACTGCAGTGATACTGGCAAAGTCAATGTCATCATCACTATAACCATATGCAACAGAATTTACAGTCACTTTGATTTCGAGAAAAGCGATGAAATACAATGAGCAAAATAATGATGTTAAATTTTTAATTCTGAGAAGACCTCATAATCAAAAGACTCCAGAATCTGTCAGACTACTCAGTGATCAGCGATACATTGTCTGTGGAGTGTACAATGTGCTAGTAACTCTTATGACTTAGCTGAGAGATTTTATCAAACAAGGGCTCGCAAACATACATAGGTACACAGTACCAAATAGTTACACATTAATTCAGTACTAAATAACACACACCACACACACACACACACATACATATCTATCTATCTATCTATCTATCTATCTATCTATCTATCTATATATATAATAGAAAGAGAGAGAGATACATATATATATATATATATATATTATATATATATTATATATAATACACACATATATATATGACATCTCTCCCTCTCTCTCTCTCTCTCTAAATGTATACATGTTTATTCATTTTAGGACAAAGCTAAAGGTCAGCAGCTGCAGAAGTCTGGCCGATGCTTGATGTAATTCTAATACATCTATTCACAACAATAAGAAGACTGGCAATACTTCAAGTTTAATTCTCAATAAAATAAAAAATAAAACATACATACATTTGAATCTATTGCATCATGCCCATTGTCTGATCACAGTTATTCTTAACATATATAAGCAAAATCATCCTCCCAGTAAACAAAGAACAGGTAAACAATAGCCATGGTACAGTGGTTAGTACAACAGATACCAGCTGAAAGGTTGTGGGTTCAAATCCCATTAGTTCTGTCAAAATCAATGTAGGATTTTTCGACCCCAACCAGCTACTATCAGAACTAAGTGTGTTATGTACTCATAGATAAGACTGGAACCACACAGTAGAATCTTATCCACTTTACGGATGTGTCATTGAGGGTGTTGCTCAGATTCTCCAAACCAACACCACAGGCATCTGTATCTCTTAGGCCTGGCCGATGCAGAGTACAGCTCTGTCATGTCAAGCAGTCTCAATCAAGAATGGAACTCCAGCTAATCATGACTGTCATCCCCATCAGCAATATCATCGTAGCATTGTAAAAAAATTGTCCCAGCTTCTATAACCATTTAAGCATCAAAGAAAATGGGACTTCACCCTGCCCCCACTCCACCCCCACCCAAAAAATTTTTATTTTTATTAAAACATAAAAGTAAATTCACTCTTAACTTTGTTTAACTGATAAACAAGTAACACATAACTCTGAAGGAAACACATACCCTGATAAACACAAAACTTTTCAACAAAGAAACAAACAATAACAAACATAAAATAATAGCAACTAACAAGAACGATAAACCCAACAACAAAGACAGGAAATAACCAGTCAAAGACAACACCATGATTAGTACCTAACCTACATTATCCACTAAAACTTTCATTAAGTTCAACTTTTATCCCTTTGACTCCTGCACCCTATCCACAACTGCAAAAACTTAACCCTTTGACTCCCTCACCCTATACACCAGCTACTTAACCCTTTGACTCCCTAACCCTGTCCACCAGCTTACCAGCAGGAAGCTGGTGTACAGGGTGAGAGAGTCAAAGGATTAAGTTTTTGCTTTGCTAGCATGGTTGACAATGCAGGAAGCTGGTGGGCAGGATGCAGGAGTCAAAGGGTAAATATGGACGGCATTAATTACAAAAACCAAAATCAACAGAATTACACCCCATATCTGACATGCATGACAGTCAAGCGGGTAAGATGTCCAACTGCCCATCGTAAGGTCTGAGTTTGATCCTGCCTGGGTAAATCCTGCCTGGTGGGTTAAGGATGCAGATTTTTTCAATCTCCTGGGTCAACATGTGTGCAGACCTGCTGGTGTCTAAACTCCCCTGTGTGTATGTGCATAATAAATAATTACAATATTTATATAGCGCAAAATCTTGATAAAATCAAATATGCCCGTTAAACATCCTGTAAGTCCACCAAAGATGGAGTATGCAGACTGGGCAGCAACATACTACCTGCACAGTGTGGCTATGTCAGAGCACACACATGTGCCCGAGAAACTAGAAAAAACACACACACACACACACACACACACACACACACACAAACACAAACACACACACACAAACACACACACACACAAACACACACACACACACACACACACACACACACACACACACACACACACACACACACATGAATCAAACACACACCCATACTCAAGACAAAAATATTATTTTAGAGCATCTGAGCTTCTCTAAAATAATCACTTTCCATTAAAAATAATCATAGTGCTGAAGACCTTCAGGACCTATTCAGTAAAGGAAATATAACATACTCTCCCCACCCAAGCCTTTTGTTTTTATTTCAACAAGACTGAAAAAGAACCAAAACAGACAGGAAACTATAAATGAAAAGATAAAAGAAAGTCTGGGTGTGACTACAAACATGTACAACCCGTATAATCTGTCACTAAAATCAGACTGCATAGTAGGGAATACACAAATGTGCAAAGATGTCCCAAGTCCCATACAAGATGGTAATACTAATAACACCAAAAATGACTTTCATCACTTTATCTTGCACAGGTTATTTGAATTTCCAGAAAGTAGACTGCCATTTTCATACAACAAAATGGTACAGTTTTAACTTTGAAACAAACATAAAATGATGAATACTTCTTAGCCACTTTGCAAATATCTCTCTTGCTTACAAGAGGCATAGTGTACAGATAGTAATAATAATAATAATAATAATATAACAATAACAATAATAATAATTATAGTAATGATAATAGTAATAATAATAATGATGATGAAAACGATGACAATGATGATGATGATGATGATGATACTCATAATATGATAATAATGATTAATAAATAGTAAAGATCATGATGATGATGATGATGATGGATGATGAATATAATAATAATAATAAATTTAAAAAAATGATGATGATAATGATGATGATGATGATGATGATATATCATCATCATCATCATCAGGTGCCCTGCCGCATGGCGTTGGCGACCATGGACTTCCAACCATCTCTATCTCTCGTTGCACCCAGCATCTCCCCCACCCTCTTCATCCCCAGCCACTCTGCAAGTCCGTCCAGCATTCTCTCCCTGGGTCTACCCGGTGCTCTCTTTCCCTCCAGCTTTCCCGTTGTGACCAGGTGCTCCAAATCCCCCTTCCTCATAAAATGGCCTATAAATGTTGCTTGTCTTTTCCTAATCTTCCTTATCAGTGATCGACTTGTGTCTGCCTCCATCAAGACTGTCTCGTTTGTTTTCTTTGCTGTCCATGGTACTCTCAACATTCTTCTGAGAAACCACATCTCGGCTGCCTCAATCCTGCTCTGGCTTTGCTTGCTGACTGTCCACGTCTCGCATCCGTACAACAGTATTGGTTCTATATAACACTCAAGGACTCTCTTTCTGATGTTAATTGATAGGCATTTGTTGGTAAGAATGCTTGTCATCTTCTTGAATGCTGTTTTGGCTTGGCCGATTCTGCCAGCTATTTCCGATGTGCATCTGCCATCTGATGAAATGACCGTTCCCAGGTATTTGAACTTATTAACCTGTGTCAAGGTTGTGCCATTTGCTGTTATTTTGCATGAGGGGATTTCATGTTTTTTACTGATCACCATGACTTCAGTCTTCTTGCTGTTTAGTTCCAACCCCTTACCTTTGCTTTCTGTTTCTAGTATATTCACAAGGTTTTGTAGGTCCCTTTCATTTTCTGCAATTAGCACGGTGTCATCTGCATACCGAATGTTGTTTATCATTTTCCCTCTAACCTTTAATCCAGGGTCTTCTTCTAGATGATGATGATACTAATACTAGTTATAATGATGACGATGAAGATGATGATGATGATGATAATAATAATAATAATAATAATAATAATAGTAATAGTAGTAATAATAATGATAATATAATTAGTAGGAGAAGAAATTGATGAAGAAAAAGTACCGATAGTACAAGAAAAATTTGAGTCATAATAAGAAAACCATAATCATAACAACAACAACAATAATAATAATAACAACAATAAGCCGAAGATTCTGTTAAAAAGCATACTACCTCCAGATTCCAACCTATGGGACCCTGATGTCAATTAGGAAAAATAATTAATGCACACTAATTTATATTTGAAAAAAAAACCCAGAATGATAGCAAACAGAAAATTATAAATGACATGACAAATCTAGATTTGAAAACAAAATGTGTTTATTGCTTGGTTGGTTGTAGCTGTTTTGTTGTTGTTTTGGGGTGGGTGGGAGTCAGGTGCATGTGTTGTGCGTGTGATGTGTGTCTATGTGTAGTCAGTTAATGATTAATGTATTTTTTCTATTATGTAGTGTTCATGCCTAATGGTCCTAATATCTATTTCAATTTTATGTTAATAATACTAAAATTACTATCATCTGTTCTTTTTTTTTTTTTTTTTTTTTTTGATGAACTAACAATAACTATTGCATTAATATATGTATACACATAGATTTTTTTTTTCAAATTATGCCTATTGATCTTTTTCTTCTCTTCTTTCTTAACTTTATCAAGAATCACTGTGGATCAAACAGAAGGGCAGCTCACCAGATTCTTCCAGTTCTGTTATTTGTGTGCCAAAGTCTGGGTTTCTATAAATGGTTTCTCTGTCAACTCTGCTATGTTGTGAATCCATCATTTTTTTCCTCTCATCCCTACCAGTTCACTTCCTCAACAGTTCCCTGGAAGACTGATTTTGGAAGGCTATTGGATCTTGTTACATGGCCATACCAAAGTGGACAGGGTGCAGGAGTCAAAGGGTTAACTGAGCAGATCTTCATATCATCCATTGTGCTATCTGATGGTCTGGTGCGCTTGTTCATTCAGTACGTCTGATGTTTACTATGTTGGGATAACACATCATTTCCATGGCTTGGATCTGTCTTCTCAAATCCGCTTTAAGAGTCCAAGGAAAGGTGGAATATATCAGTGCATATAAGAGCCTGATCTTGCATTTCATGAAGATGTTCTTGTCCATGACCTGCTACTATCTTTATATTAAATGTAATAATGATCAGTGATTATGTACAGTAAAATGTGAATATTCTTGACGTGGACTGTTCAGACTATACAAATGAAACATTATCATGTGTCATCACATTAACCAGGTTTATGCAATAAGAAAATGTTCTGATTTTCTTTGATGCATGTATGCATATGTTGTTTTACTTAGGTGGTATGCTACTGCACAGTCTGCGTATTCCATCTTAGCAGACGTGCTTGCTGGGGTATTTTCATGTTTTCATAAACCACCGGACAATGACATAATTAACAGGATCTTTAACGTGCATATTTGATGTTTTGTGTGTGTATGCACAACAGTGGGTTTAGGCACTAGCAGGTGTGCGCACATGTTGACTGGGAAGGTCAGAAAAATCTCCATGCTTTACCCACCAGGCTGACAAACCCATTTTTCCTGATCAGAAGTTTGATCTCTTGCCCATTTGACTATTGTGTCCATCATGGCAACACTGATAAACCTTGCCACAGACAGGCCCAACAATTAGTGTCATAATAGTACACTTGTCAAAATAGTACACTTTTTTCTGAATACCAAATCATTACCATCTGCCCAGTGCTTTCTGAGTATTACTATAGGTGGAAAGATACACAGTTTACGATTTTGTTCAAGAGTGATTCATTGCACTTGGACAACTTGCCAAAATTATCTACTAAAAACTCCTTAGTCCTAAGCAAAACCTTACGTGGAGGCAAGGTGCTGAAATAGGGAAAGGAATGGGACCTATGAAACACAGACACCACCAGAATGACTGGTGCATTATGATGGGCAGGGACCAAGCCAACTTTTATGTTGCAGGGTGGGTTTGAACTTGAGACATGAGACTCAAGATCCATGGCACAATCAAAAGAGCCAACCAGCCTGCAAAAACGCATACAGACCCATAGACAGACTAAAATCAAAAATACACAGACAGACAAGCTGAGCCAACTATACCAAACCACTAAGGACCAGTGGGTTACCTCAAACAGAACACAATGCCTGCAATCAACAATGTTAATGATAGAACTGTAAACCATGAAATATATTAATAATGGAACTGGTTACATCTTAAAGATTACTGTGAGTATAAAAGAACTGTATGAACGGATGTTTATCTTGAAACCAGAAACATGAAAATACTAAGAGAACACACATCTAACTGTTGAAACACTAGACACAAATTTCCAGCCAACTGGTCTTTGTCAAGTGTACGCTAAAGGT
>JAPXFY010000012.1:19150698-19180698 GCA_030674185.1 Monoplex corrugatus
TAAAAGCAATAAAAGCAAGAATAAAAGCAATGGAAAATTATAGAGAGCATATCATATAAATTATATATTATAGCAATGTGATTCCCCTCCAAGCAGAGACAGGCTGCAGAGGGGGGGGGGGGGGTGGGGGTTGAGTGAGGTCAGGATTTTATGCAGAGGAGAAAAGGTGAGTTTTGAGAGCGGACTTGAAGGAGACAAAAGTAGGTTGCTGATGGACTGAGAGAGGAAGTTTGTTCCAGGAGAGTAGACCAGAAACAGAGAAGGCTCATGGACCATAGGTATTGAGCTTAGTGCGTGGAAAGCGAAAAGTCACAGGATCGGAGGCAGAGCGGAGGGTACGTGAGGGAAGATAGATCTCAAGTAGGCTTGACAGGTAATCGGGGGCTGCGTTATTGAGGCTTTTGTAGCACATGGTGTCTAGTTTGTACTGTATGCGCTTTGATACAGGGAGCCAGTGAAGTTGTGCCAGGAGAGGAGATATGTGGTCAGCTGTTTTCTTTTTGAGTACAAGGCGTGCAGCATTGTTTTGAATGTGCTGTAGGATGTGAATGGTGGAGGCAGGAAGACCAGACAGGAGTGAATTGCAATAGTCAATGCGAGACATTATGAAGGAGAGAACAAGTTTTGCAGTTGTTTCGACAGAGAGATACTTCCTGATCAGGCTTATACAATGGAGATGATAGTAGCAAGATCTGGCAGTTTGAGAAACAAAGTTGTTCATGGAGAGGGTAGAGTCAATGCAGACACCAAGGTTTTTAGCTGAATCAGAAATTGGGACTGATGTGTTACATAATGGGAGAGAAAGAGGAGGCAGCTGAGAAAGTTTCTGACGGGTGCCAATGAGGATAGCTTCTGTCTTGTTGTCATTAAGCTGAAGTCTATTGTGTGTCATCCAGTTCTTAATGTCCGAGTAACACTCAGTGGTGCGAGTCAACAGGCGCTGTATATTATCAGGTGAGTCACTGTCTTGAAGTTGGGTGTCATCAGCATAGAAGTGGTGTTTTATAGAGTGGGAGTTGATGATTGTGGACAGGGGTGAGTGTAAAGAGTGAAAAGAACAGGGCCAAGGACAGATCCTTGTGGAACACCACAGGTCAGGTATGCAGGTTGAGAGTAAGTGCCATTGATGAGAACAGTTTGTTTTCTGTTTGATAGATATGAAGTGAACCAGGAGAGAGCAATGTCAGAGATGCCAAAAGTATGATGAAGTCTAGAAAGGAGAATAACATGGTCAATGGTATCAAAGGCTGCAGACAGATCAAGGAGTGTGAGGAGAGAGACTTTGCCAGTATCAGTTGCAAGGAGGAGATTGTTGAGAATGTGTAGTAGGGCAGTTTCAGTGCTATGGCACTGGCGGTAGGCTGACTGGAAAGGATTGAGGAGATTGTTGGCAGACAGGTGAGAGTTCAGCTGGTTGAGGATGACTTTTTCAAGGAGTTTTGACAAGAAAGAGAGATTAGAGATAGGCCGGTAATTTTTCAGTTCATTTGGGTCTAAATTGTGTTTCTTGAGGAGAGGGTGAACAATAGCAGACTTGAAAGAATCTGGGACAGTTCCAGTTTGAAGAGAAGTGTTGATGATGTCAGTGATGAATGGGAGGAGAGTAGGGAGACAGTCGGAGTAGAGAGAACCTGGAATACTGTCTTTATGATAAAATGATGTTGCCTTTATGATAAAATGATATTGTCTTTATGATAAAATGATACTGTCTTTATGTTAAAATGATATTGTCTTTATGATAAAATGATAAAGTACTGTGTGTAGTTATACTAAGAACATACCAACAACAACAAAATTCTCAGCAACAAACTGAGTGGTCTGTCAAGCATTTCTTGTTCTGCCCCATACTTTTCACCACTGCTGTTTTACTATCCCAAGTCGCTTGTTTTGGCTTTTCAACACACTTCCTGACCTTCCAAAACTGGTGTCACCACGACAGCAAAGCAAGAGGGGTGACAGAATCTCAGACAGTTTTTCACAATGCTACGATGATGAGATTGGGGATGAAGGAATGAAGTTCCATTTCAGACTGAGACTACACTACAGTGCTATACCCTATGCTTACTTTCATAGTCTATCCTGGCATTAGCACGCCCAAAAGATACAGGCACCTGCAGTGTTGGCGGGAAATTTGAGCAACACCCTCAATTACGTATCCATCAAGTGGATGAGATTTGATTCCTCAGTCCCAGTCTTCCCAATCAATCCATGGCACGCTCAACTCTGGTTAGGAACTGGTTGGAACCAAAAAATCTCATAAGAAGTTTTTTTTATCTTCCCATCAATAGTAGTTGTGCAAACAACTTCATCATTCTGTCAAGCATCCTATAATAATTTCATATAACGATAAATATAAAAAGAAAAGTTGATATAGCTGTCTATTATTGCTCATTAAAGACAAGAGTATGCAGAATGTTGTAGCAACATGATGTTTGCACAGTGCCATACAACCAGAACATACCTACACACATCTGACACACCACTACTTGAATTGATATTCATGTGTAATCTACTGCACACAAATCATAATCTAACCCTACTGACAAACATGTAGAATGCATTTGGTTTAAGAAAAAAGAAAACACTATCTAAATGTTACCTTGTAGAAACAAAGCTTTCAAAGAAGGCAGACGACCCAGTTGTAAGGCAGCCATGTCCTTGATCCCATTGTAACTGTAACAGAAAATGAAATGCAGTGCTCAAATCTATTCTGAAGACACATCTATTTCAAGTGTATTCTGTGTGTGTGCATGTGTGCATGTGTGCAAGTGAGTATGTTGTGTGAGTATGTGCATGTGTAGTTATACATGAGCATGTATGTGTATGTATGTCCGTGTGTTGATGTCCATGTTATTATGAATGTTATGTCTAAATAAGCAAGTGTTTGCATATGTCTATGCTGTGTTCATGAGGGTATGTATATGTGTTGCTCAAGTGGATATGTTATCATAATTCTTTTTATTGCTTCCTCAATATTGTATTGTTACACTTCATGCAAGCATTTGTATTACTTGTGTTTGCCTTTGCTTTTTATGGCTTGTGAAGCACTTAGAAATTTATCATCATTATCAATTTTAAACAAAAATACATATATCTTTGAAAAACTGACAACTCATTTTCAGTTCAAGCTGCTTATACATGTACCCAATATTCAGATTAATCACTGCTAACTTGTGAATTTGTCTTGTTGGATGTTTCAAAGTGCTCACAGTTCCAGACACTATACTTTGTTCCATCTGTACTGTACCAATATGAGACTAAGTAAAACTGTTTGATTTTTGTCCACTTTTCAAAAGAGAAGACTATTCTGGATGCATTCTGGTTAATCTTGAAAAGCATTTTTTGTAAATTTGAGACACAGCATGTGAAAACATGGCTGAAGATGCAGCCAGCCAGTCATCTCACCTGTCTCACCTGTCGGCGTCACCGGGAACAGTGTTGGCCGCTGCACATGATGTCCTCACAAGTTGCCTCCAGCACTCTCGATCTTGGCCAAGTCTGACCACCTCCTGGAGTTTCTTGCCACTGATGTTTGTGATGTTTCTAGCAAGTGATGCAGGTGGCCGTCCTCTGTTTCTCTTTCCTTCCACTTTACCTTGGAGGACAGTGGACATCAAGTCTGTTCTCTCATTACGGATTGCGTGTCCAACATATTTCAGTTTCCTCCGTTGTATGAGTACTAGAAGCTTGCGTGTAGTACCCAACTCATTCAGTATGCTTTCATTTGAGCGCCTATCCGTCCATTTGACCCTCAGCAGTCTTCGGTAAAACCACAGCTCTGCTGCTTCCACTCGTCTTTCATCCTCTTTCTTCATTGTCCATGCCTCGCAGCCGTATAACATCACTGGCCAGACAAGACATTTTAAGAGTTTTATCTTAAGGTCTGCTGTTATGCTGTGGTCTTTCCAAATATTGTTCAATTGAACCATACTGTTCTTGGCCATTCCAATTCTCATCTTTATGTCTTTTGTGCATGTTCCATCGTGTGTCTTGACTGAACCTAAATATCTAAAGTCCTTGACATTTTCTAGAGGGACTTGGTTTAGCATGATCTGGTCCTGTCTAGTGTTATATTTGCCTGCAACATGCATAACCTTTGTCTTCTTTGAATTTAAGTCCAGCCAGCTGCCTTTCCAACCCGGTCTACCCTGTACAGGATCCTCCTAGAGCCTGTAATGTTGTCTGCCAGTAATCCTGTGTCATCTGCGTAGCGTAAATTTGACAGGTTTCTACCACCAATATTTACTCCCATGTCTTCTATGTCTGCTTCTCTCATGATATGTTCAGTGTATATGCTGAAGAGATGTGGAGACAGGATGCAACCTTGCCTTACCCCTTTAGTGATGTTAAAAAATTTGCAGTTTTGATTATTCCATCTGATTGTTGCTTTTTGATCGTTATATAATGAAGCTATGAGGGAAACCAGATGTCTTGGAAAACCCATTTTGATCATGAAGTGGAAAAGACTTTGGTGAATCACGCTATCAAATGCTTTGCTGTAGTCAATGAAAACGATGAACATCTCTTGGTCTGTGTTTCTAATCTTTTCTATCAATATCTGGAGTACAAACAGCATATCTATTGTTCCCCTGTTTTTCCTATAGCCTGCCTGACAGTCGGATAGCTCTTCCTCTACTTTTGGCTTTAACCTGTTTAAAATTATTATCAGCAGTATTTTACTGGCATGACTGATCAGTGCAATTGTTCTATAATTGTTGCAGTCTTTGACATTTCCACTCTTATGTAACATGACAAATTCTTGGAGCTTCCAGTCTGTAGGCCACTGACAAGTCTTCCATATCTTGCAGCATAAGTGGTGCATTACTTTGAGTCCACCATCACCTGAGTGTTTCAACAACTCTCCAGGAATATTGTCAAGACCAGGAGACTTTCTGCATTTTAGATCTTTAATGGCAGATTCAACTTCGCTGAGCAGAGGTTCAGGTTCCGTATCTCCAGGGATCAATTCCAAATTTGGCTCTAAATTCAGCCAGTCATAGCTATGGCAAAAATAGATGGAGAGAGTCAAAACGATGAAACTGAGACTTTTTCACATTTTAAGTCTTTACCATCTAGTCTAAATTTTCAAAAGTTTTATGGTTGAAAGCACCCTGAAAAACATTTCATTGCCTTTTCTTCAAAATTTTTATGAGCTTATTATTTTCCTTGTCAAAAATGTATTGTTTGAATGCATCTAAAAAGAAGATTATAATGATAAATTATTTCTGTTTCTTGCATGCTAATTCATAAATTTTTGAAATTTTGCAATAAGTTAAAAACTCAGAAATTAACATTTTCACTTTAGTTTGGTTTTCTTATATAGTGTCACATTTTTCCAATCCCAAGTTTTCCTGAAATACATTCACCGATGCCAGTTACCCATGATACCTACCCAAGATGCAGGACCTTCACATGATCTAGCACAGGCTGGAAGTTCTAGGGGACAAAATTCAAGCTTGATCTTCTCAGCATAGTTGGCAGGGCTCAGTGCTTTGCCCTCTCCAACCTAATACACTCTCTGATGATACCTATTTAAGAGACAGGACCTTCACAGGCTGAAAGGTATCAGGAGAAAACTCATGCTGCGTCTTGTTGGTGTTACCAGGCAAGGTTCAATGCTTTACCTTATCTAACAAAATACATTCTCTGATGATACGCACCCAAGATGCAGCACCTCCAGATGTTCCAACACGGGCTGAAAGGTCTCAGGGTAAAAGTCAGGCTGGGCCTTGTTGGAGTAGCCTGGCAGGGCGCGCTGTTTGGATGGCACCGTCTTGCTGCGGGGAACCACACACTCTATGTGGTTGTTGTTCAGACACAGAACCTGTTGGTCATATAAAAAGTCTGGTGTGTCATTTTCCATGATTTTTTTTTCTAAAATAGTGCCCCCTGCCATTTTCACCAGATTTCATATTTCCAGTACAGCATTTGAATGAAAGTAGTAAGGCCAACTCCATTTAAGCACAACAGCTGGAAAATAGTAAATACACATCATGTTTTTAAGTGAAGGGAACCAGAATTGCTAAAAAATAAAATAAAGAAAGAAAAAAAAAAAGAAAAAAAAATCCACTGTGTTTCAAGTATACAGAACCAGAAAATCTGTTTTCAGAAGCAGGGTTTTGTCCTGTAATTTGCACCACCTAGCAAAAAAAAAAAAAAAAAGTTTGTCTCCCTTACTGAAAAAAGGACAAAAATAAGTTTGTCTCCCTTACTGAAAAAAAGGACTGCTCACAGTGCATTTACTTGTGCTAAAACTCAGATATCACTCACATCATCACTTTCAAATTCAACGCCCTATACACAATTCACAATGTTTATACAACACTGAAAATGACAGCTACACTACCCTGATGCTTAATTACCATAGCCATCTACAGCAGCTAATATCTAATACTGCAACATATTACAGCCTTACCTGAAAATTAGATTAGTTAACTCAATCCTTTTGATTAAGAAAGCTTTACTGAAAATTCCACAGCTGCATCAGTTCTTGTATATGTGTAGCGTTATTCTCCAAAAATCAACCAGATTCATTACACATTGTACATAATCAGACTTTTTAATGGAGCAGGAGACTTCAAGCATTCAGGCAAGTTGACCACATTCCACCATGTTGTCAAACAGTCTGCATCAAAAAATATAAAACACTAAATTTTTGCAAATCTAATGCATCGTAATGGACAGGGACAAATCAAAAGCAGTTAGGGGATACTGGGCTGTGTCCGACAGAATTTTGCTGGTTAAACTGGGTGGCAGGCCATTTGATATCAACATCATTCAGGTGTATGCACCAACATCCGCAAGTACTCAGGATGAAATTGACAACTTCTATGAAGTATTAGAGATGGCCAAGGCCCAAAATAAATCACAAGAAGTTACAATAATAATGGGAGATTTTAATGCTGAAGTGGGACAGGATAGGGTGGAGGATATAGTTGGACCTCATGACCTTGGTGCACAAAATGAAAGGGGAGGGAAACTTGTCGAATGGGCACAGATGAATGAGTTCATAGTAGGAAAAACCTGGTTTGAACACCCTAGCAGAAGAAAATGGACTTGGATAAGTTCAGAAAATAATACCAAAAATCAGATTAACTACATCCTGATCAATAAAAGATTTAGAAATTCTTTACTGACAGCAAAAACACTACCAGGTGCAGACTGCAACAGTGACCACAATCCTGCAGTGGGAAGATTTAGGCTGAAATCAAGGAAAAGGAAACAGTCCAAAAGCAACATCAAACTAAATCTTGGAACAGGTGCAATGAAGCTAAGGAAGCTCGGCTGAAAACAAAATGCAAAGAAACAGAAGACTGACATAAAACGGATCCTCAGGGAATGTACAAAATGATTGAAGAAATTGTCCACAGGAAAAATACATGCACATCAGCTGGTTGCTTAAAATCGAAAGATGGTATGCTTATCATGGAAAAAGACAAAATATCAGATAGATGGGGAGAGTACAATAAGACCTTTTTGAAGATGACAGAAATGAACACATTAAAAGAACGTTGAAGGACTGCCCATAATGAAAAATGAAGTTAGAGCAGCACTGAAAATGATGAAACCAGGAAAAGCCCCAGGACGACACAACATTACTACAGAGATGATTAAAGACTGGGATGAATTTGGTATAGAAAAAATAACAGTCCTCCTAAATGGGATTTATGACACTGGAAAAATCCCCAAAGATATGTCAAAATCAATTTTCTTTGCATTTCCAAAGAAGACAGGGGCAAACTCCATCACACAATCAGCTTGATGAAGTCATGTAACAAAAATCCTATTAAGAATAATCATGATGAGGACAAGGAATAGGACCAAAAGAGAAATAGCAGAAGAACAGTGTGGATTTGTCAAAGGGAAAGGAACTATTAACGCCATACACATTCTAAGAACTATCATAGAGAGGTCAACCGAGATTAATAAGGATTTATATTTATGCTTTGTTGATTATACCAAGGCTTTCAATCAGGTAAGACATGAGGAATTGATCAACCAACTAGAAAGACTCAATATTGATGGAAAAGATTTACGAACAATCAGAAATATGCACTGTGAACAAACAGCTGCAATGAGAATAGAAAACAATATAGTTCTTTCCAAAATATCAAAAGAGGAGTCAGACAAGACTGTGTTTTGTCACCAGATCTGTTTTCACTTTACAGTGAAAACATCATGAGAAACCTAGAAGACGACCCTGGATTAAAGGTTGGAGGAAAAATGATAAACAACATTTAATATGCAGATGACACTGTGCTAATTGCAGAAAATGAATGAGACCTACAAAACCTTGTGAATATGCTAGAAATAGAAAGCAAAGGTAAGGGGTTGGAACTAAACAGCAAGAAGACTGAAGTCATGGTGATCAGTAAAAAACATGAAATCCCCTCATGCAAAATAACAGCATACGACACAGCCTTGAGACAGGTTGATAAGTTTAAATATCTGGGAATGATCATTTCACCAGACAGCAGATGCACATCAGAAATAGCCAGCAGAATCGGCCAAGCCAAAACAGCATTCAAGAAGATGAAAAGCATTCTTACCAACAAATGCTTATCAATTAACATCAGGAAGAGAGTTCTTGAATGCTATATAGAACCGATAATGTTATACGGTTGTGAGGCACGGACAGTCAACATGCAAAGCCAGAAGAAGATTGAGGCAGCCAAGATGTGGTTTCTAAGAAAAATGTTGAGAGTTCCATGGACAGCAAAGAAAACAAACGAGACAGTCTTGATGGAGGCAGACAAAAGAAGATCATTCATAAGGAAGATTAGGAAAAGACAGGCAACATCTATAGGCCATTTTATGAGGAAAGGGGAATTGGACCACCTGGTCACAACAGGAAAGCTGGAGGGAAAGAGCACCAGGTAGACCCAGGGTGAAAATTTGGACGGACTTGCAGATGGCTGAGAGACAGAGAGGGTGGAAGAGGTGCTTGTGGCAACAAGGGATAGAAACAGATGGAAGGCCATGATCGCCAATGCCATGTGGCAAGGCACTTGATGATGAAGAATGCATCCAATAACCTTTGGTGCCCTTTGGTTTATTTTTAGTAATCAAAATTATAGGATTGTGAGCATCAATAACAGTAAAGGAAGCACTCTAATTGTCTATAAAAATATGAACATTTATTCTCTTAAAACAATATTAAGAATTATTGAACTGAGTGACTCTGTCTGCCCATGTCTTCAATACACAGAGCATACTTGTAATCTGTTCTCACAAAATTATCAGTCAGTCACACAGGCTGAGACGCTCTAAAAGATCAGAAATGTGATCAAAGGTCAGATGATAAAAATGGGAATTTCTGCAGTTTTACAATGTAAGTGCATTCTTCTCCATTCTATCATTTCCTCTTAACTGAGAAAGGATTCTTCCAACTACAATACTTTCAATTTGGTAGTGGGATAATCAGCCCCAGCCCAGTGGGTTGCAATGGCAGATGGTGGAAAGCCTTCAGATATGGAGGTTAGCTGTGAAATAATCCAGGCTTGCCTGGATGAATAAACAGTCCCAGACCAACTGGCAGTAGTTTCAGTCAAGGCAGAGTAGGATGGTACTTCACAAGACCACCTAGAAAATACCCGATGAAGGAACTGTCAGGCGGATAAGGGCTGCCTAAAGCCCCAACAACATACTCTCATGGGGTAGTCTTGGCTATGAGGCAGAGGCAAATTAATCCCTACAGACCACTTAGAAGGCTGAAGTCAGATGTACCAGGCCTGCAAGCAATTTTGAACAAACCATAGTACCAAGCAATATAATGCAAATGTTGACAAGGTGATCTTCATACAAGAATGGCATTTACCCACTGTGGCCATACTTGTCACCAGTGAGTTTATACAGAATAGCTAGTTGAGTTGTGATTCAGACCTTTAATCATCTACTTATTTACTTTACACATATGTTCCTCTTTTTGAAGATAAGATACACACATACACATGTCATTTACATGTAACCAAGATTATTCCAGTGGTAGGCTGATAAAATACCAGTCTAAAATATAGACTAGGTAAAACATAGTCTAGGTAGGGCCTCAGGACCGGGCAAGCTCATGAGTTTATGTGCAGGCTTAAGGCATGTGCCGTGGTCACCATACACGTGGCACCTGTGACGTTAGTGCATATGGAATTAGTTCCGAGCGTGGAGACGTCATCTTGAGAAACTGAAACTGAAACTTGTCACCAGATATGGCTTGATCAGATAGATTGAAGAAGAAGAAGAAGAAGAAGAAGATTAGTTCATAAACTGCTTACCCTCAGATTGACGAGACTGGTTAAGCCACTGAAGGAAGACAGGTTGTTGTTCTCCAAGTTCACACTGAAAAAACACACATATACAAACAATAGTTACGATACTAAATGCCCTCAATCAAAACACTGCAAAAATAATAAAAAGAAATTTTTATATGTGATGGTGTGGTGGTAAGGGTGAAGGTGAAGACAGGAGGCAGAAGAGCAGAGGAGCGCAGATGGTAATGCAGCCTGACGAAGAAGACCCAGGGAAGACAGAGATGGTGTTTCTCTCTTTATTCTGACCCAAACGTTCAAGACCAGACCAGAGGAGAAAGGCATACATGGCACTCGCACTCATCCGCTTATATACTCAGTATGTGAACCGCATTGACTGCACCACGAGCCCGCAGGCAAAACGACTCTCTGGAAACCCTTAGGGGCCAGATTTGTGTTTCTTCGAAACAAGCTTAGCGGTGCTTATCTTGCGGTCCACATAACAAATACCAACATATCATATATCAGAAAATTCTACACAGCATACAGATTGTTGTATTCTACATCATTTTGCACAACATTCACACAGATCGAAACTATAAGTGATTTAAGTCAATGTTTACACTCTGCTGAAAGGGATTTTAGCCGTATTTTTACGTATTTAATCAATCAATATTAGTCCATGAAAAATATCAAACAAATGAGTGAATACACGATGATCGATAAGTTTATGTGGACATACTTTGAATAGGTAAATCAATCTCTCAGTGCAGAAATAGATCGGTGAACAGGCAATAGAAAACACAAATGATCCTAATTTGGACACGCATAGTTCGACCACAATACGGAATGCCAAGATCTCTTCTAATACTTTACTGCTTAGCAATATTTCATTGCAATATCATTTCTGTTTATAAAAGGAGCAAAAAGGTAAATGTAATTATGTATTCTAAGTCAGATTTTAAATATTAAGAATTCGATTCTACATCCCGCAAGATGGCGGTCATTTTGGCGGTTTGTCGCACTTTGACTTGGCCTGAACTTTCTTTAATGCAAGCTTAATATCTAATGATTAAAGGGGTGATGTAGTCCAAATGAAAGATCAGAATACCAACATTCTAATCGCGATCTTAAAATTTCCACAATTTATTTCATTATTATACAAATTTCCGATCATCATCACGGCTCACTAGTCGGAAATTTGAATAGTACCGAACGATCGGACAACAAAATTATTGATTTCAGGCAAACGAGGGGAAACTTCGCCTCAAGGATATTTCCTACAAGAAATACATACTTTTCTGCTGAATTAGAGTGCACATGTTATTCATTTCATAACTTTTAAGGGTTTAAATAATAGAATTTCCTAATATTTTTGAGAATCGCTGAACCAAGGGAGTTAACTGTACTCAAAATCGTTTGAGAAGAAAAGACGTCTGCTACACGCCGTTGGGTGTGCACGGCTACATATATAATGAACCACATTGTGTGTTATTATTGCAGCTTGAATGATAAAGCCTCAACTACTCACGATTGATCAAGACATGTACTCAGTAAACTTGACTATCATCCAATAAAAAGCAAGTATATGCCTATAAAAATGTAAGTAATACGACAGTGATCCATACCTTTCTATATTCCATCTATGTAACATCCCTTTCCCCAACAACAGATTCCCATCTGTTGGAAAGGTCCAAAATGACCATTGTGGGGCAACCAAAGCCGATATGTTGTAGCTGCCTAGCCACTTCCATTTCCAAGTTATCTAAGTCATAGAAATGTACATCATGGAGGGGTTCTTTCAAATTGTGGAATAGATCAAATAGTCAGGGGGACTCACATCTGGGGAATAGATGGGATGTGGCAGAGTGTCCTGTTGATATAATATCATAAGTGACTTTACCATCTCTGCTTTGTGGCAATGGTGTTGTCATGTAGTATCAACTGCAAATCCCTTGAGTGCTTTATGTTTCTTTTGGATTGCAGGTTTTAGAATTTTTATCAAAAACATCATACAGTAGTTATGATTAACAGTTTTGTTTTTCCAACATGGTATGGTGAAGGAGTACACTAAACAAACACACCATGGAGAGGATGTTTTCATGACAAGGAACACTGTTACCAGTCAGTGTGGTAAAGCGGGTAACACAAGTGACTACCACTCAGACATTGTGGGTCAAACCGCCCATCATTCAAAAATAAACAAGAAATTCTGAGATTTTTCAAACCCTACATGCTCTTACCCACAGCTTAACATGCTATGGGCTCTTTGGGAAGACTGATACCACATGGCTGAACCCCATCCACTTTAAGGATGCACTGTTCACACTGTTGCTAAAATTCCCAGACCAATACCTCAGGCTGGTTGATGCCAGGATATATCATAGAGTAGAGTACGGCTCTGTCATGCAGTCTCTGACCGAAATGGAACTCCATAGCATTATCTCTGTAATCCCCAGTCTCATCTCATAGCCCTATGAAAAACTTGTACCAGGTTCTGTGGCCCTTCTGCCTTGATCACATGGTGACCTCAGTTTAGGTGGGTTTGGAGGTATGTTGGAGAACCAAAATGAATGGCATGGGGGTAGTGCCACAGGAGCAGCGCAGCAATAAAATTACAAAACATAAACAATGCTGTTTAACTGTTTACATCTGTCATAACCTTCAGAGATGAAAATGGGGCAACAATGAAAATCTAAAATAAAATCAAAGAAACAAACAAATGAACAAACAAAAATAAATAAATGAAATTAATATAATCTGAGAAACAAAAACAAAATTGTCATTGTTTAACTATTCACATCTGTAACAGCTTTCACAGACGAAAATGGGGCACAATGAAAGTATGAAATAAACTAAAACAAAGAAACAGAAACAAAAACAAAAATATCACTATTTAACTGTTGACAATTGTCACAGCCTTTACAAACCTTCTCAGGTTAATGAACTGGTCACCAGCCCCCAGGTCGACAATGCGAATGTTACAAGCGGGAAGATCCAACTCTCGCACATCCTGGAAGGTGGCATGGCCCAGCTTCTCGGCCACAAAGTCCGGAGTGAGGCGTCCCCCAAACATGTCCTTGGCCATATTACCTTCCGATGCTTCCTGTTCAAGGAATGACAGAGTCATACATAACTGAACTGTGACCATTTTTTCTCCTTTCTCTCTCTCTCTCTTCTTCCTTTTTTCTTTTTGCTGCAAACAGATCGGTGGCAGATACATGACATGGTTTTTACTGAAGAAGAATAGCTATCTTACAAGATTTGTTCTTTTCAATCTCACTTTATAAACAAAAATGACTGATTGTTCCACATCAGCTGGAGTTTCAAAAACAAAAAGGACAGATTGTTCCATATCAACTGAAGAAAGGTGTGTGCATGTGTGTGTGTGTGTGTGTGTGTGTGTTGTGTGTGTGTGTGTGTGTGTGTGTGTGTGTGTGTGTGTGTGTGTGTGTGTGTGTGTGTGTGTGTGTGTGTGTGTGTGTGTGTGTGTGTGTGTGTGTGTGTGTGTGTGTGTTTCTGTCTGTCTGTGTGTCTGTGTCTGTCTGTGTCTGTGTGTGTGTCTCTCTGTGTATATTTATCCTTGACAAACATGTGTCGTTAGCAAGACTTTTTCTGCTGTTTCTGGGTATATCTTTACCAGACTTGGGTAAAAAACGTTGACTGCATAAGTTTGGAAGTCATAACCCTAAAGTGAAGGTCAAACAGACCTGAAAATTATAAAATAAAAAAACCCACAGATTCTGAGGCAGGTGTGTGAACTACACTTTCTCTGAAACTTTTGACAATCTTTATAACCCTGTTTTCAATGTTATGACATTTGACCATCGTCCTCAATTTACGCCAACTTTTATTTCATGTGGTGTTTCTTCAAGGTCACAGTGACCTTGGGAAGTATAAAATCTGGTTTTCCTGTGATGATTTTTATATGAAAGAGGAGACTGTTAGAATAGCTTGATCACCTTGGGTTGTTTTTTTCTTTCTACTTGATGTCACATGATTTTGTCTCAAACACAAAGCCTTCTCCAAGCACAATAGGCCTCTATGCTGGTCACCTGCACACAGCTACCTATGCCACAGACCTACATTAAAAGATGTCAAAGACCTAAATAGGCAAACCTCTAATGTGTGATAGCCTCTGTATGATACCAACTTGTTTTGTCGGATTAACACCTTTATAACTTGAAAAAAAATCCAACTAACAAACAAAACAAAAAAAACGTTAAGACAAGTTAAGTACTGATATTGGGTAAATGATATATTTATTTGGTAACAATTTGCTTCTATTTGTATGCTGTTGCCCAAAATGTGACATTTTTTTTATGCCTATCTCATTACTTGTTTCTATCTTAAGCATTTTTAACCATAAACTTCTCCATTCAGAATGATAATGTTATATTTATTACTTGTGGCAATCATTTGCTCCTATTTGTATATCACTGATCAAAATGATACTCAGCTTTTTCTCTTTGTCAAGTCAAATTTGTTATCTGCTTCAATCTTATGCTTTTTCTTATTTTTCACTAACTTCTGTGTTCAGAATAATTTGCAAGTTCATTACATATAATCTTCTCTTTTTCTGATAACGGAAATTTTCCACAAGCATGCAATGATAATGACTGAATGATACAGTAATGTTATACAGCTCTGAAGGTTTGTGGCACAGTGAGGCGATCATGACACAAAGTGCGACAGAGCCAGTTTTTGGTCTGTCTGCGCAGGTCTGTGTCTATGTCTAGTGTCACATGACACAACTGTGAGCACTCAGCAGACTGGTAACATATTATATTTGACGTTTCTCTTCAAAGATGCATCTGCTTGCATGATTTTCAAGAGATTTTCCAAAAGTATTTGGAATGTTGAAGTTTGGAGCATGCTCAAGAGGGATTTGTTGCACTCAGACAAATGTACACATGCACTCAATCTAACTTTGCCCAGTCTTTGTACGACTGACTCCTTGAGCCAGTGCAAAATCCTATGTGCTGGCAAGGTCTTGAAACAGGACAGAAAATGGGATCTATGAAACACCCCGACATCTCTGGAAAATTGGATCATTAGGATAGGCAGTGAACAGACCAACTTCTAAGCTACGGGCCGGGATTGAACTTGAAACATCAGAATTTATCTCCACTATCAGACCAACCAGCCTGCCGCAAAAAAGAAAAATACCTCAAATTGAACTGAAAACGCTCACTGCTGCATCATGTGACACTGGACATAAAGCAGTGTTCGTAATACGTGAGTGACCAATACAAAGACCAAACACACCTGAAGAAGGCCGTGTGATAAAGCGAAAGCTGGTGACATTCAAGTCAGAAACAAACCTTGCAATGTAGGCCTACCTACCGTTCTTCAGTATATACAGACTATCAGTCGAAGCTTTATTTTTTTTTTTTTTTTACAAAATTAAGACTTTACCATCTGTTTTCATTCATAACAAACATAGATGGACACTACTGCCAAGCAGTTATCAGACTTCCCAGACAAAGGTCTGAGTTCAGTCTTATCTGGGTAGCGGTACAGAGCAGGGATGACGGATGGGTAGCAATTTTTCATGTTTTGAGTTTGAGTTTGGTTATACCTAAAATGATCAATCTCATATTTTCAATAAAAAATGTAGTTTTCATCAAGTCACGATGTTTTTTTTTTTCTTCCAGGTCAACATATATGCACATTCACCAATGCATGAATCCTCTTTATATGAATAAGCATACAGAATAACAAATAAGCAACTTAAAGACTCTAAAAGGCATGTCAGAGTTCTGTGGCTTATAGAAACATGAAATTACCAAGCAAGTATACCCCTTGGGAAAAAAGACATATGACTTCCTACAATGTAGGGGTAACCCACCAAAGACAGAGTATGCAGACTCTGCAGCAATGTAACTCCTGCACATTATGTGGGCAAAACCACAGAACATCAGACCTACACATATTCAAGATGACTGCCTGAAATGCACATACAAGGAAAGGAATAGTTTGAAATCACAACACGACATCAGCTGCTACGGTGTACCGGTTAATGCGCCAGACTGATGACCACACGCAGGCAGAGCTCCCCACAGCATCTCCATCAAAAGCATAAGGTCATGAGCTGACAGACAAACACGCACACGGGCACATCTCACCACAGCATTTCCATCCAAACCCTTAAGCATCTTGAGGTGATAGATGAGAAACCGAGGATAGTCGTCCGACTGTGGACAGACATACATACAGACAGTACACACACACAACACACACACACACACACATACCACACAGACACAAAACCGCACCTTTATCCCCAACCTCAACCCCACACATGTCCATCCAAACTCTAACTCAATGGAGTCGAGGTCACAGAGGCTTTCACTCTCCCTCAAGTCACACGATTTTACCCTACATTTAGTAAATTTAACCCTTTGACTCCTGCACCCTGCCCATCAGCATCCTGCATCGTCATCAGTGATAACAAAGCAAAAACTCAACCCTTTGACTCCCTCACCCAATCCACCAGCTTCCTGCAGGAAGCTGATGGATAGGGTGAATTCAAAGAGTTAATTTTTGCAGCTGGTGGATAGGGTGTGGGAGTCAAAGGGTTAAACAAAAATCAACCCACCTTATGCACAGACGTAAAACAGACATCACAAAGTAGATGATGAATTTCATGCATATTTCTGACTGACACAGTAAAGTGGATAAATATGGGACTTCCAATAGGAAGATCCTGGGCTTGATTTGCCTGGATATCTCTACCTGATGGGCAGGTCTGCACATATGTTGACCTGATTTTTCTGCACATATGTTGACCTGATTTTTCCAGTCTCCCAGGGCAACATATGTGCAGACCTGCCAGATCCCTTTATGTGTACCTGTAGGCAAACAGAGCAGCGAATTTGCACACTACAGATCCTGTTAGTCATGTCAGTGTCCAAAGGTTTATGACAACATGAAAACACCCAGCATGCACACCAACTAAAGATGCAGACTGCACAACATCATGTACAGTTCTCCCTGTCTAATAAAATATCTGATTATGTGCAATGCATGCCATGTCAAAATGAGTTTGGAGCACAGCACCATACAAGAATCATTTACAATAGTGATAATAATCATTCAAATGGAGTTGAGGTCACACAGACCTAAATTTTCCCTACATCGCAAGATTTTAGCCAACACTTAGAAAATTACAACAGACATCACTAAGTAGACACAGTAACACACTTTGAAAATTTATTTACCTGATGTCATGAGACAGGACAGTTGATTTGATATGAGTAATCCAAAATGGTATCCATGGGCCAGTAAACAAAAATCTTGTGAAATTGTTTAGTCCACTACATTCCAGGCCTTATCCCTCCACACAAGTTCCATTTTATTTGTATGAAGTTTTTCTGCTCTGCTGATAAAGCAGGCATAAGACTAGAACATGTTATGCATAGCCAGTTGAAATGAGTGGCTTGGTGGGATTTAACTTAAGCAGTTTTGGATTCAAATGAAGTATCAGGTGTTTCAGAATGATCAACTGGGAAAGAACTAGAAAAACAGTGTTTGAGATGTCCCAAGATGAAGATTTAGTTCCCTTCAATGAAGATCCATACACAAAATATTTTGCTGAATTCTGTCAGAAGAAGGCTTTTGGCACGCTCTCAAATGCTGACAGAACATCAGAATTTTGCATCCAACAATATTTGATTGCGTTTAAAGATCTTGAAGTAGTACATGACAGACAGGCAATTCATGACAGACGGATTGTTCAGATGGACTCAGTGGTCACACCTCTAATCCCACATCCAGTGTTATCACTGGGGACGTAGTACAGGCAGTACTTCCATCTTTGTCTCACAGCGGAAGCAACAAGCAGATGAGGCATAATGAGATTGGCACAATCTTTGGTATCTACCACCCAGCTATTCCTCTGTCAACCTCAGCAACACACTATTTCCAGAGTATCCTGAATGATGGTTTTAGACAGTGTGTCATGGCAAATGACGTAATCACACCATGTAAGCTTGCAGCATTTTACAACTGCCTGAAAACAGTTCCTATGGGCCCACCAAGGTGCTGATCTTGTTTCATACATACTCACTGTCCTGATGTTTTCAGTAGGATATGCCAAGCAATTTCCTCAGGCACTTGATCTCTATCTCTGATTCTCTTCGCTGACTCAACAAGCAGTACTGAGGACTGCCAAGACCAAATTCTCTTCATCAAGTCAAGGAGCGTCCAAATTTCACACTTTTTGGAAAGGATGGAGACTGAGTGACTAGCAGTCTGTAGTTGGTGGTGAAGCTGATGGACATACAATCACACAGACAAACACATATATCTTACCACAGCATTGCCATCAAGAGCTTTGAGGGTCTTGAGGTGATAGATGACAAAAAGACGATAGTTGTCAGACTCTGTGGTCACAGGATTTCCATACATATCCAGGATCACCAAGTTTGGCAGTTGCTGTAATCACACAGAATGTTTTATGATAATACCGAAGGTTATCGGTAAATATACTAGTTTATGTTTGTTTCTGACAATTTTGATATGTTTGTTTCTGACAATTTTGACCACCGCCCCCCCCCCCCCAAATTTTTATTTACATAAATTTAAGCATTCAGATATACATGTGTGCAAACACTGAAATCAAGCAAGCATACACACAACCACAATAATTGCACTAGGTGTCGTTAATGCGGGCTTCAGTTTATTTTCATTTTCACATTTAAACATTTCAACATTATGAACGTACACACACACACACACAAATGTGCCTGCCACCCACACCTCACTAATTTAAACAAAATCAAAATGAAACAAAACAACATCAAAACATGCACAGGCACATACACGCACACAAACACTTACACCCATACACTTCATAATCAAACTAGCTTCTTCTATCTTTAATAATCATACAAGTTCTTACAGAGACAGGTATCTGCTCATTTTTAGTTTGCTTATCTCTGAAGTTGTCATTTAGTTAACTTCTTGTCATTCAAACGCTAACACACACACACACACGCACACACACATGCACACACACACACACACACACACACACACACACACACACACACACACACACACACACACACACACACACACACACACACACAACACCACACATCTACACATACTCTTTATACTCATTGAACAATTTCTCTCCCCCATCCCAAAAAAATAAAAATAAAAACACACACAAAACAAGCAACCAAAAAACATGCACACACACACACACACACACACACACACAAACACACACACACACATATTCATACACATAAACTCACATACACACACATACACAGAGACATATACACACTCATATATACACTCACACATACAAACCAATGTGAACACCCTTTACTAAAGTCAAACAATCCCCTCCCAAAAAAAAAGAAAACACATACAAAACAAAACAAAACAAAACAAAACAATCCACACACACAAAACCACACACACTTACACACATACACACACTTACACACACACTTAAACACACACACACACACACACACACACACACACACACACACACACACGCTTACACACACATACACACACACACTTCAACATACGTTCTTTACCATAGTCAAATAATTCCTCTCACACACCTCCACCCCCCAACTCCCTTCTGCCCACACACACACACATACAGAGAGAGAGAGAAAACAAACCCAAAACTAAACCCATCCATACCTTCAGTAAAAAGATCTCCCGGATGTTGGCAATCAGGTTGTTACCAATGTACAACTCCACCAGAGATTGGGCCTGATGCAGACCAGACAGGGAGGTCAGGCGGTTGTTGTCCAGTGCCAGGTACACCAGGTGAGGCAGGTAGCTCAGGGCGCTGCCATCCAGAGAGGTCAGCTGGTTGTGAGCCAGACTCAGGCGCCGAAGGCGAGTTAACTTGCTCAGGCCATCCAGGCGAGTGATGCAGTTGCTGTCCAGGGAGAGGTCTTCCAGCTTGACACAGCTGTCCAGACCCTGCATTCACAGTCAATGAGGGTAACACTGAGTTTAGGGAAAAGACAAAAGTTTCAGTTTCTATTTTTCCAGATGGCATCTTTTTGCTCAGAATGAATTCTATATGCACAGATCCCATATGATGGATAAGATCCAAACTGATCATGGCATAAGCCGTTAACCTATGCATAAGCCCTACATGCTGGCAGTCTTGATAAACTGGCCCACCTGAAGATCGAACTCATGACCCCAATATCGTCAGCACAGGGCTCTTACCAAGTGCTAGTGACCTAATGAGCCACAAACATTTTCCAACTGCACCTGCTGTTCCCGAGCAGTCACCTATCCAAGTACTAATGGGGTCTGATATTGGGCTTTCAGTATGGTACGGTCATTGGTCAAAACTGTGGCCTGCCTGGAGTCGAACTCACAACCCCAGCACAGTGCTCAATCAACTGAGCTAACAAGACCATGAAAAACTGTGCCCCCCCAAGTCAGTTCAAAGACAACAACAAACCATGAGGTTGAGATTCTGCGTAATTCATGGGTTCTACATATTGTTGTCTATGCTTGTCTCAATCTGTTACTGAAACAAACGTAGATTATCTGTAATGTCCCACAAAGCTCACCAAAAACAACACCAAAGCTCCCACCTCAGCCCAAAAATATCAGTTTGCTAGAAACAAGGTTTATTTCCCCCCCCCCCCCCCCCTCATGCAGCAATGTCCTGAGTTTCCAAACATTATGCAAATTCATGGCCATATAAAGAAAAAATATCAACTGGTGAACTAACTTAACAAGCACAAAAACTGCACCATGTTAATGAACAGTCAGTAGCCACACAGACCTCTATTTTGGTGAGGTCGTTATCATTGAAGGATGCCCATCTGAGATTCTCCAGTCTCTCCAGGTTGGACATCTTGGTCATGTGCTGGCTCTCCAGATTCACTGTTGTCACCTGCATACACACACACACACACACACACACACACACACACACACACACACACACACACACACACACACACACACACACACACAGGTAAAAGTTCAAGGCATTTAATCCATTAACCCCTCGTTGAGGTATGGAGGATGACAAAACCATTACCAACAGGTTTCCTTCTTCTTCTTCTTACACATGCTAAACCTCCTTTGAGCACTCCCGATCTAAGCATACAAATTCATACAAAACTACCTACCTAACAGAGGGAACAGATTTTTACATATATGATCATTCTTTATCCCGCCTAAAAGGCAGTCATGCTGAGTCTTTGGGGAGCTAAGAAGAAAATCTGGAAGCAATACAACTCAATGCACTGGAAGGTAGAAATAAAAAAAATAATCATGTAAAGAAAAGACAGCATGACAAGAAAGAGGAGCCCCTAACTAAGGAAAAGCAAAAGTAGATAGCTCCTGCAGTGTCAAAGCAGAAGGGGACCTAATTTGCAACTGTGGGTAACCAGCTTCCTGGTATCAAGACTCTGACTGAATATACTTACTGTTGGTGGTATGCTGTGATGCTGGAAAGAGCTAAGGGGGGTCAATGCCACTGAGACAGTGCAAAAGTTGGCTCAGAAAACAAAAAAACAAAAAAAACTAACTAACCAACCAACCAAACGAAACCAATGTCATTACCCATAAATCAATGAAACAAATGAACTCTGCAAAAGAACATATGCTCCCCATCTTAATGCACTTCGCTAAATTCAACAAAACAGACTTTTTAGCATTCAGATTTATTTACATAAAATGAAAACATGGATTTTACAAGAAGGCTTTTCTTTTTGCAGTAACTTGTTCAACTCAGAACATTTTGGACATTCAAAAATAAAATGGAACTCATCTCCCAATACATTCATGTCACAAAGTTTGCATCTTCCCTTGAAATTCCCAATTGTCTATTCTGTTCAAATTTGTGACAGCTATGCATAATGTAATCACAGGCAAACTGTAAACATCATAACTGATTTATATATTTTCCTTCCAAATTTTTCTTTTACAATTTCTGTAACAAGCAAACATCTGCTACTATTTTAAAAGGCACTGTACACACACACATACACACACACACACACACACACACACACACACACACACACACACACACACACACACACCACACACACACGCACACACAGACCAACCTTAGAATACAAACTAGTATCAGCCTCAGAAACTATGTCTGGTTTCAATCAACTGTTTTGGGTGATGATGCGAGCACCACAGACCCCCCCCCCCCATCCCATCCACCCATCCTGTATGAGCCCCCTGATGCCTCTCCACCTTCCATCCCAAACAACCCAAAACACACATCAACACCTACCTTAGAATACCAGCTGGTGTCAGTCTCAGACACTTTATCAGGCTTGAGTCGACTGTTATGGGCGATGATGTGAGCGCCGCAGCCCAGACTGAGGGAGCGAGGAAGCATGGAGTCGGTGCGAGAGTTGGTCAGCAGGGACAGCTGGGAAATGCGTGACCCTGCCGCCATTCGCAGCGCCATCTGCCCCTCCTGATCGGTGACCACCTCCCCATTGAGCCATTTGACCGTTTTGATGCGTCCCACCACACGAAGTTTCAGTCCGTCCGGCTGAAGGAGTGACCAAAGTTTGGTGGTATTATGTGATTTGGTGCTTTGAAGCCAAGCAAATAAACACGCAAATGTGTGCATATGTGTACACAAGTATTAACATATGAGTACACATACATACACAAATACAACTGATTTTATTGTTGTTGTTGTTAGGTTTCTTTGTTGTTGTAGTTGTTAGGTATTCTTGTTGTTGTAGTAGTTACATTTTCTTGTTGTTGTAGTTGTTAGGTTTTCTTCTTGTTGTAGTTGTTAGGTATTCTTGTTGTTGTAGTTGTTAGGTATTCTTGTTGTTGTAGTTGTTAGGTATTCTTGTTGTTGTAGTTGTTAGGTATTCTTCTTGTTGTAGTTGTTAGGTATTCTTGTTGTTGTAGTTGTTAGGTATTCTTGTTGTTGTAGTTGTTAGGTATTCTTGTTGTTGTAGTTGTTAGGTATTCTTGTTGTTGTAGTAGTTACATTTTCTTGTTGTTGTAGTTGTTAGGTTTTCTTGTTGTTGTAGTTGTTAGGTATTCTTCTTGTTGTAGTTGTTAGGTATTCTTCTTGTTGTAGTTGTTAGGTTTTCTTCTTGTTGTAGTTGTTAGGTTTTCTTGTTGTTGTAGTTGTTGGGTATTCTTGTTGTTGTAGTTGTTAGGTTTCTTCTTGTTGTAGTTGTTAGGTTTTCTTGTTGTTGTAGTTGTTGGGTTTTCTTGTTGTTGTAGTTGTTGGGTTTTCTTGTTGTTGTAGTTGTTGGGTTTTCTTGTTGTTGTAGTTGTTAGGTTTTCTTGTTGTTGTAGTTGTTGGGTTTTCTTGTTGTTGTAGTTGTTAGGTTTTCTTGTTGTTATAGTTGTTAGGTTTTCTTGTTGTTGTAGTTGTTGGGTTTTCTTGTTGTTGTAGTTGTTGGGTATTCTTGTTGTTGTAGTTGTTAGGTTTTCTTGTTGTTGTAGTTGTTAGGTGTTGTTGTTGTTGTAGTAGTTACATTTTCTTGTTGTTGTAGTTGTTGGGTATTCTTGTTGTAGTTGTTGGGTATTCTTGTTGTTGTAGTTGTTGGGTATTCTTGTCATTGTAGTTGTTAGGTTTTCTTGTTGTTGTAGTTGTAAGGTTTTCTTGTTGTTGAAGTTGTTAGCTTTTCTTGTTGTTGTAGTTGTTAGCTTTTCTTGTTGTTGTAGTTGTTAGCTTTTCTTGTTGTTGTACTTGGTAGGTTTTCTTGTTGTACTTGGTAGGTTTTCTTGTTTTCGTAGTTGTTAGCTTTTCTTGTTGTTGTAGTTGTTAGGTATTGTTGTTGGTGTAGTTGTCAAGTATTGTTGTTGTGTAGTTGTTAGGTGTTGTTGTTGTTGTAGTTGTTAGGTGTTGTTGTTGTTGTAGTTGTTAGCTTTTCTTGTTGTTGTAGTTGTTAGCTTTTCTTGTTGTTGTACTTGGTAGGTTTTCTTGTTGTACTTGGTAGGTTTTCTTGTTGTACTTGGTAGGTTTTCTTGTTGTACTTGGTAGGTTTTCTTGTTGTACTTGGTAGGTTTCTTGTTTTCGTAGTTGTTAGCTTTTCTTGTTGTTGTAGTTGTTAGGTATTGTTGTTGGTGTAGTTGTCAAGTATTGTTGTTGTTGTAGTTGTTAGGTTTTCTTGTTGTTGTAGTTGTAGGTTTTCATGCTGTTGTGGTTGTTGGGTATTCATGTAGTTGTTAAGTTTTCTTGTTGTTGTAGTTGTTGGGTATTCTTGTAGTTGTTAAGTTTTCTTCTTGTTGTAGTTGTTGGGTATTCTTGTAGTTGTTAGGTTTTCTTGTTGTTGTAGTTGTTGGGTATTCTTGTAGTTGTTAAGTTTTCTTGTTGTTGTAGTTGTTGGGTATTCTTGTAGTTGTTAGGTTTTCTTGTTGTTGTAGTTGTTGGATATTCTTGTAGTTGTTAGGTTTTCTTGTTGTTATAGTTGTTGGATATTCTTGAAGTTGTTAAGTTTTCTTGTTGTTGTAGTTGTTGGGTATTCTTGTAGTTGTTAGGTTTTCTTGTTGTTGTAGTTGTTGGGTATTCTTGTAGTTGTTAGGTTTTCTTGTTGTTGTAGTTGTTGGATATTCTTGAAGTTGTTAGGTTTTCTTGTTGTTGTATATGTTAGGTTTCCTTGTTGTTGTATATGTTAGGTTTCCTTGTTGTTGTGGTTGTTAGGTTTTCTTGCTGTTGTGGTTGTTAGGTTTTCTTGTTGTTGTATATGTTAGGTTTCCTTGTTGTTGTGGTTGTTAGGTTTTCTTGTTGTTGTGGTTGTTAGGTTTTCTTGTTGTTGTAGTTGTTAGGTTTTCTTGCTGTTGTAGTTGTTAGGTTTTCTTGTTGTTGTAGTTGTTAGGTTTTCTTGCTGTTGTAGTTGTTAGGTGTTTTTGTTGTTGTAGTTGTTAGGTTTTCTTGTTGTTGTCATTGTTTGTTTATTTATCCTGCTGCCCCATCTTCCTGACCACTATTGCATCACTATCCCCAACATTACTCATTTCAGTTCTCCAACACAATTCCAAAACTACCAAAAGAGAGGTCCCCATGAGAGCAGTACACAAGGATTACAACAACTTTTTAATTTTTTTATTGTTATTGTTGTTTAAAGCCCAGCCGACTGCGTAGAGCCATATCAGGGCTATAACTGCTTCAAAACATACAAAACTTCAACAGAGAAAAAAAAAAAGAAAATTAAGTACACATATCAATGCATTCGCACACATAATCTCAGGACATACCCCTGGTATTGACCACACCATCCAATTTATCGCACAGGGGATTTAAAAAACACACCTGACTATAAATTTAAGCATACCTAAGGACACTAAAACATAAACAAAAACGGGCATAAATTACCTAAAATTGCTTTCGCATATCTCTCCTCCCTAGAGCCAAAAATGCATCAAATACATATAACCAATTATCAATCCCAAGAAAAAGTATGTAAGACTTTACTGAACACATACAGGTGAATGGACCAGCAAGGCAGAAAATGATAGGAAGAAATGACAAAGCAAATGAAGAAGAAAGAAACAAAGAGAGTAACAGAAAAGAGGAAATTTCTAGCACAGAATTTCCAGAAGGTGGGGATACTATTTATACTGAAAGAGCTCCCGGCATCCCCACAGGGGGACGTTACAATATCTGAGATGGCCAACAGTTGAGTGGTCAGGACACTGGTCTAGCTAATGGCAATTATGGGTTCCAACCTGCTTGGGAATCACCTGGTGGGCGAAGGATGGAGATTTTTCCAATTTCCCAAGTCAACATAACATGTCCAGACCTGTCAGTGCCTGAACCCCCTTTGTGTGTACATGCAGACTATCAAATATGCATGTTAATGATCTTGTAAGCTATGTCTGAGTCTGGTGGCTCATGGAAACATGAAAGCAACCAATATGCAACCCTCAAAAACAAAGTAAAACTGCCTTAATGGTGGGGAAGAAAAAATAACCCGGCCGTACGTGCACAAAGCCTGCTTGTATGTTTTTGAGTGTACATGGGACGTGCAGCCTGTGGACAAAAACAACAATGGAACTTAAGTGTTCTGAGCTTACAGTTTTTGTGCTTTGTATCTGCTTCTATGCTAGCTGAATGGGTAGCGCAAACTGTGTTGGATTTGAGAAGTTCTACAATATGGGAGATAATTCCTATGTGACTCTCAAGAGTTATGTTCTTTGATTAATGGAACTTAGACAATTTTCCACAACGCTATTATAATACAATAATACAACATGATGCTCTTCAGTTCCTATTAGAGTTATATGAGTTATTTTAAGAGGGATTCATTGCGCTTGGACAGCTCCATATGCGCTCCATCCAAATCCGCCAGTAATTATCTAGCAAATTTCCTGAGCCTGCACAAAAATCCTATGCGCTGGCAAGGTCTTGAAACGGGGAAAGGGGAGAAGGGACCTATCAAACACTAAGCTGGCACCACTAGAATGATGAAAACATTAAGATAGGCAGCAAACGGGCCAGTTTTTAATGTTGCAGGCTTGGATTGAATTCAAGATATCAGATCTTGAGTCCATGGCTCTACCAGCCGGTGTTAAAAAACAAGCTGGCCCGCGTTATCAGCACAGCGCTCTAACCAACTGAGCTAATGGGCCTCAGTTCAGTTCCATTTTGAATTGAGACTAAACAACAGAGTTGCAGTCTACCTTTCCTTTCATAAACTATTCTAGCATCCAGGCCAGAGAGACACAGGCACTTAAATGTTAGGAAATTTGAATCAATGCAACAACAAGTGTTGAGGAAAATCATATTCCTGAAAACATTAAACTCCCATGTAAATGTGTACTGGATTAATAAAACAAGACAAAGAAAGGAAAATCAATAAGAACACATACACACATAATACATACACATACACACACACACACATGCACACACACATGCATGCACACACAAAGGGTGACAAGTAATATCACTAGCAAATCAAACAAAGTAAAACCACCAATACATGTGCCTGTCTCATTTCATTTACTGAAAAAACTGTTTTCTACTTCAGTAATGCAGATTTACATAACACAGATACATGCATTCAAGCCACATTCTCCCAGTCACAGTGACCAACCTTGAGCCAGGGGTTATGACGGATGTCCAGGTGGCGGAGGCTGTTGCAGTGTTTTCGCAGGACGGACAACTCTTCCCGTGTGTTGTGGAGCAGGTTCCACGTCAGATCTAGATGCTCCAAGCGAGACATAGACTGAAAGGACCACACCGCATCACAACAGCCATTATTAATGCTATTTTTGAATGCATTTGGAGTTTGAAGTCTGCAAATTGTTCAACAGGGATTCATCACACTCGGACAATTCCATATGCACTCCATCCAAATCAACTGGCAACTATCTGGCAGACTCCTTGAGCCTGAGCAAACTCCTATGCACTGACAGGTCTTGAAATGGGGAGAGGGGGATAGGAAACTATGAAACACTCAGCTGACACTACCAGAATAATGACACGTTAAGACGGGCCAGCATTTTATGTCACAGGCTGAGATTGATATTCAAGATATCAGATTTAAGTCCATGGCTCTATCAAATGAACCAGCCAGTCAGCAAGAATTTCTGACAATAGATAGGGATGATTTTACAACTTCACAACATTGAGAAAGGAAAGAGAATTCTATACTGAGTAGATGCTGCAGGAAACAATCAGGACTAAAACTGAATGCCAAAAAGACCAAAGTCATGTTCATAGAAGGATCAGCTAACCAGCCACAGCAGAGCATACAAATAGATAAAACAGAGCTGGAAAACGTGGACAACTTCAAGTACTTGGGCTCTGTCAAAACCAACAAAGGATCTCGCAGCAAGGACATCAGATCAAGAACAGGCATGGCCAAGCAAAAAATGGTCCAGTCGAACAACATATAGAAAGACAGAGGAACGAATTTTACACTGCTTAATTTGGCCTATTGTCATGTACGGATGTGAAGCCTGGACTTTGAAGAAAGATGACAACAAATAAAATAAATGCAGCAGAAATGTGGTTCTACAGGTATCTTCTCAGAGTTAAATGGGCAGACAAAAAAACCAATGAAAGCGTGCCAAAGGAATTCGCTGTCCAACGTAAAATGCTTCCAGAGATCAACAAAAGAAAATTGAAGTATATCGGGCACATGAACAGAAACACAAGAACTGACTTGATGACACCAGTCCTGCAGGGGAGAGTCCAGGCAAAGAGAAAACAAGGCAGGCCAGCAAAATCCATCATGGACAACATCGCTGACACCTGCAAACTGGGGCTCTATGACATCATACACAGGAGCAGAGACCGTGTTGCCTGGCGATCCTTCATGACAAAGAGTGGAGCTCCAACCGTCATCCATGGCGATGGAGACAGAGGAGATAGATGAGATAGATGAGAACATAAAGATCGTTTCCTGACCTTGCCACTGAAAATATTCTGGAACTTGTTTCTCCATTTCACAGTCACAGGATGCAATAGTGATAAATGACAAGGGATATAATAATCATGATATTACAGAGTTCCATTCCAGACTGACGTTGCATGACGGTGCTTTACACTTCCTTTCATAATATATCCTGGCGTTAACCGGCCTAAGAGATACAGGCACCTGTGGTTTGGTATGGAAAATGGAGCAAAATCCTCAATGATGCATCAGTGAAATGGATGAGTTTTGACTGTGTGGTCCCTGTCTTCCAAATAAGGCTAAAGCACACTCACTAAACAACATATTTCCTGACTGGTTGAAACTAGAGTAGCATACTAGAGTATTCAGGGGGATGTCATCTTCATTTAAAAATGGTGCAAAGTACTTACACCTAAGATCAGAATACACAAAGCAGAGTATTTTCCATGTTCAATTTCCATGACATTTGGACAAAAACAACAATTCTCGACCACAGCAATCTATGAGAAATACCTTTTCATTACATACAACTCTTATACCCAGTCATAATTTGCTGGGTGTTACATCTGAATTATTGATCTGTTGTATGACTGAGATAATGTTCTGCATATACTCATTCATGTACACCTACACATATACACACACACTGTCATTGGCTCACCTTCATCCCCTCCAAAGTAACAATTTTGTTAAAGCTGGCATCAAGGTATTCAATATTCTGCAACACAGAATAACATAAACTGCAAATAGATTTCACACTAAATACATAATGCAGCTATGATGGGGAAGGGAAGGGGGAGGGGAGTAACAAAAAGGAGAAAAAAAGGGAAGAAACTTACTCTGTGCAAACATTTTTTTGTTGTTTCTTGGGGATTTTACCTTGTTTTTTTTTTTATATTGATATATGTCCTCTCATTCCAAAGGTATATCAGGTGAATTTTTGAAGAACTAATGCATGTGACGTTTGTGACACATGGGGGTCTCTCATTTGGTCTGCCTCAGTGACTGAATGACTACTATTATGAATAGGAGCATAAGTAGACAGTGCCCTTAGTATGTTAAATAAGAACAAGCACTTTAGAACTCTACTGAAGTGATTCAACAGCAGTGGAGAGATTCCTCCGGTGTGTGGCCTCATGGCGACTTGCACTGCTAACCTCTATGGGCATCCTGGCACTGAGACTTTGGCTAAATGAACCTGGGAATGGTAGTGCGTTGTGGAGCCAAAATGAGCAGCACAGAATCACAATCATTCAAGGGGCACAAAAAGGGACAGAACAAATGAAAATAAAAAAAGTTTATGACACATCCTATGGCAACATATCCAACAACTTTTCATAAAAACACCAATGAGTTAAAAATAACGACAATACAAATAAAACCCTTATCCACCATCAAATATT
>JAPXFY010000012.1:19185698-19210698 GCA_030674185.1 Monoplex corrugatus
AAGATGTAAAAATAAACAGCAAAGACAGAAGTGTCAAAGGCATAATAATGGGTGCAGTAGTCAATCAGGTAAACATCAAACATCCAACATTAAGGTCCATGGTTTGACCCACCCAGACACCTCTGCCTGGTGGGTAAAGGGTGAAGATTTCCCTGATCCTCAGTCAGCATGTGTGCAGACCTGCCAGTGCCCACACACCATTCATGTGTATAGGCATGCAGGATATCACATAAGCATCATCTAAATCGTGATCATAAGGCGAATAACAATCATTCGCTCCACAACAAAACACAAGCCGTTGCAGATGATTCCTTTTTTAATATTGTTATTCTTTTTCCTCCCTCCTCTTCACAAGAGTACATTTCTTGACTACTCATCGAACATACCCAAAACACGTATTCACTTGCACTCACCTCACATAATCTACAACAATGCATGCATGCTAAAGATCCTGTAAGTCATGTCAATGGCTGGCTTATGGAAACATGAAAACACCCACCACAGACACCCACAGAAGATGGCGTGTGTAGACTGTGCAGCCACACGCTGTCTGCACACTGTGGGTAAAACAATGTGCATACATGCAGCCAAGAAAATTTGGAATGCTTAAAAAATGATAAAAGACATTATAAAGAACAATTACCTTGGTGACATACTCAAAGTCGATGATGTACTCTGGAAGCACCAGTTCATGATCAAAGATGTACCATTCGCATTGACGGGCGTTGCATTCACAGGCGCTGGACACGTCATCTGAAAGTCACAATAAATTGGTTTTTGATGTACACTGTGGTGATTACTGAATTTGTTTCTTTTTTTCAAAGATTTGTGATTTACAAATGCTTGGTTGGTTGGTAAGGTTGGTCAGTGTTTTTGTGTTATTTTGTTGTTTGTTTGTTTTCATTTGTTTGTTTTGGGGTTGTACTTTACAACTGTTTGAGTGTTTGAATGATTTGATTATTTGATGTATTTTTGTGTGGCTTTTGCTGCTTGTTTGTTTGTTATTTGTTTTAATATACCTTAGTTTTGGTTTGCAAAGGAAGGGAGTTGTTGATTTGTTTGTTTTTTTTACTGAAGAGAGGGTGTTTGTTTTTGTATTTGTCAGTGTTGATGATGTTGCACTGCTCATGCTGTACACAATATCATGACACACAAGTATCATGCATAACATATTATGAATATATCATATGTAATACTGAACATAAAACCATGACACATACATGTAAACCATCTCAGAAACCGCCTATATGTAATACCACAACACACATTCTTCACACAACTTCACAATCATGACTGCATAATACATCACACGCACGCACGCACCACACCACACACACACACACACACACACACACACACACACACACACACACACACACACACACACACACACACACACAAAGACAATGCAATAATTTCAGCACACACATTACAGTGATGCATTCAGTTGTCAGGACTCAGAGTAAATTCCTATCGTACCTAAAATTTTTTGATTATGCTACCCTCTGCCAGGACAATAGTCCGACTGAAGTGATTGATCAGCAGACAAATAATGATAAAAAAGGTTGCTTGTACTTTATCTCATCTAACAAGAGCCCTACACGCTTCACCAAAGCAAAAGTGACAGAAACGGACGTATTGTTAGTGTTATTTTTGTTGGATCAGGACATTCAGTTGGACCATTCCTGTAAAATATAATGTCTTTTGAATCAGTCCTACCAAGGCATTTATTTTTCTTCTCCAAGCTTCTATGCTGCCACAGTAGGCTGACACCACAGCATTCATTCTGACTCCACACCACACTACCAACCCTAAGTTCACTAAGTCGAATCCCAGTGCCAGGAGCGCCAAATCACGTAAGAGATGTCAAGCCGCCTAAGGCCTCCCATCAGAGAAGACCATGTATTGCTACTGGGTCACTACAGCAGAGTTCACCAGTACCAGTTATAATCTATGCTTTGCATCAGTACAACACTACTGGTTCTATAAACATTTAACTGCATGGATGTGAAGTATGGACAGTCAACACACAAAGTAAGAACAAGACTGAGGCAGCTGAAATGTGGTTTCCAAGAAGAATCTCAAGAGTTCCATGGACAGCAAAGAAAACAAACGAGACAGTCTTGAAAGAGGCAGACACAAAAATAACATTAATGCGGAAGATTAGGAAAAGACAAGCTACATTTGTAGGTCATTTTATGAGGCAAGAGAAATTTGAACACTAGTCACAACAGGAAAACTGGAGGGAAGAAGAGCACCAGGTAGACCCAGAGAGAAAATACTGGACAGACTTGCAGAGTGGATGAGGATAGAGAGGGTGGGAGATGTACCTGCAGCGACAAAAGATAGATTCATATGGAGGGCCATGATCACCAACACCACGCGGCAGGGCACATGATGATGATGATGACTACAGATGACAGAAATCCCTCAATAGCAGAGCGAGACCAAGTAAGAGACCCCCCCCCCCCTCCTTAATTTTATCTGTATTCTTTGAATTACAGTCCATTAGCTTTTTGACTGGCGTCAGATAACTCACAAACTTACTCTCTGCAATACATTTCTTCCTGGGTTTGAAGACAGCATCAATCTTTGGGTAAGAACTGGCAGCTATCCTGAAAACAAAGTGAAATAATGAATCAAAGCATGACAAAATCATCAAAGCTGTTTTAGCAAGAAATAAAATGCATGTATACAGGAACATGTATATGCATATGTGTATAAAAATGCATGCACTGACCTATGAATGTGCACCCACATCAAACACACACTTTCTCTCAACACACATGAACACATACACACACAAATGCAAACAAAGTGTGAGTGTGCATGGCGCACGCACACACACACACACACACACACACACACACACCAACCAATTCACAAAAACACACATGCACACAATAAATCATGGACACAAAATCAATCAACACATATACACTCTCAAACACACACATGTACACATTTACATACATTCAATAACACACACACACACACACACACACACACACACACACACACACACCACCACACACACACACACAGTCAGTTACATACAGCCATTTGAGATGAACACAGAGACTCTAATTTTCTCAAATAAAGCATCCTTGTCATTCCACACACACCTCTCTCTCTCTCTCTCTCTCTCTCTCTCTCTCTCTCTCTCTCTCTCTCTTTCCTCTCTCTCCCTTCTCAAAATTTTATATTTTCAATCCAAGATCTCATTTTCATGTCAAATGAAAACCTCCACCCTCTATGTTAACTTGTGAACAGGCTTGAAGGCTTACCACAATAAAAATAACCACATCCTTGTAATCATAATTTCTCTCTCCTCTCTCCTCTCTCTCCTCTCTCTCTCTCTCTCTCTCTCCTCTCTCTCTCTCTCTCTCTCTCTCTCTCCCCTCTCCCCTCTCTATCTTATGTACAATGTCTTAAAGAACTGACTGATTATTCTTTTTCAGTAATTCTTTAACTGAACTATTCCCTTTAAACTTTAATCCTTACCTCAACATCAATGGAACTACATGCATTATAAACTGATAAAGTGTAGTATACTGGTATCAAGGAAGGTGCAAAGTTTATGTTGGATTTTACTGTATCAAAGAAGGTGTGAAGTTTATGTGGAATTTTATTGTCCCTGTTTATTTGTGCTGATGTTTCCCGCTGATACGTTGTTGTTAAAAGTGAGTTGCATTCACAGAGGTAAGAGCTGTATCAGTTGATTATTTCCTCCTGATGTGTTATTGTTATAAAGTGGATTGTACCCTTTGACACATAGGCTGTAACATGCTACTGTTAACAGTTAACTAGAAACATCAGAGGGTGCTGGACAGGATCCAGAACAACAATGCCCCACCGCCAGCCAAACAACCAACTTCCAGCTCCCGACACCACATGGAAACCATCTTGCCACACAAATAGCGTTGTCCATGCATTGAAAGACCCATTTGGTCCCAGTCATCAGTAAACTTGTTCGCAAACCGAATGGCAAGGTGGGGACATGACAAACCCCAGGCCACAGCCACACACTGCACACCAGACAGGTCCAGCCCAGCCACTGGACCAAGAGAGAACAAAGAGCCCTCCTCTGCCTTACTCCAGGCCTTCAACTTCCTATTGGGCAGCCTGCCCAGCCACCAGCTCCTCTCTTTCCACCACAGTCTTAAAACTTAGCAATCAGAGCTCCCAGGTAGGTTACTGATATAAAGTGGGCTGTACTCTTTGACATATCAGCGATAACAGGCTATTGTAGTTAAAATGCCAAAATGTCCTGTGTCTGCTACTGTCAAAAACTTATGTATCTCCTTTCAACATCTACTCACGCTCTGTTGTCAGCCACACTGGCACTTTTGCCAAGGTAAGTTTTTGCAATGATCAGCTGACCTGTGAGACAAAAAGCAGAAACAGTTGATTAATAGGCAAATCATAGTAATCCAATTTGTCTGCTCTCTGTCTTTCTGCTTTGTTAATAAGAAATCCTTACTTGTTTGAAAATGGTTTATTAATAAGTCATCCTTACTGATCCAATTTGTTCTTTAGTCCCAATTAGTGTGTGAAGCACAATGACTTATGGGGTAGGTTGTGAGTTCAAGCCCACATTAGTCAAAAAAACAACAAAAAACCACTGTGGGATTTTTCAGCACCAACCAGTATCCTACCTAGAACAGAACAAGCTATAGGCTCATTGTAAGGACTATGACCACAGAGTGGAGTTTCACCCAATTTACTGATGTACCATTGAGGATGTTGCTCAAATTTCTTTACTTACACTGCATGAGTCTGTATCTCTCAGGCCTGGCTGATTCCAGGATCTATTATGAAAGTGAAGAATTCAGCCCTGTCACACAATCTCATTTTAAAAATGGAAATCCATAGCATAACCACAATCATCTCCATTCTCATCAATATATTATTGTGAAAGAAAAAAAAATCCAGTCCAGATTTTGTGGCCCTTCATGTTCTGCTCTCATGGTGACCTGTTTCAGTGGGTTTGGAGGTGTGTTGAAAAGCTGAAATTACACATTTGAATTTATTTCATGGTCACTGTATGTGTGTGTGTGCGAATGTGTGTGTGTGTGTGTGTGTGTGTGTGTGTGTGTGTGTGTGTGTGTGTGTGTGTGTGTGTGTGCTTATGTGTGCTTATGTGTGTGTGTGTGCTTGTGTGTGTGTGTGCTTGTGTGTGTGTGTGCTTATGTGTGTGTGTGCTTGTGTGTGTGCGCATGTGCGTGTGCGTGTGCGTGTGTGTGTGTGTGTGGTGTGTGTTTAATGTATAGTAAAAGCTCTAATATTATCAGAAGTTTACTATTTCACAAATGTTTCACCACTACCTTTTTATCTTCTGATGATGATAAGGACAATGTTGGTGATGATAATGATCTTGTTGATGATCATCATCATCATTATCATGACAACAATGACAATGGCAGTGGCAGATGTTATACTGATGTAATGATGATGATAACGATGATGACAACAATGATCTTGTTTTGTTGTTGATGTTGTTGTTAATGTTGTTGATGATGCTAAGGAGGATAATGATGATGATGATGATGTTCATAATGATGAGGATGAGGATGAGGATGTTAATAATGGTGATAATAATGATGTACAAAGGCAACAATAACAATAGCAATGATGCCAAGAACAACAACAACAATGACAATGATACTGACAATGGAGATAATCATTTTGGACATAAAATCCATTCCATCTTCTTGTCTTCAATCCAACACATCACACCAAACTGTCCACTGACCGAATCGGAATGGACATGAATCAGCAGCGGAAGATTGGTCAGCGCGTTCTTTCTTGAGGAAAGAGATGCGGTGCCGGTCAGCCAGACTCAGGCTGTTACTGAGAGGAACTGCTGCATCACGACCAAGCATCTGAAATGACAGAAATGTATGCTGTATTGTCAGTCTTCTCCTTCTTCATCTTTCATTTACCATCTACACAAGTGTACGTTGTATTGTCAGTCTTCTTCATCGTGAATTCTTTGCTGCTGAATCTTTAACATATGCTACGTGTGTGATGTACACAAAACTACAGTTTATTATGTCATCCAAAACACTAGCATCTTGACAACCACTTAAGATCTGGTGAAGGGGGAGAAAAATGGCTGTTCAATCTGTGATTCAAACGCAGTTTTCTCGTCTCCTAGGCAGTGCTTTAACCACTAGAACACAAACTACACTACTGATTCCCTTTTTAACAGAAACACGATCACAAAACTGATTTCAAGTGAGTATCATGGTGGGGGGGGGGGGGGGGGAGAAGTGAGCAGCACATAGACTAAAGTGAGACTCAAAAGGTTTTCCATGTGGGTGAACCAACAGACAGAAATGTTGTCACAAACCTTGTGTGTTTCAGCATCCTGAAAGCCCTCTTCAGGCACTCGGGCAGGCTCCATGCTCCCACCTGGTACCTCGGGATCCCAGATCCAGAACAGGTACTCCAACAGCTTTTTGTAGGCTATGTTCCTGGGCAACATCATCATATAAAGATCCTGTCAAATATGGTATTGACGATGATCCTGTAAGGTATGGCATTAATATAACAATGTACAACAGTACGAGTTATTACAACAGTGTTCTTGGAGGTACAAACTAATGACCAATGTTATGATGTAGCAATTTATCTAAATTGTAATGCCTTGTACAAGAACACTAACTAAATGTGCATGACTTCAGTGTTCGTTGATGATGGACTGAGAAAGAGGCAGACAAAGAGAGACAAATCTCACGATGCACAGGATACATCAGCACAACCATTATTACTGATTCTTTGGTAAATCAGGAGTGATAGAAACATAAAATGTGATAGACAGAAAAGACAGACCCAAATAGAGAAACACACACACACACACACACACACACACACACACACACACACACACACACACACACACACACACACATATACATACACACATACAACACACACATACACACACACTCCTTTTTTTTCTTTTGTACACTATCATTCAAAGTGAAAAGACATTAAATCAAAGAACACACACACACACACGCACACGCACACGCACACGCACTCACCACTGAAAGAGCATGCACAAGAGAAAGAGAAGACAGAAAAAGACACAGGCAAACACACTAAACACACACACACACACCCTCCCCTCCACACACACACACATACACACACACATACAAACTCTCTCTCTCTCTCTCTCTGTCTCTTTTCCATTCATACATACACACAGACACAAACATACAGAGAAACATACTACAATACACAAACCCAAAACAACACATTACTTCGTGCCAGGGTAGTACTCTCCAAGTGGACCTTCAGTGACTCGTGTCAGCTTTTTGTCAAAGCGGGAACGCAGGATGCGGTTGTGGATGCGGATGATGCGGTGGATCTTGATGCCCATCACATTGTGGACCTTGAAGTCCGTGGCACAGAACCGAGACATCACCAGGTCGTGACAGGAGGTGAACCTGAAACATGGAATTTGGGATATGCTGAAAAAGAGGGTGCCGAACAGTACACAGTGTGAAAGTGATGACAACAGCACCAGAGGTGTTCTCATCAAACTCTTCCATGTCCTCAGAAAAACCTTTAGCAAACTTGAAAAGAAACTTTTTTTTTTAGGATAATTGCACTTGGGGAAGTTACCTTTGTGCTCACCTTTTTTTTTTGTCCCATTTTCTACGTTACCTTAATGGCCACAGAAGTTGGAACAGTTTTTACAGTGCGATGATGATGTCAATGAGGATAACAACCATGATGGTAATGAGTTCCATTTGGATTGATGCTGTGTGACAGGGCTGTACTCTATGCCTACTGTCATAATATACCCTGGCGTTAACCAGGTCTGAGAGATACAGATACCTACAGTGCTGGTCAGAAGATTTGAGCAACACCTTCAATGACCCATCCATGAAGTGGATTAGACTCGTGTGGTCCCAGTCTTCGAAGTGAGCCCATAGCATGCCCAACTCTGGGTAGGAGCCAGTTAACCTTCAGCAAACTTGCCAGGACACTGTTTCAGAAGGTGTGTGATGTACAGCTGAAATTCTGGACTGGGATCCAGACAACTCAGGGTGCACTGCTTAAGGCAAGAAGGCAATGTTGTTGCCTGGCCCAACTCCCACCTCCAGGGTGTGGGATATACTGGGCCTGTATGCTGCCACATGTTCCATAAAGAAAAGGAATCCACCAGGTTTCAGAACTCTCTTGATCTCACCGATACAGAGACCATCACTGTTGTTGTGGGCAAGGTTTAAAAAGAAAGACCTTCACCATTATTGTTTGTGTTTGTGTTTATTATATCATAACCATAATATTTATTATGTCTGTATCTCTCAGGCCTGGTTGATGCCAAGATTTTATCAAATATATCAAGTATTCCGATTTTCTCGGATGCATGTATGCATGCTGTTTTGCCCAGATTGTGCAGGTGGTATGGTGCTGCACAGTATGCATACTCTGTCTTCAGTGGACATGCACTGTTGGGTGTTTTCATGTTTCCATAAGCCATCGCACACTGACATGACTTACTGGATCTTTAATGAGCACACTTTTGATGGTTTGCATGTGTATAAACATGAAGGACATTCAGGTACTAACAGGTCTAACAGGTCTGCACACATATTGACCAGGGAAATCAGAAAATTCACAATCCTTCAACCATCAAGCAGGAGGTACCCAGGTAGGAACAAACCCCGACCTTGACCCTATGTCTTCCCAGTCAGTAGTCCATTGTGCTAGCTATTTTGCCACATCAACTGTGACCTACTGATTTTCATACTATGCAGAGTAGAATGTGTGGCCTAGCAGATGAAGCGTCCACTTGGGTTGCGAGAAACCTGGGTTCAATTTCCAGTAAAACAGATATTTTTCTCCACCCACCCCTCCACCAGGCTTTGAGTGATAATCTGGGTGCTGGTCTTTCAGATGAGACAAAAACCCAAGGTCCTGTGTGCAGCATACACTCAATGCACAACAGAGATCCCATGCAAACAATAAAGTTTTCCCTGCAAGATTCTGTAGGAAAAATCCACTGTCATCGGTACATAAAAATGCATGCATACAGAAAAAAAAGAAAGAAAAAAACACATAACACGCTCTCTTCTGGAAAACAGCCAGAATTTCAAACAGTAAATTACTGTGATAGGAAAAAAGTAACAAAATAAACACACACACACACACACACACACACACACACACACACACACACACTACTGTGATAGGAAAAAGTAACAAAAAAAAACACACACACACACACACACACACACACACACACACACACACACACACACACACAAAATCCAATCTACTCTGCAGTTGCCTGGATGCATCACTGCCTTCTCATTACAATCATTACCAGACATCGGTAGAAGACCCCTCCTCAAAGCGCACATTGCCCCCTGTCTCCAGTTCCACCACCAGTCTGTTGGACATGCCGTCTGCTGCACGCTGGATTCGAGCCTTGGCTTCCTCACAGTACTCCTCCATGCTGTCAAACAAGAGCTCATAAATATAATCGAATGTATAGGTGATGAAATGCAATAAAAGTTTATTTTCCAATGGTACAGATATTGGAACACTGGCCAGCCTACTTACTTGCCAATGGCAAGCTACTTATTATTTAAAATAGAAATAGGAAATTGGAAAAGAATTAAAAATCAAAGGATAAGATCACATAAAAGTAAACAAAACAAAAAAAACAAAAAAAGAAAAGAAAAAGGAAAAAAGGGAGATAAGTAAGACATTTGATCATGAATACATAAATGTGATTACACAAATTCAAATGCATGTGTGTGTGGGCATGCATGTGTGTTGTGTGTGTATGCATGTGTGTGTGTGGCATGGCATGCATTTGAGTGGCATTTGTGTGTGTGTGTGGTGTGTGTGTGTGTGTGTGGTGTGCGTGTGCGTGTGAGTGTGTTGTGTGCATATTCATGTCTGCTTTTTAAAAAAAACAGCAACTAATAGCAGAAACAACAACAAATACAAATAATCTGAGAATAATATAAAAATGCATACACATATCAAATGGTTGTGTGGTGTGTGTGTGTGTGTGTGTGTGTGTGTGTGTGTGTGTGTGTGTGTGTGTGTGTGTGTGTGTGTGTGTGTGTGAGGTGTGTGTGTGTGTGTGTGTGTGTGTGTGTGTGGTGTGTGTGTGTGTGTGTGTGTGTGTGTGTGTGTGTGTGGCATGTGCGTGTGTGTGTGTGTGTGTGTGGCACGTGTGTGTGCATGTGTGCGTGCATGTGTGCATGCGTGTGTGCATGTGTGTGTGCATGAGTGTGTGCATGCATGCTTGTGCATGTGCATCCTTTTTTCCTTATCAGGAGAAAATAATGGCACAGCAAATCAGTCAAACAGTACTTCTAATGATTGGCTTAGGTATACGTTTACAAGTACATTTTTCAACTTTTCCTTACTTTTCTACGTAGCTTCTGTCGCTACTACATGATGGACTAAAAATGAATAAGAGTCTAAAATCTCTATCTTAGGACGCTCAACTTTCATGAAAGCTTAATCATTTTTGAAGCCAAGCTTTCTTTTAATGCTGCAATTAAAGAATCAAATCGCTGTCTGGTTGGTTCTTGATAGAGCTGCGGACTCAAGATCTCAAGTTCAATCCCAGTTTGCAACATTAAAAAGGTGACCTGTTTGCTGCCCATCTTAATATTTCCATCATTCTGGCGTTGTCAACTTAATGTTTTATAGGTCCCTTATTCTCCCTCCCTATTTCATGATCTTGTCATGTATAGGGTTCTGAGCAGGCTCAAGGACTCAGCCAGGTAAGTGCTGGTAGATCTGATGGAGCACATATGGAATTGTCTGAGTAACTATGATGAATCCCCCTTGCTCAAACTCCAATTACAAAGTCAAAGCAATAATTACTGACAAAGGAAGGACTATGCTGTCAACCGTTCTTCCTTTCTTTTATTTTTGCCATTTACACCACCTTGGATGTCATGGGAAACAGCTGATGGTCAGCAGTGATCTAAAAGTCCTGAAGAGGAGAAATTTTGTATGATGTCAAAATGTCTATTACACCATTGATCCAGGTCTTCCTTGGTCTGCCTCATCCTTTAAATCCACACACCTTTTTGTTCCACGCTTGTTCAACCACCTACTGCATTCTGGTAAGACGACCAGACCACTTTATTCCCTATTGATAAGCAAGACAGAGTTGTGGTACTGTTCCCATGAATTCTCTGATCATGGTTGTTTAAATCATGTTACACCTGGTCATATGGACAGCTCTTTCCAGATGATACGTTTCACATGCTGTCATTTTGTGTTCCAAGGGCTTGGTCAGGGTCCAAGTCTGGCAATAATGCATCAGAATGCAGATGACTGATCGACAAATTTCAGTTTTAAGTCAGCACCCACCTTCGATGATATGGTGAACGAGGACCATACCATGGGAATGGGAGAAAGGGGGGTATATCTATTTCTAAACTGACACCACCAGAACAACAATTATGTTAAGATGGGCAGTAAGAAGACCACCTTAATGTAGTGAACTCCGGGTTCAAACCTTATCAATAAGAAAAAATAGCATAATTACTGACAAATGAAAGACTATGCTGTCACTAAACAATCAAAAGAATAATTATTGTCCAAATCACTATCATACTGATAAGTCTACATACTCAGCACAGGCACGTTCCCAGTGAAACTTTCTGTTTCTCAGGGCCTCCAGTTTGGAGTTCAGAGCTTGTAGACGAGAGGTGTCTCCACTCCCTTTTTGCTGAAATGATAAACATACTACTGTTACTTGTGTTGACACAGTTTAACATTGCACTGATACAGTACACATATTGACTCACTTCACTACTTACTGTTCAGAACACCCTCCAGTGTGTGGGGGGAAGCACAGAAGTCCTTAACCCTTTGACTCCCACACCCTATCCACCAACTGCAAAAAACTCAATCCTTTGACACCAGCTTCCTGTAAAAAGCTGGTGGATAGGGTGAGAGAGTCCAAGGGTTAAGTTTTTGCTTTGCGAGCATGGTCAATGATGCAGGATGTTGGTGAACAGGCTGTGGGAGTCAAAGGGTTAACATCTGTCTGTCCTTGGCCATCTTTTTCACTGCTCTATGTCAAAGACAACCCCCATGAATCACTGACAAAAAAGACACCAACCCGGAATTTATCTCAGACATGGAAGCAGTAGAGGAAAGCAAAAGTAAGCTCTTCTTGAGATCAAGGGCATGAAAGACCAGGGAAAATCTGAGACGGTTTTCACAATATTGTAAGGGTTGATTAGGAAAAGACAAACAATATCTATAAGACATTCTACGAGGAAAGGGGAATTAGAGCACCTGGTCACAACAGGAAAGCTGGAGGGAAAGAGAACACCAGGTAGACCCAGGCAGAAAATATTGGACAGACTTGCAGGGTGGATGAGGACAGAGAGGGTGGGAGCTGTGCTTGTGGCGACAAGGAATAGATGCATATGAAGGGCCATGGTTGCCAACGTCATGCAGCAGGGCACATGATGATGATGATAAGGATCGATGATTTCATGATAATGGGAATTCACGACACTATGGACTTCCATCTGGGGTTTACACAGGACAGGGCTGTTCTCAGGGCTGTGACAGGGCTTAATTTCATAATATACCTTGGCCTCAACCAGTCTGAGTTGATACAGATATATGCAGTACGGATCAAGAAATGTACACAACACTCTCAATGACACATCCATCAGATAAATGAGACTGGACTGTGTGGTCCCAGTCTTCCCAACACTAAATTCTGGGTAGAAGCCAGACAAGGTAAAAAAAATCCCACACAATTTTTTTCGATTGACGGGTGTTTGAACCCGTGACCTTCCAGTCAGCAGTCTGTAAAACAAATCACTTTGCCATGATGACCGGTATTGGTCAATTTCTCAGTTTCACTTTCAGGATATCTCACCCACATATATTCCCAACATTTTGTTTGTTTGCCCAAGAAATGTAACAGCATCTGGAAAATTACACAGGCACTATACCTCTTATGCCATTTGTAGGAATATACAAAATAATCAAATGTGACCCATTCTTAAGAAGGGGACATTAGTCAGGTTTTTTTGGGTTGTTTTTTTTTGAGACATCAAGCAACTGTATCACTGGAAAGGGCGAGAACTCTCCTTTCCAATAATAACTAAATGAAGTCTGTAGGACAAAAAAACTGTAGGAGTTGTGGCCAACTGAAATATACATATGAACGATCCTGTTTTTGAGAAAATCAAGGAGAAAGTTTAAGAACATTCACTGTAAGGTTTCCTTTAGCAACCAAAAGAATGCTGTCTTATGAATAATTTTGATTGGGTTATTTTGAAGTACAGTTTGCAGTGCTCAGAAACTGACACCATAATTTCAAAAAGATGTACAAGATGCTGGGGATTGAAAAGCAGTTGAGTTGTGGTGGCGGTGAGAAAAATTCCAATTTCAAGTAATTTTAATGAAGCAGTGCTGAATGGTACCACCATAATCATCTGATTTCATTGATTTTTTGTTTTTGGGTGAATTTCACTCTAAAGCTTATAACACACATAAAGAAAAGCCCAAAGAACAAGTTGCCATTGACTCCTACACCCTATCCACGAAGTGCAAAAACTTAACCCTCTGACCCCCCTCACCCTATCCTGAAGGAAGCTGATGGATGGGGTGATGGGGTCAAAGGGTTAAGTTTTTACTCTGCTACCATGGTTGACAGTGCAGGATGCTGGTGGAAGGGTGCAGGAGTCAAAGAGTTAAAATCTCAGTTTCACTCCAACAGATTCTCACCAACTTTCTGAGGCTGTATCTTAGTTCACTCCCATGTGCTTTATGTCCCTGTTTGTGAGAATGGGCCTTAGATCTGTAAGTAATACTGGAACACTGATAAAGAAAGTTTGTTTGCTTACTGTTTGTTCCCTGGCATCTCTCTCACTCTCTGTGTCACTGTCATGGACTGCTGAGTCTTCGATGTGCTCATGCTTCTTTTCATGCTGTTCTCGCTCAATCTGAAACATCACAAACACCATGAGATAGAGGGAGAGACAGAGAGAGACAGAGAGACACAGAGAGGCAGAGATAGACAGACAGACAGACAGACAGACAGACAGAGACAGAGAAAGACAGAGACAGAGACAGACAAAGACAGAGAGTTAAAGAGAGAGACAGACAGAGACAGAGACAGACAGAGAGACAGACAGATAGACAAAGGCAGAGAGAGACAGAGACAGAGAGAGACAGACAGACAGACAGAAAGAGAGAGAGACAGAGACACACAGACAGACAAACAGAGACAGAGAGAGACAGACAGACAGACAGACTGACAGACAGACAGACAGAGACAGACAGACAGCAGACTGACAGACAGACAGACAGACAGACAGAGACACAGAGAGAGGGGTGTCGAAGAAAGACAGAGAAGGAGAGCTTGAAAGAGGATAAGAAACATGAAAGAGATTTAGTATACAACTTAAAAGCATTTGTTTACCAACTGAAATACAAATATGTGTAGCCGTGCACACCCAGACGCCTTTTCCTCTCAAACGCCCTTGAGTACAGTTACCTCCCCTGGTTCAGCGATTCTCAAAAATATTAGGAAATTCTATTATTTAAACCCTTAAAAGCTAGAAAATGAGTAACTTGTGCATTCTAGTTGAGCAGAAAAGTATGTGCGTCTTATAGGAAATGTCCTCAAGGTGAAATTTCCCCTTGTTTTCCTGAAATCAATAATTTTGTTGTTCGATCGTTCAGTACTATTCAAATTTCCAACCAGCGATAATCAGAAATTTGTAAAATTATGAAATAAATTGTGGAAATATTAACATCACGATTAGAATGTTGGTATTATAACCTTTCATTTGAACCACACCACACCTTTAATCATTAGATATTAAGCTTGCACTAACGAAAGTTCAGGCCAAGTCAAAGTGTCGCAAATCGCCAAAATGACCGCCATCATGCTGGATGTAGAATCAGATTCTTAATGTTTAAAATCTGACTTAGAATGTACAATTTCATTTACGTTTTTGCTCCTTTTATAAATAGAACTGATACTGCAATAAAATGTTACTAAGCAGTAAGGTATTAGAAGAGATTCTGACATTCCGCATTGTGGTCGAAGTGCACATGTCCAAATTAGAATCATTCGTGTTTTCTACTGCCGATTCACTGATCAATTTCTGCATTGAGAAGATGATTTACCTATTCAAAATATGTCCACATAAACTTCTGGGTTATTGTCTATTTACTCATTTGTTTGATATTTTCATGGATTAATGTTAATTGATTAAATATGCAAAATTAAATCTAAAATCCCTTTCAGCAAAGTATAAACATTGACTTAAATCACTCATGTTTCGATCTAAGTGAATATTATGCAAAATGATGTAGGCTACAACATAGATTTTTCTGATGTATAATATGTTGATATTTGTTATGCGGACCAAAAGATAAACACCCCTGACTTTGCATGAAGAAACACAAATCTGGCCCCTGAGGAGTCCCCGAGAGTCGATTCACCTGTGGGCTCATGGTGCCATCATTGCGGTTCACATGTCGAGAATATAAATGGATGAGTGTGAGTGCCATGTACGCCTTTCTCCTCTGGTCTGGTTGTGAATGGTTGGGACAAAATAAAGAGAGAGAAACACCAGCTCTGCCTTCCCTGGGTCTTCTTTGTCAGGCTGCCTTACCACCTGCGCTCTTCTGCTCTTCTGCCTCTTGTCTTCATCCTCACCCTTACCACAGCACCATCACATACGAAACAAAAATATACTTCTCACTTAGAAATGAACAATCATGGGCTTCAGAAGAAATGGTTACCCTATAGAAAGCTACTAGAAAACTAAATACATGTGACACCTGCATTGTATTATGTGGCTTTATGCATTTCTGTTGTAAAGAGATGTTGTACCTGTACCTGGATATGACTGAATAAGACTAGACTAAATAATGTTAATGGACTGTTTTTCAATGTACACAAAAATAAACTATATGTTGTATATACATATGCAGAATATAAAACATGCATGTCAAAGATGATGTGAGTCGTGTCAGTGGCTGGCTTATGAAAACACCCAGCATGAATACCAACCAAAAATGGGTGTGCAGTCTGTGCAGCAAAATACCACTTTGCACAGTGTGGGCAACATAAGGCACATACATGCATCTGAGAAAATCGGAACACTAAAATAAAAACAAACAAACAAAACAGATGAGAAAAAGGAATATCAATGTTTCATGACAGCACACATCTTAGTAAGTGGGCCATACCTCCTTCATGGCGTAGGTGATGGTACGCAGGCGCTGATGTGGCAGGGCCATTAGCTGTGTGGTCTTGTGATGGTCCAGTCGTTGCAAGAGATTGTACATGTTGCGATGCAGAGTCTTCACTCGCATGTTGTAGTACATCTTCTTCTTCAGCACTGTGCTCTGTAAATGACAAAAAAAAGTAGCAGAGTGTCTGTGTATGTGGCCTGGTGATCTGAGCACTTGCCCATGAAGCAAGCAACCAAGTTTAAATCACAGATGAGAAACAAGGAGTTTTGATAATAAAGATTCATATAATGCATCATCCCTGGAAGCTAGCTCTGCAATGCTTTACACTTTACTGAAAATGTTACACAATAAAAAAAAACATAAGTCTATCAATAAATCAACCATATAAGCATAATATGACAAATAACACATACACACACACACACACCACACACACACACACACACACACACACACACACACACACACAAAACCAACAGTATATGCAATATGACAAACAACAAAAAAGAAAACAACAGTATAAACTCAATGGAAAAAATGTACTCTTATTTTTTTTCTCCACCCTACACTAGATATTAAATTGTGGCTTAGGTTCCAGTCTTTTGGATCAGACACTACACTGGGTCCCATGTGCAGCAATCACTCAGCACACATTAAAGATCCCACAGCAACAAAGGAGATGTCCCTGGCAAAATTCTGTAGAAAAATCTACTTTAATAGGGAAACAGAAATACACACATACTTTATAAAAAATTTAAAAAACAAAAACAAACAAAAAACCCCAGTAGCACTGCACTGCAGCAACGCACTCACCCATGGATAGTGGACTGAATTTCATATGGTAAACTGATCTTGACAAAATGAGAAATAAAATACAAATAAGAAATACAAGATAAAGTGTGCACAAGAACAAGTATGTCTCTCTAGCATTTGTGAACAAGGATAAATTTCTGAATAAACTGAAACTGTCAGCATGTCACTGCATCCTTGTCTGTCTGCTTGTCTCTAGCTATTTTTCTATTGACCTTTTTCCTTTTCCTTTTCTCCCTACCTTTGTTTCTGTCTCCCCCCCCCCCCTTTTACTTTCCCTCCCTTAATCCCCAAATCCTTCTATTTCTCTTTTTTCCCTCATCTCAATTTCTGTCCCCCTCTCACACACAAGCAAGCACACATACACACAACACAAACACACACACCACACACACACACACACACACAACACACACACACACACACACACACAACACACACACACACACACACACACACACACCACACACACACACACACCACACACCACTACACCCACACACCACTACACACCACACACACACACACACACCCACACTACACACCCCACACTACACACACTACACACACCACACACTACCACACACTACACACACTACACACACACACAACACAACACAACACAACACAACACAACACAACACAACACCACATGCACGCACGCACGCACGCACGCACGCACACAAACACACACACACACACACTAATCTTCCTGTTTTTGGAAAAAAAAGAAAGGAAATAAAAAAAAAACAGAGAGGACTAACATGAGCCAGTTCACTGAGATGTTTAGCGGTGACATCATACGTATCCAGACGCCTCAGTTGAGGCAGATGGAAGAGGATGTGTGTGGAGTAGTTACACTGGTGGCTGACAGGACAGGGCATGTACAGTGGGTCCTTCATGCTCAGGCTGTACAATTGGGGCAGCCGCACCAAGTTTGTCAGATCCTGGGGAATAGAAGCTAAAATCAGTATCATCATCATCTTCTTCATCAGGAACATAACCATCATCATTATTACTATTATTATCATTACTATAATTATCATTAGTAGTAGTAGTAATAGTAGTAGTAGTTGTTGTAGTAGTAGTAGTAGTAGTAGTAGTAGTAGTAGTAGTAGTAGTAGTAGTAGTAGTAGTAGTAACAGTAGTAGTGTAGTAGTAGTAGTATTAGTATCAGAATTATCATTGTTGTTGTTGCTGTTGTTGTTATTATTATTACTACTACTACTACTGTCACTAATGTCAATACTATTATTACTACTACTATGATTCATTATTTTTATTACTACTACTACTACTATTTTTATTGTTGTATTATCACTATTATTATAATTATTATTAGTACTATCACTGTTATCAGTATATTATTATCACTACTACTATTATCATCATCATTATAATTATCATTGTTATCATTATCAAGGATGCTTGCAAGCATATTGTCTGGCTCTGTTTACAGAGCTGTCAACTTATGATCTGAGGTCTTGAGTCCAGTCTCAGCCAGAAATAGGCCTGTTCGCTGCCCACCTTAACGCTACAATCATTCTGGTGTCAGCTTATTCTTTCATTGGTCTTCCTCCCCCATCTATGTACTTCTATTTAAAGATCTTGTGGGTGCGTAGGGTTTTGCACAGGCTCAAGGAGTCTGCCACATTTTCTGTGGTAGTTATAGGTGCTTGACAGTACAGTGTCAGTTGATCTGATGATAAATGGTTGTTGAATTGAACGAGATTTGGTTGAAGCGCATATGAAATTCTCCCAGGGTGAAGAAACCCTCTTGAACAAAATCAAACTTGATTGCAAGCTTGAACAAATAAAAAGAACAGCAAGCATGAACAAATAAAAAGAACAGCAAGCATGAACAAATAAAAAGAACAGCAAGCATGAACAAATATAAACAACAGCAAGCATGAACAAATAAACAGAACAGCAAGCATGAACAAATAAACAGAACAGCAAGCATGAACAAATATAAAGAGCAGCAAGCATGAACAAATAAACAGAACAGCAAGCATGAACAAATATAAACAACAGCAAGCATGAACAAATATAAACAACAGCAAGCATGAACAAATATAAACAACAGCAAGCATGAACAAATAAACAGAACAGCAAGCATGAACAAATATAAACAACAGCAAGCATGAACAAATAAACAGAACAGCAAGCATGAACAAATATAAACAACAGCAAGCATGAACAAATAAACAGAACAGCAAGCATGAACAAATATAAACAACAGCAAGCATGAACAAATAAACAGAACAGCAAGCATGAACAAATAAAAAGAACAGCAAGCATGAACAAATAAAAAGAACAGCAAGCATGAACAAATAAACAGAACAGCAAGCATGAACAAATAAAAAGAACAGCAAGCATGAACAAATATAAACAACAGCAAGCATGAACAAATAAAAAGAACAGCAAGCATGAACAAATAAAAAGAACAGCAAGCATGAACAAATATAAAGAGCAGCAAGCATGAACAAATAAAAAGAACAAATAAACAGAACAGCAAGCATGAACAAATATAAAGAGCAGCAAGCATGAACAAATAAAAAGAACAAATAAACAGAACAGCAAGCATGAACAAATAAAAAGAACAGCAAGCATGAACAAATAAAAAGAACAGCAAGCATGAACAAATAAAAAGAACAGCAAGCATGAACAAATATAAAGAACAGCAAGCATGAACAAATAAACAGAACAGCAAGCATGAACAAATAAACAGAACAGCAAGCATGAACAAATAAACAGAACAGCAAGCATGAACAAATATAAAGAACAGCAAGCTTAAACAAATAAAAAGAACAGCAAGCATGAACAAATAAACAGAACAGCAAGCATGAACAAATAAACAGAACAGCAAGCATGAACAAATATAAAGAACAGCAAGCATGAACAAATATAAAGAACAGCAAGCTTAAACAAATAAAAAGAACAGCAAGCATGAACAAATAAACAGAACAGCAAGCTTAAACAAATAAAAAGAACAGCAAGCATGAACAAATAAACAGAACAGCAAGCTTAAACAAATAAACAGAACAGCAAGCATGAACAAATATAAAGAACAGCAAGCTTAAACAAATAAAAAGAACAGCAAGCTTAAACAAATAAAAAGAGCACATGGGATGAACCCAAAAAACACAAATAGAATCAGGTGTATTCAATGAAGCAAAACAAGACATGCCAGAAAAATCACAAAAGTAGAACTACAACACCTATTTAACCCTTTGACTCCCATACCCTACCCACCAACTGCAAAAATGTAACCCTTTGATTGCCTCACCCTATCCACCAACTTCCAGCAGGAAGCTGGTGGATAGGGTGAGGGAATCAAAGGGTTAACTTTTTGCTTTGCTAGCATGGTTGACAATGCAGGATGCTGGTGGACAGGGTGCAGGAGTCAAAGGGTTAATTTAACAAGACACGACAGGCAACAGAAAAACAAAAGCAGAATCAGAACTCATGCTTGATACAAGATAAAACAGGAGCTATTTTTGTGTTTTTCTGCTTCCTTTTTGCTTGAACGTGGGTGTTTATGTTAGTTTTGATATAGGAAGAAGTTGCTTTTGACAGACACAAAATAAGATATATACTTAATATAGCTTCCATGCTGTGCTTACCCTCAAGGAAGAAATAGGGTTCCCAGACAGATTCAGATCTTCGATGTGGATGTTCTGGTTCAGAGCGTGGCCTGTACACAAGTTTTATACATTTCATGTCTGTAAGTGAACAGAATACTGTATACACACCGATTTACACATTCAAAGCAGATCTACAGATAGACGAACTCTCAGACAGATATACATATGCATGTACATGCACAAACATACATATGTATATGTACACACACAGAGTGACCCACACAAGAAATTCTCTCTCTCTCTCTCTCTCTCTCTCTCTCTCACACACACACACACAGACATACACATACACACACACTCTCACACACACAAACACACACCTCCAGCAGACATTAAACAATTTCTCTTTTTCTTAAAAGGGTTACTGAACAAGAACAAACCTTATAAGATTATAATTTTTCTTCATTTATCTGCCTCCAATATGTTTTCACACATACACAGACACAGACACACAGACACACAGACACACACACACAGACACAACACACACACACTCACATACACCACACACACACACACATGCACGCATGCACGCACACACGCACGCACACACGCACGCACGCACACACACACAGACACACACATTTTCTCTCTCTTTATTCTTTTTTTTTTTACACACACACACACTCACACACGCGCGCGCGTGCACACACACACACACACACATGCACACACACACATGCACATGCACATACATACACACACACACACAAATGCACACACAAGCACACAGTGACATACAGTGATACACACACACACACACACACACACACACACACACACACACACACACACAACGCATACACACACATACATGTACATACACACACACGCAAACACACAGACATACAAACACACATACACAACACAAAACTCACCAATTTTCTCAATTTTGTTTTCAGCTAAGTTCAGCTCTCGGAGTTTCACAAGATTTGTCAGATTCTATCACAGAAGAAAATGGACAAAATATCAGTAAACATGGCAAAACAATAAACATCAAAATCAATGCAGTTGAAAAATAAAATGGATAAGTCTAACCAATAAGATGATGGAACTGAGGTAACACAAACACACACACACACCACCACCACCACTAACGTTCTCCAACACTCACAAATACACACACCTACAAACACACTATGACAACACTCACCGTTATGACACAAGACATATCATCAACTCTCTGTCCAATCACAATATGACTCAACACATTTCTGAACCAACCCATCAAAAAGGTCACATTCTTGACTGGATCATTTCTCGTGATCATCACAATTCCGCTACTGACAACTGCTTAGTTCTTTCTACCCGTCTAACTTCAGCCCTTCCATCTGACCACTCTGCAATTCTCTGTTCTCTCGACATTTCTCCTCCTTCCCGTACCATGCGCACAGTGACTCGACGCAATCTCAAATCTATCGACCTCTCCACATTTTCATCTGATGCCTCCCGTCTCCTTTCTGAAAAGTCACATAACCTTGCCGATGAATTCTATACTACTCTCCACCATCTTCTGGACACTCATGCTCCAGCCACAACCCGTCTTTTACCTGACCGCCCCCCTACCCCCTGGCTCACTCATGAGATCGCCTGTGCAAAACGTGCCCGCCGCAGAGCAGAGCGCCGCTGGCGCAAATCCAAACTCACTGTACACAGGCAACTTTTCCAAGCCTCTAAAACAAAAGTATCCACCCTCATTGCATCAGCAAAAACAAGCTATTTCCAAACCAAAATCCTGAATGCCTCTTCTTCAAAAGAACTCTTTACAACCATGAATCATCTCCTTGGCACACGAAAAGATTTACCTCTCCCAACAAAACATACAAATGAAGAACTCCCATCTGTATTCTCCAACTATTTCACCACCAAAATACAAACTCTTCGTGACAGGCTTGACAGGACACCCTGTCAACCATGCCCACCTGACCCTTCCTTCTCTGGCACACCTCTTACTACTTTTACCCCAGTCTCACAAGAAGAAATTCTCAACACAATCAGATCCATGTCGTTCAAAACCTGCGAACTGGATCCTCTTCCAGGTTCTGTCTACGCCGACTGTCTCCCTACTCTCCTCCCATTCATCACTGACATCATCAACACTTCTCTTCAAACTGGAACTGTCCCAGATTCTTTCAAGTCTGCTATTGTTCACCCTCTCCTCAAGAAACACAATTTAGATCCAAATGAACTGAAAAATTACCGGCCTATCTCTAATCTCTCTTTCTTGTCAAAACTCCTTGAAAAAGTCGTCCTCAACCAGCTGAACTCTCACCTGTCTGCCAACAATCTCCTCAATCCTTTCCAGTCAGCCTACCGCCAGTGCCATAGCACTGAAACTGCCCTACTACACATTCTCAACAATCTCCTCCTTGCAACTGATACTGGCAAAGTCTCTCTCCTCACACTCCTTGATCTGTCTGCAGCCTTTGATACCATTGATCATGGTATTCTCCTTTCTAGACTTCATCATACTTTTGGCATCTCTGACATTGCTCTGTCTTGGTTCACTTCATACCTATCAAACAGAAAACAAACCGTTCTCATCAATGGCACTTACTCTCAACCTGCATACCTGACCTGTGGTGTTCCACAAGGATCTGTCCTTGGCCCTGTTCTTTTCACTCTTTACACCTCCCCCCTGTCCACCATCACCAACTCCCATTCTATAAAACACCACTTCTATGCTGATGACACCCAACTTCAAGACAGTGACTCACCTGATAATATACAGCGCCTGTTAACTCGCACCACTGAGTGTTACTCGGACATTAAGAACTGGATGACACACAATAGACTTCAGCTTAATGACGACAAAACAGAAGCTATCCTCATTGGCACCCGTCAGAAACTTTCTCAGCTGCCTCCTCTTTCTCTCCCATTATGTAACACATCAGTCCCAATTTCTGATTCAGCTAAAAACCTTGGTGTCTGCATTGACTCTACCCTCTCCATGAACAACTTTGTTTCTCAAACTGCCAGATCCTGCTACTATCATCTCCATCGTATAAAGCTGATCAGGAAGTATCTCTCTGTCGAAACAACTGCAAAACTCGTTCTCTCCTTCATAATGTCTCGCATTGACTATTGCAATTCACTCCTGTCTGGTCTTCCTGCCTCCACCATTCACATCCTACAGCGCATTCAAAACAATGCTGCACGCCTTGTACTCAAAAAGAAAAAAGCTGACCACATATCTCCTCTCCTGGCACAACTTCACTGGCTCCCTGTATCAAAGCGCATACAGTACAAACTAGACACCATGTGCTACAAAAGCCTCAATAACGCAGCCCCCGATTACCTGTCAAGCCTACTTGAGATCTATGTTCCCTCACGTACCCTCCGCTCTGCCTCTGATCCTCTGACTCTTCGCTTTCCACGCACTAAGCTCAATACCTATGGTCCACGAGCCTTCTCTGTTTCTGGTCCACTCTCCTGGAACAAACTTCCTCTCTCAGTCCGTCAGCAACCTACTTTTGTCTCCTTCAAGTCCGCTCTCAAAACTCACCTTTTCTCTCCTGCATAAAATCCTAACCTCACTCAACCCTCCCCTCTGCAGCCTGTCTCCGCTCGGAGGGAATCACATGGTTATAATATATAATTGTATGCTATGCTCTCTATAATTTTCCATTGCTTTTATTCTTGCTTTTATTGCTTTTATTCTTTCTCCCCATTTATAGCCATGCGTGTGTGTGGGTGTGTGTGTGTGTGTGTGTGTGTGTGTGTGTGTGTGTGTGTGTGTGTGTGTCTGTATGTGTGCGTGCGTGTGTGTGCGGGCGTGCGTGCCTGCGTGTGTGTCTGCTTCAGCGCTTAGATTTGATTTTATCAAGATTTTGCGCTATATAAATATTGTAATTATTATTATTATTACACACACAAGCACGCTAAATCTCACTCTCTCACACACACCATTATCATGATTTCCAAATACACACACCTACAGACACACAAACACAAGCATGCTAAACCTTTCACTCATACATACACAGACACACAAACACACACAGACACTCACATATACAAACACACCCACACCCACACACAGACACACACACAACACACACACACTCTCTCTCTCTCTCTCTCTCTCTCTCTCTCTCTCTCTCTCTCTCAAAACACATTCCCTTCCTACCATCCCCTCCCCACACAGCCAGACAAAAGCAAGACACAGTGCACATCATCTCAAACCTCTTTAGTTTTGTTTGTTTTTTGTCCCATATTTTACACAGAATGGACACAGAATCTAGGAGCAGTTTTCACAACCACGATGATGATGAAAATGGGGATGATAATGATGAGAC
>JAPXFY010000012.1:19220698-19223198 GCA_030674185.1 Monoplex corrugatus
AAGGCCAGCTGGGAAAAAAAATAAAAATAAAAATAATTCTATCTGTCTTGTTTTGTTATATTAAATACACATTCTAATTCGATGTGTGTGTTTTTCTGGTTCAAAAACTTACGTATTTGAAAATGTGTATGTTATGTCAGTGGTCGGTGGAAACATAAATATACCCATCACCCAGCACTGAAGGAGGATGACTGTCTGAATGGCGGGGTAACACGCTGAAGACGAAATATGCAGAGTGTGCAGCAAAATAACACCTGCACAGTTTGGGCCAAATCAAGAAAACGTACATCTAGAAAGAAATTCCAATGGTAAGTTTCGAGGCCATTCGAACACCCCCTTTGGTTGTGGTAAAGCGAAGTTGGGAGCTTCCGACTGCTAACTGTCGAGACTATGGTATGGGGAAAGGATCTGGCAGCTATGTGAGCTAGTGGCAGGGCGGGCTGCCCGAAAGAGAGATGAAGACCAGAGTGGGGCGAGAGAGGGGTCTTCCATTCTCTCTTGGTCTGGTGGATGGGCTGGACCTGTTTGGTGCTTGTTGTTTGGCTATATCCCAGGGCTTGTCATCTCCCCACCTTGCCATTCGGTTTGTAAACAATATAACCGATGACTGGATCCGAACGGGTAACCCAAAGCATGGACCCCCCCCCCCCCACCCTTTGCTTAATGAAATGGCTGTCGAGTGGCGTCGTGAGATTGGTGAGGCAATGATTGTCTGGGTATCATCCAGCACCCTCGTGGTGTTTCTTGTTAACAGTTTAACCCTTTGACTCCCTCACCCTATCCACCAGCTTCCTGCGTGGTGGGTAGGGCGAGTGAGTCAAAGGGTTAAGGTTTTGCTTTACTGGCACGGCTGAGAATGCAGGTGCTGACGGTCAGGATGTGGGAGTCAAAGGGTTAATAGGTTATTATCTGTCCATGATTACTTGAGGAATCTAGCACATACAGCAGTGCACTCAAATATCAGGTGACTTCAGTTCAAAGCCAGCCTGCAACATAAGAATTGGTCTGCCAAGTGCGCTGCCCATCTTAATGCTCTTGTCATAATGGCCATGTCACTGTGTCCGTTCCTCCCCCTCTCCACTTCCAGACCCTGCCAAAGCATCATAGTGTTTTGTGCAGACTTAAGGAGTCTGCCGGATAACTGCTGGCATATTCGGGTGGAGCGCGTATGGAATTGTTCGAGTGCGATGAATCCCTTTGGACAAACTGCAAACTGTAGTCACTCACTACCAAATTGGTGGTACTGAGTGTGGGTTGGTAACTACTGAAGAGTGCAGCACTTGAACTCAGAGCTGGGAACACATACTTGCCGTAAGAACCATAACAGGGTTGTGAGTATAAAACACAAATGGTTGTGTAACAAGCTAACACAATGATTTCACCGTGACGGTTCACGTCATTATCATCACCATCATCAGTGGGAATATAGACTTGTAAATGATTTTTTTTTTTTAAAAGAAGAAAAGAAGAACGGAGACTCCAATTCCTACATGGAGAAAGCAAAAAGGAAGAAAGCAGACCTCCAATTCCATACATGGAGAAACAAAAAGGAAGAAAGGCAACCTCAATTCATACATGGAGAAGCAAAAAGAAGAAGGCAGACCTCCAATTCCATACATGAGAAAGCAAAAAGAAGAAAGGCAGACCTCCAATTCCATACATGGAGAAAGCAAAAAGGAAGAAAGGCAGACCTCCAATCCATACATGGAGAAAGCAAAAAGGAAGAAAGGCAGACCTCCGATCTCATGTATCGAGAACATAACAAATCAGTGACCTAAATATTTCAGAAATTGTCCATAAAAATCAATCCAGCCAAAGCGGCCTGGAGGAATGTGGTGGTGTCAAAGAATGCAGCGGCCAACACTGAACCAGGGTGACGCCGACAGGTAAGAAAGACGAGAAATGATTAAAAGACAGACAGACAAACAAACAAACAAACAAACAAACCGAAAAGAAAGGAAAAGAAAAAAAGAGAACTTTCAGTTTTCCCAATTGCAAGCAATTATAGACACAATCTGCAAAATGAATGTGCTTATTGTCTTCTTGAATTAAGTTGCTTAGATTTAGCATCATAGATTTCAAAGCATCCTATTGTTGAAGGTACATGTTTTTCCTGAATCTTTTGTTGAGCAAGATGTGATGAGCAGCAAGACTTATATGACGTTTTGTTGAGTAGGAGATGATGAGCAGCAAGACTTGTCTGACGTTTTGTTGAGCAGATGATGAGCAGCAAGACTTGTTTGACGTTTTGTTGAGCGGGAGATGATGAGCAGCAAGTCTTGCCTGACATTTTGTTGAGCAGATGATGAACAGCAAGACTTGCCTGACGTTTTGTTGAGTAGGAGAATGATGAGCAGCCATGTTCTCTCGTACAGCAGAACATCAGGGAAGCCTTGCTTTTTTACCTCATTAGGTTTTATGCATTTGTTCTTTGTTGTCTTTAGCTTAACAAAAAATAGTTGGCTGAAATTAGAGTTCGTCTTGTTTTGTACACTGTATT
>JAPXFY010000012.1:19225698-19235698 GCA_030674185.1 Monoplex corrugatus
AGTATCCCCACCTTCGGGAAGTTCTGTGCTAGAAAAATTGTTTTTTTTTTTCTCTTTGTTTCTTCTTCATCCCTTTTGTTTCTATCGTTTCTTCCTATCATTTTATCTTTCCGTCCCACTAACCTGTTGTTTTCCATAAAAACCATCCATAGTTTTTCTTAATAATCGGGCGCATGTATCAACTGCATTTTTTTTGGCTCTAAGGAAACGGGGATGAGCAGAAGCAATTTTTGGTGATTTAGACCAGTTTTACGTTTTAGCATACTTAGTTATGTTTAATATCACGTTCGTATTTTTGTATCCCCCCCCCCCTCTCCCTTCCTGGTGATAAATTGTACGGACTGGTTAACGCCAGGGGCAAATCCTTATGTGCGCGAATGCATTGGATGTGCACGAACAATTCTTTTTCCAGGTATCTTTTCTAATCAGGTTTAAAGAGGTGTTGACATGGTTATAGCCCTGATGTGGCTGTGCGCAAAGCGGCTGGGCTTTTACCCTTTGACCTCTGCACCCTGTCCACCAGCATCCTGCATTGTCAACCATGTTAGCAAAGCAAAAAAAACTTAACCCTTTGACTCTCTCACCCTATCCACCAGCTTCCTTGCAGGAAGCTGGTGGATAGGGTGAGAGAGTCAAAGGGTTAAGTTTTTGCAGTTGGTGGATAGAGTGCAGACGTCAAAGGGTTAAACAACACTGATGATAATGGTGTGCGCCGGTATGTCTGGAACTGTGAACATGCCGCTGGTAATAGCAGACCCACAGGCTTGTTGTCGACAACAGCCCATGGAGACAGAAGTGATTCATGCTAACTGTGTAGACTATCACTCTCTCAGTTCATGTGAACCGTTAAAACGGTTAAGAGACAATACGATATAAGTCTCTTTTTTTTTTTAAGAGCTACAGATAATCTTCTTCCTCTTCTTCTTCTTCTTCTTCTTGATTTTCTTCTTTTTTTTTTTTTTTTTTTTCCTTCTTCAATTTCTTCAATTTTTCTTCTTCTTCTTCTTCTTCTTCTTCTTCTTCTTCTTCTTCTTCTTCTTCTTCTTCTTCTTCTTCCCTTCTTCTTCTTCTTCTTCTTCTTCTTCTTCTTCTTCTTCTTCTTCTTCTTCTTCTTCTTCTTCTTCTTCTTCTTCTTCTTCTTCTTCTTCTTCTTCTTCTTCTTCTTCTTCTTCTTCTTCTTCTTCTTCTTCTTCCTTCTTCTCTTCTTCTTCTCTTCTTCTTCTCTTCTTTTTTCTTCTTCTTCTTCATTTTTCATCATCATCATCATCATCATCATCATCATCATCTTCTCTTCTTCTTCTTCTTCTTCTCTTCTTCTTCTTTCTTCTTCTTCTTCTTCTTCTCTTCTTCTTCTCTCTTCTTCTTCTTCTTCTTCTTCTTCTTCTTCTTCTTCTCTTCTTCTTCTTCTTCTTCTTCTTCTTCTTCTTCTCTTCTTCTTCTTCTTCTTCTTCTTCTTCTTCTTCTTCTTCTTCTTCTTCTTCTTCTCTTCTTCTCTCTCCTCCTCGTCCTCTTCTTCTTCTTTGTTTTCTTCTTTCTTTCTTTCCTTTTCTACTCCCCCTCCTCCTTCTTCATTTTCTTCTCCTCCTCCTCCTTCTTCTTCCTCAGACTTCCACTGAAGATGAAGCATATTCATTTTATGTTGCTCTAGTTTAAATGATTGACCTACAATTGGCCTACATCCAGATACGAAAATCCAAGCGTGTTTCAATTGTCATTGCTTTTCTCTCCAGAAATGAAGATGATCTCGAAAAGCTCGGGATACTTTCAAATAAACGTCAAAAGAGATTTGGAGAGACTGCATCACAAAGCTTAAAGGTAATGTATGTATGATGTTAGCCCCATTGCACTAACTCTTTCACTCCCACTGCCTGTCCACAAGCTGCAAAAACTTAAGCCTTTCACTCCCTCGCCCTATCCACCAGCTACCTGCATGAAGTTGGTGGATAGGGTGAGGGAGTGAAAGGCTTAAGTGTCTGATTTGCTGTCATAACTGACAATGCAGGATGCTGGTAGATAGGGCGAGGGAGTCAAAGGGTTACTGCTTCAATCACTCTGCGGAAACGCCGGCACATTAAGATGGGCTGCAAGCAAATCAGTCTTTAAAGCCATGGGCCGGGTTGGGTCTGAAGTTGAGATATCAGATCTTGAATCCTCAGCTGTGTCCTTTGAATTGGTACCAGACCCCATGAACTTGTCCTCAGTTATGCATAAACTGATAGATGTTATGTTGATTGTTGCACATGAACTGTCCTCTATAAAGTGATAGACGTTATGTTGATTGTTGCACATGAATTGTCCTCTATAAAGTGATAGATGTTATGTTGATTGTTGCACATGAATTGTCCTCTATAAAGTGATAGATGTTATGTTGATTGTTGCACACGAATTGTCCTCTATAAAGTGATAGATGTTATGTTGATTGTTACACATGAATTGTCCTCTATAAAGTGATAGATGTCATGTTGATTGTTGCACATGAATTGTCCTCTATAAAGTGATAGATGTTATGTTGATTGTTGCACACGAATTGTCCTCTATAAAGTGATAGATGTTATGTTGATTGTTGCACATGAATTGTCCTCTATAAAGTGATAGAGGTTATGTTGATTGTTGCACATGAATTGTCCTCTATAAAGTGATAGATGTTATGGTTTGTTGTACATGAATTGTCCTCTATAAAGTGATAGATGTTATGTTGATTGTTGCACATGAATTGTCCTCTATAAAGTGATAGATGTTATGTTGATTGTTGCACATGAACTGTCCCCTGTAAAGTGATAGATGTTATGTTGATTGTTGCACATGAATTGTCCTCTATAAAGTGATAGATGTTATGTTGATTGTTGCACATGAATTGTCCTCTATAAAGTGATAGAGGTTATGTTGGTTGTTGCACGTGAATTGTCCTCTATAAAGTGATAGAGGTTATGTTGATTGTTGCACATGAATTGTCCTCTATAAAGTGATAGAGGTTATGTTGGTTGTTGTACATGAATTGTCCTCTATAAAGTGATAGAGGTTATGTTGATTGTTGCACATGAACTGTCCTCTATAAAGTGATAGATGTTATGTTGTTGTGTTGTACATGAATTGTCCTCTATAAAGTGATAGATGTCGTACTGATTGTTGCACATGAATTGTCCTCTATAAAGTGATAGATGTCATGTTGATTGTTACACATGAATTGTCCTCTATAAAGTGATAGATGTCATGTTGATTGTTGCACATGAATTGTCCTCTATAAAGTGATAGATGTCATGTTGATTGTTACACATGAATTGTCCTCTATAAAGTGATAGATGTCATGTTGATTGTTGCACATGAATTGTCCTCTATAAAGTGATAGATGTTATGTTGATTGTTGCACATGAATTGTCCTCTATAAACTGATAGATGTTATGTTGATTGTTGCACATGAATTGTCCTCTATAAAGTGATAGATGTCATGTTGATTGTTACACATGAACTGTCCTCTATAAAGTGATAGATGTTATGTTGATTGTTGCACATGAATTGTCTATAAAGTGATAGATGTCATGTTGATTGTTACATATGAATTGTCCTCTATAAAGTGATAGATGTTATGTTGATTGTTGCACATGAATTGTCCTCTATAAAGTGATAGATGTCATATTGATTGTTGTACATGAATTGTCCTCTATAAAGTATTAGATGTCGTATTGATTGTTGCACACGAATTGTCCTCTATAAAGTGATAGATGTTATGTTGATTGTTGCACATGAACTGTCCTCTATAAAGTGATAGATGTCATATTGATTGTTGCACATGAATTGTCTATAAAGTGATAGATGTTATGTTGATTGTTGCACATGAATTGTCCTCTATAAAGTGATAGATGTTATGTTGATTGTTGTACATGAATTGTCCTCTATAAAGTGATAGATGTTATGTTGATTGTTGCACATGAATTGTCCTCTATAAAGTGATAGATGTTATGTTGATTGTTGCACATGAATTGTCCTCTATAAAGTGATAGATGTTATGTTGATTGTTGCACATGAATTGTTCTCTATAAAGTGATAGATGTTATGTTGATTGTTGCACATGAATTGTCCTCTATAAAGTGATAGATGTTATGTTGTTTGTTGTACATGAATTGTCCTCTATAAAGTGATAGATGTCATATTGATTGTTGCACATGAATTGTCCTCTATAAAGTGATAGATGTCATATTGATGTTGTACATGAATTGTCCTCTATAAAGTGATATATGTCATGTTGATTGTTGCACATGAACTGTCCTCTATAAAGTGATAGATGTCATGTTGATTGTTGTACATGAATTGTCCTCTATAAAGTGTTAGAGTTATTTGATTGTTGCAGATGAATTGTCCTCTATAAAGTGATAGATGTTATGTTGATTGTTGCACATGAATTGTCCTCTATAAAGTGATAGATGTTATGTTGATTGTTGCGGAATTACGGACAGTAGTAGAGTGAAAAAGCGACTGCGAAAAGCTTTAACGTTCTTTAGAAAGAGAGAGAGAGAGAGAGAGAGAGAGAGAGAGAGAGAGAGAGAGAGAGAGAGAGAAGAGAGAGAGAGAGAGAGAGAGAGAGTAAACACATACACTATACGAATATCTTTACCGCACGTCGTTTATGGTGAACTTAAATATAATATATAATTTCTGACGTTACCGCTGTGAACTGTGTTTCGCAGATCTAATGATTCTGGGCTGGTTGGCTCTTTTGATGGAGCCCTAGATCTGATATCTCCAGTTTAGTCCCAGCTCGCAACATTAACCCTTTGACTCCTTCACCCTATCCGCCAGCATCCTGCATTGTCATTAATGATAGTAAAGCAAAAACTTAACCCTTTGACTCCCTCACCCTATCCGCCAGCATCCTGCATCGTCATTAATGATAATAAAGCTAAAACTTAACCCTTTGACTCCCTCACCCTAGCCCCATCTTCCTGCATGAAGCTGATGGATAGGGTCCGAGAGTCAAAGGGTTAAGTTACAGGAAGCTGGTGGATAGATGCGGGAGTCAAAGGGTTAAGTGAAGGAAGCTGGTGGATAGGGTGTGGGAGTCAAAGGGTTAAGTGCGGGAAGCTGGTGGGTAGGGTGTAGGAGTCAAAGGGTTAAGTAGGTGGATAGGGTGCGAGAGTCAAAGGGTTAAGTGCAGGAAGCTGGTGGATAGGGTGTATGAGTCAAAGGGTTAAGTGCAGGAAGCTGGTGGATAGGGTGCGGGAGTCAAAGGGTTAAGTGCAGGAAGCTGGTGGATAGGGTGCGGGAGTCAAAGGGTTAAGTGCAGGAAGCTGGTGGATAGGGTGCGGAAGTCAAAGGGTTAAGTGCAGGAAGCTGATGGATAGGGTGCGGGAGTCAAAGGGTTAAGTGTAGGAAGCTGGTGGATAGGGTGCGGGAGTCAAAGGGTTAAATACTGGCGGCCTGTTCCCTGCCAATCATTCTGGTGATGGCAGCTTAGTGTGCCTTAATCCCTCTTTCCCCCCTCCCTCCCCCTCCTTCATTTCAAGACCTTACCAACGCATACCATTTTGTGTCTGCTAGATAATCGATTGCAGATTCGGATAGAGCGCACATGGAATAGCCCCGGTGCGATGACTCCTGGAACAAAGTCCAAAAACTCACGGTATGATCTGAACGGACACCTTACGTCTTGACCCCTTAACTACTTAAAGTCTTCGGCTTTAACCCTTTAACTCCCACACCCTGTCCACTATCACCCTGCATTGTCAACCATGCTGGCAAAGCAAAAACTTAAACCTTTGATTTCCTCACCCTATCCTGGTTCAAATTCATATTCATATCCACCTTTTTTTTTTTTTTTTACCAGGACTTCAGAAAGGCAACAAGGCTAATTATTGGTCTTCAAGGAATAGGGCCTGGGAAATCAACCTATCTCTCCAATGTTTTATACCAAGGCGGCCGGGCAATACCCTGCTCATCACAATTTTCAACTGCCGTGGGATCTTTAGCGTGCGCAGCCAGAAAGCACACGGGTCCGACTCGTTTTTCGTCCCCTTCCGAAGGACTTAGACGTTCAGTTCGATTTTCCAGTCAAACTAAGGAGAAAAGTCGAGGACAAATGGGAAACTGGTGGATAGGGTGAGGGAATGAAAGGGTTAAGTTTGTCGTTGTTGGTGGATAGGGTGCGGGGATGAAAGGGTTAAAAACACTGACTGTACTGTGAGATTACTTGCCGTTCAGGTCCAATACAGCTAGATCGGTTGTACCGTCCAGTCCCCACACAGTGTGCTTAGTTTCCTTCGTCGACATTCCACTGTCACCCACCCCCTGACAGGTTGCCAAGGCCCCTCTAGCTATTGTGTGTAACGGTGTGTGTGGTGGTGGTGGTGGTGGTGGTGGTGGAGGTGTTCATTGACGACCCAACCCGTTACTTGTTCCTTCTCCCTTTTCCCTCCCCTCTCTTCCACACCCCCTTCCCGCTATCCCCACTGTTTTATCATGCTACGTCCTTCGTTGCTATCGTCAACCCTTGTGTCGCATTGCGGTAGTTGGATTTGAGGCCACTGAGTTCAGTGCTTGAGGCCTGTTCAACAGGCTCTGCCAATATTCAGTGCCTCTTCTTCTTTTACTTCTTCTTTTACTTCTTCTTCTTCTTCTTTTTTTCCTTCTTCTTCTTCTTTTCCTTCTTCTTCTTCTTTTCCTTTTCTTGTTGTTTTTCTTTTTCTTCCTCTTCTTCTTCTTCTTCTTCTCCTCTTCTTCTTCTTTTCTGTCTTGTCGTTGTTGTTGTTGTTCTTCTTCTTCTTTTCCTTCTTCTTCTTTCCTTCCTTCTTCTCTTCTTCTGTTTCTTCTTCTTCTTTTTCTTCCTTCTTCTTCTTCTGTTTCTTCTTCTGTTTCTTCTTCTTCTTCTTCTCTTCTTCTTCTTCTTCTTCTTCTTCTTCTTCTTCTTCTTCTTCTTCTTCTTCTTCTCTTCTTGTCTTACGCAGGCTAGAGTTCCTGCGAGCACTCCCTATCTAAGTATGCACATTCATACAGCCTATCTTGCTACCTAGCAGAAGGAGAGGGTTTTTTGCGTGTTTTTCGTGTATGTGTGTGTGGGGTGTGTGTGTGTGTGTGTGTGTGTGTGTGTGTGTGTGTGTGTGTGTGTGTTTATATAACTTGATTAAAACTGTCATAATGTTATAACATGTCACTGACGGAGAGTTCAATGACTCGATCGCTCGCTATCTACGGAACAGAATCGACGCTGATAACATTAAAAAAAAAAGAAACAGTGAAGACAAAAAAACAAAAAAAAGAAAGAAAAAAAAGAACCGCTAAAAATCAACCATAGATACTTGGGTTTGGGGAAAAAATGTAGAAAGTATACTTCAGGCATGGTACTTTTTTTCTTGTTGATTTTTGTTAGAAAACCGATGTAGGCAGTGTGATCCTGTTTACATCAAAATAGTACTTTATCACTGCAGCCTGTGCAAGCTAACTGTGTGAAACCCCAGAAGGCCAAACTTCATAAGAAGCAGAAGTCTGGAGTATGTTCAAAAGAAGTTTCTCGCACTTGGACAACTTCATATTATGCGCTTCGCCCAAATCTGCCACTGGGCAGGTATCCGGCAGACTGAGTGATTCTGGAACTGGAATGAGTTTCCACGTTCTCTTCAACAGTCTCACACTCTGTCTTCCTTCGAGCCTAAATTGAAGAAATACATTTTTGTCCAGTAGTGATTTCCCCCCTCAACGTACCCACGTGCCTTTGTCCTACTCCCCGACTGTCACTTCCACCCCACGATCTGCGTGTGTGTACTTCGTGCCTTTGAGTTTTGGTCATTGTGAGTGACTGCTGCAGACAATGATGAGAGTGTGGCGCTTTCATTGATTTGTATATCAACATTTGGCGCCTTATAAATGCCTTTACTATTGTTGTTGTTATTATTCTTATTCTTATCATTATTATTATTATTATTTCATCATATTATCATTGTTATTATCATTATCATATTATTAATGATATTATTAGAAGTAGTAGTAGTAGCAGCAGCAGAAGTAGTAGTAGTAATAGCAGCAGCAGCAGCAGTAGTAGTAAGTAATACCAGTAGTAGTAGTAGTAATAGCAGCAGCAACAGCAGCAGCAGTGGTAGTAGTAGTTGGAGGAGGAGGAGGAGGAAGAAGAAGAGGAGAGTAGTAGTAGTAGTAGTAGTAGTAGTAATAGTAATAATAGTAGTAGTAGTATGAATATTAGTATAAGTCTGCATAAAACCTTTCGTATTGGCAAACGTTTGAATTGGGAGGGACAAGAAATCTGTACAGCAAACAGACCAGTTTTCATGTCACTGGCTGGGAATGAAATCAACTGAGACATGGTGTCTTGAGTCCCTGACTCCATCAACAGAACCATAAAGATGAAATCTTTGTGTCTGAACAACACTGTAAACAATTACCGCAGAAATAACTGACAGATGTTTCACCATTACCTGCAAAACGAATCAGCTGAAAATTTCATTTTTCCCACCGCTGTACATCATCATCATCATCGTCATCGTCATCATCTTCGTCGTCGTCGTCGTCGTCGTCGTCGTCCGTCACTCATCATCATCATCATCATCATCATCAACATGTGCTCTGCCGTATGGCGTTGACGATCATGGCCCTCCATATGAATCTATCCTTTGCCGCTGCAAGTACTTCTCCCACCCTGTCTGTCTTTGTCCACAGTAAAGTCCGTCCAGTATTTTCTCCCTGGGTTGTACCTGGTGCTCTGCTTCCCCTCCAGATTTCCCGACACCAACTAGAAAGGCTTGATCAACCAAATAGAAAGGACTTTGATCAACCAAATAGAAAGGCTTGATCAACCAAATAGAAAGGCTTGATCAACCAAATAGAAAGGTTCAATGTTGAATTGGAAAGGATCTAATATAATAAGGAATACGTGTGGGGACAAACAGCGGCAATGAGAATAGAAAATGATATAAGCCAATGTACTTAACAAGCCAAGACCAGCCAAGCTGCTTAACTTGATTACACCGACTCCTGATTTCCTGAAGTATTTTATTTACAATAGAATGGAATTCTCTAACAAACAAGATAGTCCACGCTGGTTCAGTCACCAGCTTCTGGAACTGTTAATTAACGAAGGAACACCCACTACCACCAGGCCAGCTAATTGCCCTCCACGTCGATAACCACGCCAGTGACTCTCATAGAGATGCCGGGGGCTCTGTCAGTATGAATACTATCTCTTCTCTCTGGAAATATTACTAGAAATTTCCTCTTTTCTGTCATTTTCTTTGTTTCTGCCTTACATTTAATCTGTGTTGTCTTCCCCCTGTGAGGATGCTAGGGGCTCTAGCTCTTTCAATTAATAATATCCTGACCGTCTGGAAATTCTGTGATAGAAAATTCCTATTTTCTGTCACTCTCTATGTTTCTGCCTTGCATTTCATCTGTGTTGTGTTTCCCCGTGAGGATTGCTGGAGTTTCTTTCAATGTGAATGGTATCCCCACCTTCTGGAAATTCTGTGATAGAAATTTCCTCTTTTCTGTCACTCTCTTTGTTTCTGCCTTGTTCCTTTGCTTTCTATCATCTCTTCCTATCACTTTCTGCCTTGCTGGTCCATTCACTTGTATGTGTCCTTACACATTTTCGCTTAGAATTGGTTAAACTGGGTACATGTATTAACTGCAATTTTGGCTCTAAGGAAATGTGATGTGTAGAATCAGTTTTAGGTAATTTAGGCCAGTTTTTATACATATTTCAGTGTCCTTAGGTATGTTTACATTTGTATATTCAATTTTGTTCCCTCCCCCCCCCCCCCCCCGGTGATAAATTGGACTGAGTGGCCAACGCCAGGAGCACATCCTTACATTATGTGCGTGAATTAAAATGTTTTTCTGCCCTGATATGGCTCTGAGCAGTCGGCTGGGCTTTAAATAAACAAATAGATAAATAAATAAATAAAAATAATTCAAACAGACAGACAGGCAGACAGTCAGATATATAGATGAATAGATAGATAGATAGATAGATAGATAGATAGACAGATAGACATATAGATAG
>JAPXFY010000012.1:19245698-19275698 GCA_030674185.1 Monoplex corrugatus
GAAATGTGTATTGTGTCATACCGCTGTATAGATTCATTGTTGTCAGGTTTCATTATACAGAGGGGTGCAAAAGTAGGTATTTAGTTATGAAAAAAGAAAACACGTACAATACTCATTGCATTTATTATAAAAACAAATGAATAATGCATATACATGTAATAACAAGCAAAAGCCGTAATCCCTCTGATACTCAAATTGCTTGCCGTCGGTATTCACACACTCCTCTAATCGAGAGCGGACACTCATGCACACTCTAGCACAAAGATCTTTATCAGCATCAATTTCTTGACAAGCCTGCAAGTTGAACTGAATCATGTCATTAACAGTGCGCGGCTTGCGTGCGAAAACCCTTTCCTTTACATATCCCCCCCAAAAGAAGTCTATCTGTCTTCCAGTATTGTTTTAAAATCCATTTGCGCTCCTCGTCTGTCAAATTACCGGCCATGGTTAAACTAAATTGCCGCTTAGATCTAAATTAAATTGCCGCTTTACCTGCAAAAAAATTTAAAAAATTAAAAGTTAGGATAAAAGTACATGCATATTATTAGTTACGATAAAATATAATTAATGACACTGAAAATATTGAAAATAAGGCCAACTAGCTTAATGTGCTAATTATTTTAATGAATGAAGCATTATGATAATGATGTGATACTTACTGTATACCTACTTTTGCACCCCCCCCCCCCCCCGCTCTCAAAACTCACCTTTTCTCCTCGGCATAAAATCCTAACCTCACTCAATCCCCCTCTGCAGCCTGTCTCCGCTCGGAGGGGAATCACTTTGTTATAATATATAATTGTATATGATATGCTCTCTATAATTTTCCATTGCTTTTATTCTTGCTTTTATTGCTTTTATTCTTTCTCCCCATTTATAGCCATGCGTGTGTGTGTGTGTGTGTGTGTGTGTGTGTGTGTGTGTGCGTGTGTGTGCGTGCGTACGTGCGTGCGTGCGTACGTGCGTGCGTGCGTGTGTCTGTTTCAGCGCTTAGATTTGATTTTATCGAGATTTTGCGCTATATAAATATTGTAATTATTATTATTATTATTATTGTATGTTTGTGTTTTTGCGTTGTATTATGTTGTATGGTAATGTACTGTATTATTATGGATTCTATTATGTATGAAATAAACTGTATTGCATTGCATTGGACTGCTTGGCGTTGTATTATATTGCGTTTTGTTACGCTGTGTTGTATTGAGTTGTGTCGTATTGTATATGTTGCACAGGATCATGTTGTGTCGTGTCGTGTCGTGTCGTGTCGTGTCGTGTCGTGTCGTGTCGTGTTGTAGTGTGGTGTGGTATGGTGTGTAGTGAGCATGTGTTGTATTGTGATGAGGTGAGGTGAGCTATGGGTGTTGTGCAATGTTGTGTGGTGTGGTGTTGTGTTGTGTTGTCTGGTGTTGTGTTGTTTGTATTGTGTTTTGGTTTGGTGTGGTGTGATATTGTGTGGTGTAGTGTGTGTTGTGTTGTGTTGTGTTGTGTTGTGTTGTGTTGTGTTGTGGTGAGGTGAGATGAGGTGATGTGTGGTGTGTTGTGTGGTGTTGTGTTGAGTGATGTTGTATGATGTAGTGCGGTGGGGTATGGCGTGGTGTGCAATGGTGTGGTGTGTTGTGTTGTGTTGTGATGTGATGTGATGTGATGTAGAATGGTGCGATGTGGTGCTGTGTGGTGTGGTGTTGTGGTGTGTTGTGTGGTGATGTGATGTGATGTAGAATGGTGCGATGTGGTGCTGTGTGGTGTGGTGTGGTGTTGTGGTGTGCGTTGTGTTGTGTGGCGTTGCTTTGTGATGCGTTGTGTTGTGTTTGTGTTGTGTCATGTCGTGTCGTGTCGTGTCGTGTCGTGTCGTATTGTGTGTGTGTGTGTATATACGCGCGCGTATATATGTGTGTGTTGTGCTGTATGTGCTGATTATATTGCACAGCATTAACCGTGTGTACAACTCGGTGTATAATCTACATATTGCGTGTTGTACACCCAAATTAACATTTTACTGTAGTCATTTGAAAACACAATTTTTGCTTTGATTAAGCGTCGGGTTTTTCTTTTAATGTTGATGGCCCACGTTTTGTTATCCTAGAATGATTCTAAATGTCAACATCATTGGAATTCTTCTTGAGAGCATATGTAAGTTTGAAACAATATTCATATCCTTTTTTGTGTTACAATTATTGGAATGTATGCTTGAGAACGTATGTAAGAGAGGAGAGATGGAGAGAGGAGGGGGGGGGAGAAAGAAACAGAAAAAGACAGAGAGAGAGAGAGGAGAAAGAGAGAGAGACAGACAGACAGACAGATAGACAGAGATACAGAGAGAAAAGAGCGAGACAGACAGAGAGAGGGGGAGAGATAGAGGGGAAAAGACAGAAAAAGACAACAAGAGAGAGAGAGAAAAAGAGAGAGAGAACGAGAGACAGACAGAGACAGACAGAGACAGACAGTCAGACAGACAGACAGAAAAGAGCGAGACAGAGAGAGAAAGAGACAGAAAAAGACAATAAGAGAGAGAGAAAGAGAGAGGAGAGACAGAGAGACAAACAGAGAGAGACAGACAGACAGACAGAAAGACAAACAGAGACAGAGAGACAGGGACAGACAGACAGACAGACAGATACACAGATAGAGAGAACCCTCTAGCCTACTTCAACACTGTCGTCTCTGCAATAAGTGTCCTGACTTGACTATTGCCCAATCGATCCCTGAAGACAGAAATTTCGTCATGACAAGGGTCCTTAAGGTTGGAAGGATGATACCTGTACCTACTTTTACCTTTTACTGTGTTTGTCAAGGGGCGGGACGGTTGGTTCGCCTGATAGAGACATGGACTCCAGGTTTGATTTCTCAAGTTCAATCCCAGCCCGCAACATTAAGAAGAAAAAAAAAACTGGCCTTGTCTCTGCCAATCTTTCTGTTTACATCATTCTGGTAGTCTCAGCTTTATGGAACCAGAAGAACAAGAAAACCAACGCAAGCGCGTATTCAACAAAACAAGACAAGACAAGCGCAAATTTTCGGCCAACCGGCCTTTGTCAAGCGCGAATGCACGGTCACAAACAGACCACAAACACCAAACAACGGATAATAAAAAGAGAGGACTAAAAACTTCCCTGCCGCCTCGTCCAGTGGATAAAAAGGGACCAAATGGAATGCCCATGTGTTCATGAGCAGTAGTAAGAAGTGGGGACAGGGGAGGCAACTATGATGTCAAAGGGAAGTGAGATGAGCTGTAATTTGAGAAGTGGACATGCCATATCGATATCGCCCTGTTCTGAAGAAGGCACAGGCAAGAGCCAAGAGGTAAGGGAGTGGATTGTGCCCAGTGCAACGAATCGGGTAGACCTGGGAACAGGAAGAAACATGAAATGGCATTTCTGAATTCTGTTGCGTAATAGATGAAAATACTAGATCCACTAGCTGTATGTTTCATCGATCTCCCCCTCCTTTTCCCCATTTCAATACTTTGCCAGCTGATAAGTTTTTGTGCAGGCTCAGTTAATCTGCCAGATGATGGCTGGCAGATTTTAGGTGGGGCGCATATGGAAATGTCCGAGTGTGCAATGAATCCCTTTTGAACAAACTCCAATTTCCAAACTGAAATGAGTGGGGGATTTTTGGTGCTGTTGTGTTTGTGGGTTTGGGTTCTGTATTCTTCTGGGGGGTGGGTTGGGGGGCTGTTTCTGTTTGTGTTTTTTTTCGTATGTTTGTGTTTGTGTTTGTGTTTGTGTTGTGTTGTGTGTGTGTGTGTGTGTGTGTGTGTGTGTGTGTGTTGTATGTGTTTGTGTGTGTGTGTGTGTGTGTGTGTGTGTGTGTGTGTGTGTGTGTGTTGTGTTGTGTGTGTGTGTGTTTGTGTGTGTGTGTTGTGTTGTGTTGTGTGTGTGTGTGTGTGTGTGTGTTTGAGTGTGTTGTATGTGTGTGTGTTGTATATGTGTGTGTGTGTGTGTGTGTTTGTGTGTGTGTGTGTGTGTTGTATGTGTGTGTGTTGTATGTGTATGTGTGTGTGTGTGTGGTGTGTGTGTGTTTGTGTGTGTTTTTGTGTTGTGTTGTGTTGTGTTGTGTTGTGTGTGTGTGTGTGTGTGTGTTGTATGTGTGTGTGTGTGTTGTATGTGTGTGTGTGTGTTTGTTTGTGTGTGTGAATTTGTGTGAATATGTGTGAATGTGTGTACGTGTACGAGTGTGTCGTCTATATTAGTGTGAATGGGTGCAAATGCATGTGTTGTATGTGTGTGTGCTTGTATGAATGTGTGCTTGTGTGTGTGTGTGTACATGTGCGTGCGTGTGTGTTCGTGCGTGTGTGTGTATATATATATATATATATTGTGTGTGTGTGTGTGTGTGTGTGTGGTGTGGGGTGTGTGTGTGTGTGTATGTGTGTGAATATGTGTGTGCCTGTTTGCATATGGCGTTTGGTGTTCGTTGGCTGCAACTCTTACATGCACTCGAAATATATTCATTTGATTTTACATCTCTCTCTCTCTCTCTCTTTCTTTCTTTCTGTCTCTCTCTCTCTCTCTCTTTTTTTTTTCTTTCTCTCTGTGTATGTGTGTGTGTGCGTGTTTGTGTAAGTACGTCTGTGTGTATGTGTATGTGTATGTGTGTGTGTGTGTGTGTGTGTGTGTGTGTGTGTGTGTGTGTGTGTGTGTGTGTGTGGTGTGTTTTAACATAGCCATCAAGGCAGTCATACTCCGTTTTCAGTAATGTATACAGGTTTTTTTCCTGTTTCCATAAGCCACGGAACATTAACCTGGTTTATACGATGTTTGACGTGCGTGTTTGATGTTCTGCATGGGTGTGCTCAGTTTCAGTTTCTCAAGATGACATCTCCGAGCTCGAATGAATTCCATATGGACTAACGTCACAGGTGCCATGTGATGGAGAAGATCCATAATGATCACGGCACAAGCCTTAAGCCTGCACATACACCCATGCGCTGGCATTAGGTCCTTGTAGGTCCTACCTAGATAGTTCCATAACTCTGAGGTCGTAGGGGAGTGAGGTGGCAGAGACCTGAACTTTTTCCGGGGCCAGCACCAAGAGGGTGGCGCCCACCCCTTATCCCTCAATTCAAATTCATATTCATATTCACCTTTTTTTTTTCAATCAAGATTTCAGGAAGGCAAGAAGGATAACCGGTCTTCAAGGGATGGGACCTGGGAAATCAACCCATCTCTGTAATGTTTTATACCAAGGCAGCCGGGCAATACCTTGCTCTTCACGATTTTCAACTGTCGTGGGATCTTTAGCGTGCGCAGCCAGAAGGCGCACTTGGTCCGACTCGTTTTTCATCCCCTTCCAAAGGACTAGACGTTCTATTCGATTTTCCGATCAAACTGAGGAGAAAATTCGAGGCCTCTACGTGGAGCGAACCCTGGAACCTCGAGTTTAGTTATTAGCAGGCGAAGGTCTGAACCATTCTGCCATTCTGGGATTAAACCGTTTTGGCGCTAGCAGCTCTGAGCTTGGAGTGGACCTGGGCGATGGGAAAAGTCTCCATCCTTTACACGCCATGCTGTAAGCAAGCGGATTCGAATCCAGACCTTCCAACAAGGATACCAGCGTGATAACCACTACACTGTAGTGCCCTTTGAGTGGCGCGTTTCAAACCCACGTTAGTTTTCAAATGCAGACGGGTGTGCAGTCGTGGGTGGGGGTACGTGTACGTGCTTGCAGGGATGTACGTACACTCACGCCCACGCAGACACACACACCCACATACGCTCACATACACATACACACACAGGCACACAGACACACGCACGCATGTACACATGCACACACACATACACACAGGCATATACATATACACACATACACACTTGCACAAACGGATACACTCACACATGCGCACACACACACACACACATACGCACACACACATACATACACACGTATATAAACAAACACACGCACACACACACATACACGTACACACATACACACATATACACACACCACGCACCCTCCCCCACACACATATACACACACATACACACACATACACACACGCATACGCACGCACACTCACACTCACACTCACACATACACACACGCGCGTGCACACACACACACAACACACACACACACGCACACACACACACACACGCACATATCACGTCCGCATGCATGTACCCACGCATAGTTTAAACAAAGAGACAACCACGTTTCACTATAGTCCTACTTGAAAAGGTGTCTTATGGCGTAATCCTAATGCCACAGACTTGACAAGGGCAAAGTCCTCCGCCCACTGATCACTATGGTAAGTACTGTGGTTAACATCACAAATTGTCAACTAGAAGGTTGTGGGTTCGAATGCGATCAGTCCTCTCAGAAGCATTGCAGGATTTTTCGGCCTGTTAATATAAAATATCCAGGAATGCCATTTCATATTTCTTCCTGTTCCCAGGTCTACCTGATTCGTTGCACTGGGCACAATCCACTCCCTTACCTCTTGGCTCTTGCCCTGGACCCTCTTCAGAACAGGGCAATACCGATATGGCATGTCCACTTCTCAAATTGCAGAACTCATCTCACTTCCCCTTTGACATCATAGTTGCCTCCACTCTCCCCACATCTTACTACTGCTCATGAACACATGGACATTTCATTTGGTCCCTTTTTATCCACTGGACGAGGCGGCAGGGAAGTTTTTAGTCCTCTCTCTTATTATCCGTTGTTTGGTTGTTTGTGGTCTGTTTGTGACCGTGCATTCGCGCTTGACAAAGGCCGATTGGCCAAAAATTTGCGCTTGTCTTGTCTTGTTGTGTCTTGTTGTGTTTACTTGTTCTTCTGGTTCCTGTTTGCTTGGGCGCGGGCAGTCGCACTTGTTTTGGATATGGTAATATAAGCAAGATTGATCTAGTTCTGGCCATTTGAATGGGTACTTTTGAACGTGTGTACAAATCTTGTGCGTATCGCATTTTTATATACAGACTGGCTGGTTCTTTTGATAGAGCCGTCTTGTCCCAATGTCCTGACCCAACACTGCAGGTGTCTGTATTTCCCGGGCTTGACTGACGGCAGGATGTGTTCTGAAAGAAATCGTAGAGTACTGCCCTGTCACGCAGTCTGTATCTTGAGTTCAGTCCCGGCATGCATCATTAAACATTGGCCTCTTCGCTGCCCATCTTAATGTTTCCATCAATATGTGCCACCAGAATGCATGAAGATTTCCAAAAAATCCATCATCCCCTCTTTGCGATTGAGAATTTTTACGTTCTTTCAGTTTCTCCTGGAAGAATTTCTTCAAGGGCCGAAGCTTCCCTGGTACAGACACTCCACAGAATTCAGTGTCCACAGTGTCCATGGCGGCCTTCATCACCTTGAAGAAGTCGTCATCGGGGTTACCGTAACAGTCAGGCTCTACACCCAGAATCATCGCCACCATTGTGTCGTATGAATATGACGTAATCGTCTCTTTGAGATTGTAACACTTGCTACCCCACTGACTCCGTCGTTGGCCATGTCATCAATGTATTCCGCCAGGTTATTGGCACACCGGTTGATACGATGTACCATGTAAGTCAGGTTGTCGGGGCAGAAAGCAGTGGTCAGGATGTAGTCTTTCCCCATCTCCCTTCCCCTTTCTGATCCTTAGTTCAGGACCTTGCCAGCGCATTGCTTTCATTTTTTATTTATTTATTTTTTGCAGGCTCAGGGAATCTGTGGGCTCATGTGGAATTGTCCGAGTATGATCTATTCCTCTTGGAGAATCGCCAAACTGCAAACTATCAGCCTGCCCAGAGCTGAGCATGCTACGGGAAGACTGGGAACCACACAATCTCCAGTCTCATCCACATTCACAGGATGCATCATTGTACGTTTTGCCTCAATCCCCAGACCAACACTGCAAGTGTCTGCATTTCCCTGGCCTGGTTGACAGCAGGATGTTGTTCTGAAAGAGACCGTGGAATACAGCCCTGTCACATGGTCTCTATCCAGAATCTATCATGATTATCCTTCCTGTCGTCAATATCATCATCGCATTGTGAAAATATAATTATCTCTCAGATTCAGTGGCATATTAAATGGGACAGAACACACACAGAGAGAAAGAGAGAGAAAGAGAGAGAGACAGATAGACAGACAGACAGAGACAGAGACAGAGAGAGAAACAGAGAGAGAGACAAGAGACAGAGACAGATCCAGAGACAGATCAGAGACAGAGAGAGAAGAGAGACAGACAGACAGAGAGATAGAGGGAGAGAAAAAGAGAGACAGAGAGAGACAGAGACACAGAGAGAGACAGAGAGAGAGAAACGGATATACAGAGACACAGACAGACAGACAGAGACAGATAGAAACAGAGAAAAAAATAGAGAGACAGAGACAAGATAGAGACACAGACACAGAGAGAGAGAGCAAAAGAGACAGAGAAAGAGAGGGAGAGAGAGAGAGAGAGAGAGAGGCACATACACATACGCACGCACGCACGCACACACACACACACACACACACACACAATGAGAAATTTTGACAGAGAGAGAGGGGGGTAGAGAGAGAGAGATAGAGAGAGAGCAACAGAAAGAGAGAGAGAGACAGAGACAGAGAGAGAGGCACAGAGAGAGAGAGGCAGACAGACAGACAGACAGATACAGTGACAGAAACAGACAGACAGACAGGCAGGCAGACAAACAGACAGATACAGTGACAGAGACAAACCAGAGACAAAGACAGATAGTCAGACAGACAGACAAACAAACAGACAAACAGACAGAGACATGACAGAGACAGACAGAGAAACAATCTAGCCTACTTCAACGTTGGTCGTCTCTACGTGATCCACTAGCATGACTGTTGCCTAATCAATCCCTTTGAAGAGTCTTTCGTCATGAACAAGTTTTCTTTCAAGGTGGAAAGATGATACCTGTACCTACTTGTATTTTCACTACTAGCGTTTGCCAAGGAGGGGGCGGTGCTGGTTCTGTTGATCAAGCCATATACTCAAAGATATGATAACTCAACTTCAGTTCCAGCTCGAAATATTACAATCTGGTCTTTTTGCTGCCCACCTCAATGTTTTCCATCATTCTAATGGTGGTGTCAGCTTAGTGCTTCCTAAGTCCTTCTCCTGCCCCTCTCTCCCTCTCCATTTCAAGATCTTGGCAGCGCAATGGGTTTGGTGCAGGCTCAGTGAGTTTGTCAGATTATTGCTGGCAGATCTGGGTGGAGCGCATATGAAATTGTCCGTGTATGATGAATCCCTCTTGAACAAATTACAAACTTCAAGGTGCTGGGGATTTTGTTGTTGTTTTTGTGAGTTGGGTTTCTTGGGGAGGGGGGTGTTTAGGGGGTTGTTTTTGTATTTTTTGTTTGTTTGATTGTTTGTGTGTGTATGTGTGTGTCTGAATGTGTGTGTGTGTCTGAATGTGTGTGTGTGTGAATGTGTGTATGTGTGTGTGAATGTGTGTATGTGTGTGCGAATGTGTGTGTGTGTGTGAATGTGTGTGTGTGTGTGTGAATGCGTGTGTGTGTGAATGTGTGTATGTGTGTGTGAGTGTGTGTGTGTGTATGTGTGTTTATATCTGTCTGTGAATATGTGTGTATGTGTGTATGTGTCTGTATGTGCGTATGTCGTGTGCGCGCGCGTGTGTGTAGGTGTGTGCGTATAATTGTGTGTGTATATGTGTGTGTGTTTATCATGTGTTTTTGGTAAGTCCTTGTGTGTTTGTGTGTGTGTGTGTGTGTGAGAGAGAGAGAGAGAGAGAGAGAGAGAGAGCATGGGCGTGTGTCATGTGCGTATGTGTGTGTGGTGTATCGTGTCATGTGTGTGTGCGTGCGTGCGTGCGTGCGTGTGTGTGTGTATGTATGTATGTATGTATGCATGTGTGTGTGTATATGTGTGTGTGTACGCGTGCGTGCGTGTTTGCGTTTATCGTTTGAGGATCCGTGGCTGCAACTCTTACATGCACTCAAATACATCAATGTAATTTTATGTGTGTCTTGTTTTTGTTGTTGTTGTTGTCGGTTTTTTTTGTATACCTGGCCATTAACGGAGCCATAAAAGTGCATGTAGGTATTTCTATTAGCCACTGAACACTGATGTTGCTTATGGGATCTTTAGACGTGCATATTTCACGTTCTGTGTGCGTTAAGCTCAAGAAGGGGGTATAGTTACATACAGGTCTGTACTTGTGTGGACCTGGAAGATAGCGAAAATCTTCACCATCAGGCGATATGCAAGCAGGCTCGAATTCAGAATTTCCAACTGCTACGATATTCAAAATCCAAAACAAGAGTGACTGCCCGCGTTCAAGCAAACAGGAACCAGAAAAAAAAACACGAAAAAAGAATAAGAATGCGTATTTAATACAACAAGACAATACAGGCTTAAATTTTCTCACATTGGACGGAGCTGCAGAGAAGTTTCAGTCTTTTTCTCCTAATTTTTGTGTCTGGTGTTTGTTTGTTTGAGATCTTACGCTCGACAAAGGCCAGTTGGCCGAAAAATTGTCTTGTTGTACTAAATACGGGTCCTTATTCTTTTTTCGTGTTTTTTTCTGGTTCCTGCTGCGGTATTCGTTCGAATTTAGAAGTTCCAACTGCTCCAATATTTGTTTGAATTCAGAACTTCCAACTGTTACAATATTTGTTCCAATTCAGAATTTCCAACTGCTACAGTATTTGTTCCAATTCAGAACTTTTAACTGCTACAATAGTATCTCTGGCACTGCCCCTGCTTATCTCTCTGATCTGGTTACTCTGGACATTCCCTCTCGTTCTCTCCGTTCTTCCTGATTCACGACTTCTTCAGCAAAATCATTTCCAACGTAAACGCCATGGCTTCCATTTTTTCTCTATGTCCCCCACGGTTCTGGAATCGCCTTCCAAATGACATCAGACAATCTATTTCTGTTTCAGCTTTCACGTCTCACCATAAAGCTTACCTCTAAGACAACATGTCCATGTCCACAGTCTTTGTAATGGTTTGTATCCTGTTCCTGTGTCCATTGTATGACCATGAATAGGTCTGTGACTTGTCTTGTCTTGTGTTGAATACGCGCTTGCTTTGGTTTGTTTTCTGGTTACTGTTTGCTTGGGCGCGGGCAGTCGCACTTGTTTTGGATCTGGTCTGTGACTGTCAGTGTGTGTCAGAGACTGTGTCCACATAGCCCCTAGATTCACAGATAAGGCGTGTTTCAAATCCACGTTATTATTATTATTATTATTATTATATTATTATTATAAGTAGTAGTAGTAGTAGTAGCATTGTTGTTGTTTTTTGTTGTTGTTGTTGTCATTATCATTATTACTATGACAATAATAATCGTAGAAATATTGTTATAATATTAACTATGTTTTTATTATTATCATTTAGTATTATTATTGTTGTTGTTATTACTTTTATTACTACTATTATTACTATTATTACTACTGCTATTATCATTATTTATTATTATAAGTAGTAGTAGTAGCATTAGTAGTAGTGATAGTAGTAGTATATTTTTCTTATTTTTCTTTGTGTTCTTCTTCTGCTGATGGTTATTTTATTGTTGTTACTACTGTTACTGTTATTGTTATTATATCATTATCATCATCATCACCATCACCATCACCACCACCACCACCATCATCATCACCACCACCACCACCACCACCACCATCCACCACCACCACCACCATCATCATCACCACCACCACCACCACCCACCACCACCATCATCATCATCACCATCACCACCACCACCACCACCACCCACCACCACCATCATCATCATCATCACCACCACCACCACCACCACCACCACCACCATCATCATCATCAGTTCAGTGTCATAACTACTAGACTATTGCCCAGGTCAAGCAGGAAGTTTTCAACCCCCCCCCCCCACATTCCCCAGCCCCCCGCCCTGTTTTTAGATACAGACAGCTGTGCAGATGTGTGTATGGACACGCAGCCTTGATAGTTTGTTGAGCTCACCACGGTGCCACTGACAGGCGGATGGACGACTTTGTCTCCGGTCATAGTCATCTTTTAAATAGAAGCCCCTCCCCCCACACATACACACAAAAGCACGCGCTCGCACGCACACACACACACACGCACGCACATACACACACACACTCAAACACACACACACACACGCACGCACCCGCGCACGCACACACACACACACACACACACACACACACGAATGAACAAATACGCATACATGAACAGATACACACGCGCATGAACTCACACACACACATACACACACACATACACGCACGCACTCGCACACGAACACACACACACACACAGACACACAGCACACAGATACACACACACACATCACACACACACACTCACACACACACGGACACACACACACACACACACTTCACACACACACACACACACACACACACTCACACACACACACACTCTCTCTCTCTCTCTCTTCACACACACACATCACACACATACACATACACATACACAACACACACACACACACACACACACACACACACACTCACACACACACACACACACACACACACACACACACACACACACATACACGAAGAAATACACACACCTCTCTCTCTCTCTCTCTCAACACACACACCACACACACACACACACACACACACACACACACACACACACACACACACACACACATCATTCTCGCGCGCACGCACCCACACAAAGATTAAATAAAAAAAGACAAATTATACAAATCGCTGTCGTCCTTCTACATAACCCTTTGACTGCCACACCCTCACCACCAACTGCAAAAAATTAACCCTTTGACTCCCTGACCTTATCTACCAGCTTCATGCAGGAAGCTGGTGGATTGGGTGATGAGTCAAAGGGTTAAAGTTTTGCTTTGCTAGCATGGTTGACAGTGCAGGATGCTGGTGGACAGGGTATGTGAGTCAAAGGGTTAATTAAACCCGTGACTATGAAGTGATCTTAACGCCACAGACTTGACAAGAGGCAAAGTCCTCCACCAAGCGATCGCTGTGGCGTAGTGGTTAGCGCAACAAACCAACGACTGAAAGGTTCTGGGTTCTATCCTCGTATTCGAAGAAGACGTTATTCTCATGGTAGTATCAGCCTTGTACTCAGAGAAAACGTAGTACTATAAAAGCACCATCCTTGTACTCAGACATAGTACTATAAAGCACCATCCTTGTACTCAGACATAGTACTATAAAGCACCATCCTTGTACTCAGACATAGTACTATAAAGCACCATCCTTGTACTCAGACATAGTACTATAAAGCACCATCCTTGTACTCAGACATAGTATAAAATTACTATACTTGTACTCAGACATAGTACTATAAAGCACCATCCTTGTACTCAGACATAGTACTATAAAGCACCATCCTTGTACTCAGACATAGTACTATAAAGCACCATCCTTGTACTCAGACATAGTACTATAAAAGCACCATCCTTGTACTCAGACATAATATTATAAAAGTACTATACTTGTACTCAGAAAAGATGTAGAGGTAATATAAAAGAACTGCCCTTGTACTCAGAGAAAATGTATTACTATAAAAGTACTATCCCTGTACTCAGAAAAAAACTTCGTACCATAAAAGTGCTATCCTTGTACTCTTAGAAAAAACCTTAGTATTATGAAAGTACTATCCTTGTACTCAGAAAAACTACGTACTATAAAAGTACTGTCCTTGTACTCGGAGAAGACATAGTACTGTAAAAGAACTATCCTTGTACTCAGAGGAGACTTAGCACGATAAAAGTACTATCCTTGTACTCAGAGAAGACTTCGCATTATAAAAGTACTATCCTTGTATTAAGAGAAGACATAGTACTATAAAAGTACTCTCCTTGTACTTAGAGAAGACATAGTACTATAAAAGTACTATCCTTGTACTAAGAGAAGACATAAAACTATAAAAGTACTCTCCTTGTACTCAGAGAAGACATAGCACTATTAAAGTACTATCCTTGTACTCTGAGAAGACGTAGTACTATAAAATTACTACCCCTGTGCTAGGAGAAGACATAGTACTATAAAAGTACTGTCCTTGTACTCAGATAAGATATAGTACTATAAAAGTACTATCCTCGTATTCAGAGAAGACGTAGTATTATAAAAGTACTATCCTTGTACTTAGAGAAAACTTACTACAATAAAAGGACTATGCTTGTACTCAGAGAAAACTTACTACAATAAAAGGACTATGCTTGTACTCAGAGAAGACGTAGCACTATAAAAGCACTATCCTTGTGCTCGGAGAAGACATAGCACTATAAAAGTACTATGCTTGTACTCAGAGAAGACATAGTACTATAAAAGTACTATCCTTGTTCTCAGAGAAAACGTACTAGTAAAAAAAATAGTACTATCCTTGTATTAAGAGAAGACGTAGTACTATAAAAGTACCATCCTTGTAACAAGAAAAAAAAACTATTACTATGCTGTATAAAGAGACGATATAGTACTATAAAAGTACATGCTTGTATTCAGGGAAGACTTAGTATTATAACAAAGTATCATCCTTGTATTGAAAGAAGACGTATTACTGAAATAGTGACGCATTTGTATTTAGAGAAGACAGAATCCCAAGCTTTCTTTTGTGTCTTTGTCTGACGTACCACTGAAAATAAAAACATACAGTCCCAGACACATGTATGTTTTAGTTTCTCACCTGCACGAATATTTGTGTTGAGAAATGCGTGTGTTAGAAACGGATTTCTGTCTTTTCTTTCTTTCTTCTGTTTTGAAATAATTTTTGTGCGAAGACGGCTCGCTTTCCTTCTTTTTCTTCTTTTTTATTTGATAAAAGCAGACTGTGTTATTGAAATCTGTGTGCAGGCTCACCATCACTGTTCTGTTTGTACCTCCTTTTCATACAACAAATGTTGTTAGAGATTATGGGACACTTTTAAAACACTTGACACAGGATTTTTACACAGTAAATGAATACTGAACGCTTGAGTACTAGTGTGCAGACTGGGGGTTGTGTATAAAAACATTCATGGCTAGCTGTGGTGTATACATAAGGCCCTTCACAAATCTGTCTTAACATTATGCTCTTTTGCAGACTGTGTCAACTTGTGAAAGTTAAACTAATCATCTCTTTGTGAATTTGTTTAATTCAATTCAATTCAATTTTCATTCATCATCATCAACATCGTTTTCATCATGTGCCATTCTGCAAGGGCGTTGGCGATCATGGTCCTGCAAACAAATCTACTTTTGCCGTGGCAAGTAGGCCTATATCTCCTACCCCTTTTATCTTCATCCACTCTGCAAAATTATTATTTCTCCCGTGGTCTGACTGGTGGTCTTTTTCACTCTAGCTTTCTTGTTGTGACTAGGTGCTTAAATTTATCTTGCTTCATAAAATGTCCTGTACATGTGAATGTTGTTTGTCTTGTTTGAAAAATTTTCTTTGCTGTCCTCTTAACATTCTTCTTAGAAACCTCATGTCAGCTGCTCAGTCTTGCTCTGACTTTGCTTGTCGGTTGTCCAGGCTTTACGTCCGTACAACAGTATTGGTTTTATAGAACACTGAAGACTCTTCTGTCTGATGTTGAAAACCATTTGTTGGTAAAAACGCTTTTCGTTTTTTGAATGTTGTTTCAGCTTGGCCAGTTCTGCTAGATATTTCTGATGTGTGTCTGCCGTCTGGTGAAATGACTGTTCCCAGTGATTTCGTATGCTGTCTCCTGGATTCATCCATGTCCATTTTCTTCTGTTAGATTGCTCAAACCAAGCGTTTCCTATAAAGAATTCATTTACTTGTGCCCACTCAACAATTTTTACTTCCCTTTCATTTAGCATGCCAAGGCCATGATGTCCACCTATGTCATCTGCTTTTGCCTGTTCCATTTTAGCATTAAAGTCTCTCATTATGATAACGTCCTGTGATTTACACTGAACCTTGGCGGTCTCTAATTCTACACAGAAGTTGTCAATTTCTTCCTCCGTTGTTGCGGCTGTTGGTGCATGTACTTGGATGATGCTAATATCAAATAGTTTGCCATCCAGTCTAACTAGTAAAACGCGGTCTGATATAGCCCAGTATCCTTTGATAGACTTTGACTGGTCATTGTCCATTATGATGCTTACTCCTCTTTCATGTGTGTCCCCATCAAAATATACAATTCTATACTTGCTCAATGTTATCATGCTTGCCTCCTTCCATCTCACCCCTCCTAGTCCTAAAATATTGATGTTCAGTCTTTCCATTTCTACCTTGACATTTTCTAGTTTTCACTCCTGGAGCATTGTTCCAACATTCCACGTTGCAATTTTTATATTTTTGAATCTGATCGCAGTAACTCGATGACGGTCTGGTGTCATCTGCTCAGCATGACTTCCCCCTTCCCCTACTGGACAAATGTGCTCCAGTGGAGCCCTGTCTACGACGTTCTTGATTCTTTCATTTGTGTGTGTGTGTGTGTGTGTGTGTGTGTGTGTGTGTGTGTGTGTGTGTGTGTGTGTGTGTGTGTGTGTGTGTGTGTGTGTGTGTGTGTGGGGTGTGTGTCTGGTCGTGATTTACTTGGGAGGATACGATGCTTGTTTCCTACTTCTGATTGTCTGTCAGAGTATACTCCCTTAGCCTTGATCTCTCCCAAGACAACCATAAGGCAATAGTGCTATTATTTTACCCAATACCTGGAGGGTCTGGTTTGTTGGCGCCAGTCATGTACACACGTCCATGGGCCTTCGTGCCACAACGTCTGTGGGCCAGACCTCCTCCGAGTCCCTCGAGTTTTAGCCCGAGTCTGTGAGGTGCTCAGTTACCACATGTCGCCACGAGGAGGCATAACGTAGGGCTTGCTTATGGAGAGGCTATGTACTGACAGAGAGAGACTTACGCATTCTGCTCTCCTTTTCGCATAGCTGCAAGCAGCAGTGATAGCCAGCAGTGCAGGCTGAAAGTGAGAGGTGACAAGCACACAGTCACCAGCTAACACTCGAGACGCGTCTCATCAACCATTAATCATAAGTCCACATTCCACAACTCCAGACAAAAGTGGCTTTACGAGTTTAAGCAAACAGAAACTAGAAATGCTACAACATATTCATAGTCATATTCACATTCATATTCATATCCATTTATTTTGTCACAATGGATTTTGTCATGTGAAATTAGGGCTGCTCTCCCTTTTGAAAGTGCTTCGCCGCAGTGCAGCGCCACCCACTTTTTTTTTATCGAGACGAAATAGAATAAGAACACGAATATCACACAACAAAACAAATCTTCTCCTGCCCAACGAAACGCCAGGGTAGTCTTAGTTCTTTTTGTCTCTCTCGATTTTTGTCTTTGTTCTCTCTTGTGTACGTTTGACAAAGGCCAGTTGAAATCTGAATCAAAATGACTGCTTGAATTGAAACAAAGACGAACCAGAAATATATATATAAAAAAATAGAAGAAGAACGCGTATTTCATATAACGAAACTAGACAGGCGTAAATGTTCGGCCAATTGGCTTTTGTCAAGGGTACACAAAATACAACAAAGAATAAAGGCACAACACTTAAGCGCGCACACACACACGCACCCACACACACACACACACACACACACACACACACACACACACACACATACACACACACACTCACACACTCACACACACAACACATACACACACACTCACTCACACACACACACACACACACACACACACACACACACACACACACACACACACACACACACACAAAACCCAGCAACAACAACAAAAACAACAAAAACCAGTAGACAGCCTCCCAAGTGTAGCTTTCTGGCAGGAGAACATTTTCGCTTGTCTTGTTTTGTTATATTGAATACGCGTTCTTGTTCTGTTTTGTATGGTTCTCTGCTTCTACATGGGAAAATTAAGATGTACAAACACTGGACTCACAGCACACATGTGCATCATTCTCTTATCTACTTAACCCTTTGACTCCCGCACCATGTCCATCAGCAACCTTTGTTGCCAACCATACATGCAAGCAAAAACTTAACCATTTGATTCCCTCACTCTTTCCACCAGCTTCCTGCAGGAAACTGGTGGAAAGGGTGAAGGAATCAAAGGGTTAAGTTTTTGCAGTTGGTGGATAGGGTGCGGAAGTCAAAGGGTTAAAACACGAACACATTTAAACATTGAAATCACCTGAACAGATCAGTCATCCACAAAATACAGTGATCAGTAATCATGACGTGCATTAATCGTGCATGAAATACCTAAATCCCACCCTTTCTTTCAACCCCCCCCCCTTCTATGCCTTGGTCTCACACGCACGCACGCACGCACGCACGCACACACACACACATACCATACACATACACACACAACAAAGGCACACACTCACAACACACACACACACACACACACACACACACAAACACACACACACACTAACACACACACAACACATACACATACACTCGCACACAAACACACACACACACACACACCACACACACACACACACACACACACACACACACACACACACACACACACACACACACACACGACAACACACAATACATGTATACCACAAGTAGCAGTAGAAGTATCATCACAAACGTTTTATCAGACCGGTAAGCCCTGTAGTACATGTAGGTCTGCACACAGTGTAGCATTGTTGTCGGCAATATTATGTCACTTGAGATGATTGTAAGACAGACAGACAGACAGACAGAAACACACACAAACGCTCACGCACGCACGCACGCAGGAGTGGAGAGGAAGAGGAGGAGAAGGAGGATGTGGAGGAGGAATAGGGGGGAGAGAGAGAGAGACAGACAGACCGACACACAGAAAGAAAGATAGAGACAGACAGACAGACAGAGACAGACAGATACAGAGACAGAGACAGAAAGAGAGACAAAAGAGAGAACAGTCGGACAGACAGAGACAGAAAAAAAAATTACCCCAAAACAAAAGCAAGATTATGGGTGAAACACGAAAAATACTTTATAACATCCGACATTCACCAATTCAGGATCTACACTTCACACCACACACACACACACACACACACACACACACACACACACACACACACACACACCACACACACACACACACCACAGACACATTTCCACACTCTCTCTCCCATGTGCACGCGTGCGTGTGTGTATGTATATATGAATGTGCGCGTGCCTGCGTGTCTATGTGTGTACACACTAGAACGTGCGTACACATGTGTGTGCAATTTCAAATGAACGTTTTTCTGTTGAACTAAGTTCTTTCTGCTACATGTTAGATAAAAATTCGTTGGATATCCGTTTACTTGCTGTTTTCCTCTATGTCCCAGTTGGGCTTAAAGGACTATCAAAAAATAATGTTCTAATGCACGTGTGACTATGTGCCTACGTACACTTTTGCAACAGTACGCGTGTAGATATGTGTATGTGTCTACACTTACGTGAGTGTGAGCGTGAGCGTGCCCGTGGGCGTGCATGAACACTCTGTCACCCGAAGCCCTCATCTCTAAGTATGTGATAATTTTCCTCGTGTAGTAAGGTTCTCCCTCATCCATTCAACATCAGTGAAAGGTGGTAACAGCATGACACTTTGCGCCCCAAGGAAAATAAACATGCCTATGTTTAAGAGAGAATGGAGTCTTCTCTTCGTTTGCTTACGGATTAACATACTGTTTCTATGCATCAATGTTAATAGATCTATGAACCCGAATTGGTGCATGGAAATACCACCAAATAGACGAAAGTCCAATCGGGAGAAACATATAACATGAAGCATGATGAATTTCTAAGTCCCTTTGAAAATTTTTTTTACGATAGGGTACTAAACTGTCCAAAAGATCGATTTATGCAATTTCAGAAAATTTGATAAATTTTGTTCATCTTAATTTCGGTTAATTTTTTCCCCTTCAGAAATAAGTTACACAGTGAGAGTATTATTTTACCGACTGATATTTTTGTAGAATAAACTTCCGTGGTCACCAAGGAATTCTAGAACATTCGAAAATAAATAATTTAGCTATGGGTAAATAGACCACTACCTTGTGGGTGTCTCAGCAGAGACGAAGGCTAAGGGGCAAACCCTGACAGACAATCAGCCCCCACTGCCTCGTGGTAGTCATGGAAACGACAAAACAGTAACGGAGGATCTGGGATTGAACTCGAGATAAAAGATCTTGAGTCCACGGCAATGTCATTACAAAACTTACACATTCTGCTCCTTTGTGTCTGCCTGATTCCTTTGTGTCTGCCTGATTCCTTGTGTCTACCTGACTCCTTTGTATCTACCTGATTCCTTTGTGTCTACCCGATTCCTTGTGTCTACCTGATTCCTTTGTGTCTACCTGATTCCTTTGTGTCTGCCTGATTCCTTTGTGTCTATCTGATTCCTTTGTGTCTACCTGATTCCTTGTGTCTACCTGATTCCTTGTGTCTACCTGATTCCTTTGTGTCTACCTGATTCCTTTGTGTCTACCTGATTCCTTTGTGTCTACCTGGTTCCTTGTGTCTACCTGATTCCTTTGTGTCTACCTGATTCCTTGTGTCTATCTGATTCCTTGTGTCTACCTGATTCCTTTGTGTCTACCTGATTCCTTGTGTCTATCTGATTCCTTTGTGTCTACCTGATTCCTTTGTGTCTACCTGATTCCTTTGTGTCAATCTGCTTCCTTGTGTCTACCTGATTCCTTTGTGTCTACCTGATTCCTTGTGTCTATTTGATTCCTTTGTGTCTACCTGATTCCTTTGTGTCTACCTGATCCCTTTGTGTCTACCTGATTCTTTGTGTCCACCTGATTCAGTTTCCAGCTTGTGACAGCTCCATCGAAATTTAATAAAAAGGGAAAACACACATATCTGGTAAATGTGTAATACATTAAATCTATTCCAAATTCGTTCTTAAAATTTCGAGAGAGGGAGCAAGAGAGAGAAAGGGAGAGAGAGAGGGAGGGAGGGAGAGAGAGAAAAATGGAGAGAGAGAGAGAGAGACATACATACATACAGACAGACGGACAAAGTGAGATATAAGGAGAGAGAGAGAGAGAGAGGGACAGGGACATAGAGACAGAGACAGAGACAGAGAGACAGACAGAGACACAGAGAGAGAGACAGACAGACAGACAGACAGATAGACACAGAGAGAGACAAACAGACAGACAGACACAGACAGCCAGCCAGACAGACAGACAGGCAGACAGACAGACAGACATAAGGAAAGAAAGAAAGATAAAGCCTCACATGTTGATCAGTATGACACACAACATCTGTCTTCGCGTCTATCTGTCAGGAAAGAAACAGTGTTAGCAAAAGGATCAGAGAAGGATTTTCCTCCCCCACCCCCACCCCCCAAACCAACCCTCTCCCCCCGCCCTTCACGAGATCAGACGCAAAGGTCAAAGTGCCAGTCTTTCCCGATGAGACGACAAACCGAAGTCCCTTATGCACGGCAAGCACTCAGCGCACGTTACAGACCCCTCGGCAACCCAGTAATAGTGTTGCAAAATATTCTGTCAAAGTTTAACAGAAACAGAAAAAAAAACGAAAAAAGAAAGGAAATGATGGCACTGCATTGCGGCGAAAAGCTTTCAACTGGAAAGAGTGGCCCGAATTTCACATGGTAAAGTTCATCCACTGTGACAGAAAATAAATAGATTGATAGATAGATAGATAGATATATAGATAGATAGATAGATAGATAGATAGATAGATAGATGGATAGACAGACAGACAGACAGATAGATGGATGGATAGATAGATAGATAGATAGATAGACAGACAGACAGACATATAGATAGATAGATAGATAGACAGACAGACAGACAGACAGACATATAGATAGATAGATAGATAGATAGATAGATAGATAGATAGATAGATAGATAGATAGGTAGGTAGGTAGGTAAGTAGATAGACAGATAGATAAATAAATAAATAGATAAACGATTAAGTTGGGAGTTTCTTAGAGAGAAACTCATCGATCGCACTCAGAAAATTAATAATTAATAATAATAATTACAATACTTATATAGCGCAAAATCTTGATAAAATCAAATCTAAGCGCTGAAGCAGACACACACGCAAGCACGCACGCACGCACGCACGCACACACACGCACGCACACACACACACACACACACACACACACACACACACACACACACACACACACACACACACACGCATGGCTATAAATGGGGAGAAAGAATAAAAGCAATAAAAGCAAGAATAAAAGCAATGGAAAATTATAGAGAGCATAGCATATACAATTATATATTATAACCATGTGATTCCCTCCGAGCGGAGACAGGCTGCAGAGGGGGGGGGGGGGGGGTTGAGTGAGGTTAGGATTTTATGCGGAGGAGAAAAGGTGAGTTTTGAGAGCGGACTTGAAGGAGACAAAAGTAGGTTGCTGACGGACTGAGAGAGGAAGTTTGTTCCAGGAGAGTGGACCAGAAACAGAGAAGGCTCGTGGACCATAGGTATTGAGCTTAGTGCGTGGAAAGCGAAAAGTCAGAGGATCGGAGGCAGAGCGGAGGGTACGTGAGGGAAGATAGATCTCAAGTAGGCTTGACAGGTAATCGGGGGCTGCGTTATTGAGGCTTTTGTAGCACATGGTGTCTAGTTTGTACTGTATGCGCTTTGATACAGGGAGCCAGTGAAGTTGTGCCAGGAGAGGAGATATGTGGTCAGCTTTTTTCTTTTTGAGTACAAGGCGTACAGCATTGTTTTGAATGCGCTGTAGGATGTGAATGGTGGAGGCAGGAAGACCAGACAGGAGTGAATTGCAATAGTCAATGCGAGACATTATGAAGGAGAGAACGAGTTTTGCAGTTGTTTCGACAGAGAGATACTTCCTGATCAGCCTTATACGATGGAGATGATAGTAGCAGGATCTGGCAGTTTGAGTAACAAAGTTGTTCATGGAGAGGGTAGAGTCAATGCAGACACCAAGGTTTTTAGCTGAATCAGAAATTGGGACTGATGTGTTACATAATGGGAGAGAAAGAGGAGGCAGCTGAGAAAGTTTCTGACGGGTGCCAATGAGGATAGCTTCTGTTTTGTCGTCATTAAGCTGAAGTCTATTGTGTGTCATCCAGTTCTTAATGTCCGAGTAACACTCAGTGGTGCGAGTCAACAGGCGCTGTATATTATCAGGTGAGTCACTGTCTTGAAGTTGGGTGTCATCAGCATAGAAGTGGTGTTTTATAGAATGGGAGTTGATGATGGTGGACAGGGGGGAGGTGTAAAGAGTGAAAAGAACAGGACCAAGGACAGATCCTTGTGGAACACCACAGGTCAGGTATGCGGGTTGAGAGTAAGTGCTATTGATGAGAACGGTTTGTTTTCTGTTGGATAGGTATGAAGTGAACCAAGACAGAGCAATGTCAGAGATGCCAAAAGTATGATGAAGTCTAGAAAGGAGAATACCATGATCAATGGTATCAAAGGCTGCAGACAGATCAAGGAGTGTGAGGAGAGAGACTTTGCCAGTATCAGTTGCAAGGAGGAGATTGTTGAGAATGTGTAGTAGGGCAGTTTCAGTGCTATGGCACTGGCGGTAGGCTGACTGGAAAGGATTGAGAAGATTGTTGACAGACAGGTGAGAGTTCAGCTGGTTGAGGACGACTTTTTCATATGCGCTACATCCAAACCTGCCAGCATGTATCTGGCAGACTCCCTGAGTATAGAGTGGGGAGTTTATTCAAGAAGGATTCACTGCACTCAGATAATTCCATATGTGCTTTACCCTAACCTGCCAGCGATTCACTGGCAGACTCCCTGAGCCTGCGCAAAACCCTATGCGCTGACAAGGTCTTGAAATGGGGAGGGAGGAGGTGGAAAGAAGAGATGTATGAAACACTAAGTTGACACTACCAGTTGCCGTGGTGAAGTGGTTAACGCACCTGACTACCGACTGGAAGGTTGTGGGTTCGAATCCCCATCATCCCCTTCAAAATTCATCGTGGGATTTTTCGGCTCTAACCGGCTCCTACCCAGAGTTGGGCGTGCTATGGGCTCATTGGGAAGACTGGGACCACACAGTCGCGTTTCATCCATTTTCACGGATGCGTCATTGAGGGTGTTGCTCAAATCTTCTGACCAACACCGCAGTTGTCTGTGTCTCTCGGGCCTGGTTGACGCCAGGATATATTATGATAGTAAGCAGTCTCAATCCTAGATGGAACTCCATAGCATCATGATTATCATCCTCATCGACATCATCATCATCACATTGTAAAAACAATGTGCTAGCTTCTGTGGCCATTAAGGTGGCGTAGAAAATAGGACGAAAAAGAAAGGTGAGCACAAAGGTAACCTACCTGAGTGCGATGATCCTTAAAAAAAAGTTGACACCACCATAATGATGGAAACGTTAAGAGATGCAGCGAAGGGGCCAGTTTTTTTATTTTTATTTTTTTAAGTATTGCGGGCTGGGATTGAACTGGAGATAAAAGATCTTGAGTCCACGGCTCTATGGAAGGAACCGGGGAAACAAGAAAGAGTATCAGATAGTGATATTTTCAGGCCAAGATCACTAAGTGACGTCATTTAACGTTGTCACCTTAACCAGACGGTTTCCTATGACTGCACTGGTGTCATTTACACGAAAACTATCTTATAGCTTGGTTAAAACTGCACAGATAATATTTCAGTTACCCCCACCCCCATCCCCCATTGCCTTGTTAAAACTGCACAGATAACGTTTCATTTAAACCCCAACCCCCCTATAGCCTAATTAAACTACACAGATCACATTTCACTTACCCTCCCCCACCCCCACCCCCACCCCCACCCCCACCCCAAATCGATGGGAGCGGTAGTCAAGAAGGGAAAGCCGTCAAACTTCCAATCGGAAATTCTGGGGTTCCATTCTGCCCGGATACTCCCCCTCACCCACCCACCCCTGCCTGAAAGTTAAATGGTGGTGGAGATTTTTTCCGATCTGCCAGGTCAGTACGAATGTTGATCTTCTAGTGTTCCAACACCCTTTATATGAATCATCATCATCATCATCAGGTGCCTTGCCGCATGGCGTTGGCGATCATGGACTTCCATCTGTCTCTATCTCTTGTTGTCTCAAGCATCTCTTCCACCCTGTTTGTCCTCAGCCACTCTGCAAGTACATCTAGTATCTTTTCCCTGGGTCTACCTGGTGCTCTCTTTCCCTCCAGCTTTCCCGTCGTGACTAGGTGCTCCAATTCCCCTCCCTCATAAAATGGCCTACAAATGTTGCCTGTCTTTTTCTAATATTCCTTATGGATGATCTTGTGTCTGCCTCCATCAAGACTGTCTCGTTTGTTTTCTTTGCTGTCCATGGAACTCTCAACATTCTTCTTAGAAACCACATCTCGGCTGCCTCAATCTTGTTCTGGCTTTGCTTGTTGACTGTCCACGCCTAACAAACGTATAACATTATCGGTTCTATATAACATTCAAGAACTTTCTCCTTGATGTTAATTGATAGGCATTTGTTGGTAAGAATACTTTTCATCTTCTTGAATGCTGTTTTGGCTTGGCCGATTCTGCTGGCTATTTCTGATGTGCATCTGACGTCTGGTGAAATGATCGTTCCCAGGTATCTAAACTTATCAACCTGTCTGAATACGCACGTAAAACTTCAAGTATGCAAATTAAAAATCCTGTAAGTCACGCTAGTTGTGTCCAGTGGCCTAGGGACACGTGAAAACACCCAGCATCCATGGCCATGTCCACTGAAAACGGGAGAATGCTGACTGTGCAGGCACACAGCACCTGCACAGTGTAAGCAAAACAAAGTGCATGAATGCGAGCATTCCGAGAAAAGTAAGAATGCTTTGTTAAAAAAAAAAGAAGAAGAAAAAAACCCAACGTCTGTGGGATGCGTTGTTTAAAGAAGAGTTATCAACGGGATCAGACATAAACAGTCCTAGAAATGTCCTCTTTTTTGTCGCTCTCTATTTTGCTGCATTGTTCCTTTGCTTTTCTTATTTCATAGTTTCATTCATCCCATGGACACCTCTTTATCTTATCTTATCTTATCTTATCTTATCTTATCTTGTCTTGTCTGATCTGATCTTATCTTATCTTATCTGATCTGATCTGATCTGATCTGATCTGATCTGGTCTTGTCTTGTCTTGTCTTGTCTTGTCTTGTCTTGTCTTGTCTTGTCTTGTCTTGTCTTGTCTTGTCTTGTCTTGTCTTGTCTTAGCTTAGCTTAGCTTAGCTTAGCTTATCTGATCTGATTTGATCTGATCTGATCTGATCTTATCTTATCTGGTCTTGTCTTGTCTTGTCTTATCTTTATCTTATCTTACCTTGTCTTGTCTTGTCTTGTCTTAGCTTAGCTTAGCTTAGCTTAGCTTAGCTTACCTTGTCTTGTCTTGTCTTGTCTCGTCAGTTCGTTGTGCAGTTATATAGATGGCTAGTTAGAAAACTAGTTAGTTAGTGAGTGAGTGAGTGAGTGAGTGAGTCCGTTCATTGTGCAGTTGTATAGATAGCTAGTTAGGTAGTTAGCTAGTTACTCTTTAAGTGAGTGAGTGAGTGAGTGAGTGAGTGAGTCAATTCATTGTGCAGTTATATAGATAGCTAGTTAGGTAGCTAGTTAGTTAGTCTGCGAGTGAGCGAGTCAGTGAGTCAGTTGGTTGGTTGGTGAGGCTGTTTGACTGATCGGTTGGTTCATCCATGGTTGGTAGTATAGCTCCGTATTTAGTTTTAGCAGTGAATGAGTGATTGAGTGAGTGAATGAGTGTGTGATTGAGTGATTGAGTGATTGATCGAGTGAGTGAGTGAATGCGTGAGTGTGTGAGTGAGTGAGTAGTGAGTGAGTGAGTGAGTGAGTGAGTGAGTGAGTGAGTGAGCTGGTTGGTTTGTTGGCTGATTGGTTGTATGGCGAAATTTTTACTTTGGGCAGTTCGTGAATGAGTGAGTGGGTGAGTGAGTGAGTGAGTGAGTGAGTGAGTGAGTGAGTTAATTGGTCAGTTAGTTAGTCAGTCGGTTCGTTTGTCAGTCAGCTTGTTAGTCAGTCAATTAGTCAGTCAGATAGTTACTTAGCTGGTTGTTTAGTTGGTTGATTGGTTGGTTGGTTGGTTGGTTGACTGGTTGGTTGATTGGTTGATTGGTTGGTTGGTTGGCTGGTTGGTTGGTCAGTTGGTTTATTTGTTTGTTTGTACGTCCGTTGGCTAGTTGGTTCGTTGATCGGTTTACTAATTCTCCTCCATAAAAGAATTATTGCTTCACCGTGTCATGTCGCCTGTCGTTTTATCTTGTACTATAATATATAACCAGCCTTACCTACGAGTATGTACCCAGACGTCTGTATAATAAGGAAGTTTTTCTGTGTTGTGACAAAGTCCCGCCACGTACGCTCGTAAGCATACACACACACACACTCGTATGCAAATGTTGTCCCTGCCGTTGCCGATACAAAGCGAACTTTTCGCCCGCGGCTTGTGCAAACACCAGGACTTTACCCGTGTTGAATGACTTTACCCTACCCGTGTTGAATAAAAATTTTTGTCTCTCTTTTCTCTTGGTGCAACTCTTACACAGTCCGTATGAGTGAATGAATGTGTGTGTGTGTGTGTGTGTGTGCGTGTGTTTGTGTGTGTTTATGTGTGTGTGTGTGTGTGTGTGTGTGTGTGTGTGTTTGTGTGTGTGTGTGTGTGTGTGTTTGTGTGTGTGTGTGTGTCTGTGTGTGCTTTGTGTGTGTGTGTGTTTGTGTGTGTGTGTGTGTGTATGAGAGTGAGAGAGAGAGGGGGAGAGAGAGAGAGAGAGACAGATACAGACATAGACAGAGGCAGACAGAAAGAGGGGGCAATTGAGAGAGAGAGAGAGAGAGAGAGAGAGAGACAGAGAGACAGAGAGACAGAGAGAACGAAATAGAGAGAAAGAGAGAGAGACAAAGAGAAAAACAGAGACAGAGAGAGACAGAGCGAGAGAACGAAAGAAACAGACAGACAGACAGAGAGAGAGAGAACGCAAGAGAAAGAGAGAGAAAACGAAAAAGAGAGAGAACGAGAGAGAGAGAAAGAAAGAGAGAGAGAATGAGACAGACAGAGACAGAGAGAGAGAGAGAGAAGGAGACTGTTTCATAATGATCGGAGACATGAGTCGGCATGTCCGTTTGTTTATCTGCTTGTCTGTCTATAAGTTTGTTTGTCTGTCTGTCTGTCTGTCTGTCTTGTTTCTGTGGCGATTATGGAGATTAGAGTTTGTTCAAGAAGGATTCATGGCGCTCGAAGAATTCCATACGTGCTCCCACCCAAATCTACCAGCAGTTATCTGGCAGACTCCCTCAGCCTGTGGAAAATGGTAGGCGCTGGCAAAATGGGACGGAAGGAAGTGGTGGAGAGGGGTGGACCTATGGAACACTAACCTGACACCACCAGAATGGTTGAAACATTAACCCTTTGACTCCGGCCCTATCCACCAAGTGCAAACTTAAGCTTTGACTCCTCACCTATCCACCAGCTTCCGCAGGAAGCCTTTGACTCCCTCACTCTATCCACCAGCTTCCTGCAGGAATCTGGTGGATAGGGTGAGGGAGTCAAAGGGTTAAGTTTTTGCTTCACTACATGGTTGAGAATGCGGGATGCTAGTGGACAGGGTGCGGGAGTCAAAGGGTGAAGATGGGCAAGCGAATAGGTCAGTTTTTGGCGTGGTGAGCTGGAACTGAACTCGAAATATCTACCTTGAATCCATGTCCCTATTCAAAAAACAACCAGCCTGCAAATATGTAAATGCAGGGGAAAATGTGCTAGCAAAATGTTCTCATCTGACTTAAATTGGATTTTTTAGGATCATCGCACTCACGGAGGTTACCTTTGTGCTCACCATTTTTTTCTTTTCGTCCCATTTTCTGCGCTATCTTAATGGCCACAGAAGCTGGCACAGTTTTTTTTTTTACAATGCGATGATGGTGATGTCGATGAGGGTGATAATCTTAATACTATGGAGTTCCATTTAGGATTGAGACTGTGTGAAAGGGCAGTACTCTACGCTTACTATAATAAAATATCCTGGCGTCAACAGGCCCGAGAGATACAGACACCTGCGATGCTGGTCAGAAGATTTGAGCAACACCCTCAATGACGCAACCGTGAAGTGGATGAGACTCGACTGTGTGGTCCCAGTCTTCCCAATAGCCCATAGCACGCCCAACTCTTGGTATGAGCCGAAAAATCCTACAATGATATATGTTTGAAGGCACTAATGGGGATCAAACCCACAACCTTCCAGTCCGTAGTCCGTCGCGTTAACCACTACACGCTGGATGGCTCTTTACCAAGGTTGGGTCAGAGATGTGGATCGTTTATGAGGAGTTGCATAGTTTTGGAAGTTTCGGCGCAGAAGCCAACAATCATACCGGAGCAAGATAGTACCTAAAATCAGCACTGTTCCTGGGGAAGGTGTGTGTACAGCACTTTCTCGGGAAATATATCAAAACATCTTCATTCTGCCGTTTTCACTTCTGTAACAGTCCACCATTCTATCGTCCCTCGCTTCATCAGCAACGGGTTATGTTCTTGGAAAAAATGGAGGTTTCTAAGAAATCCAGGTGAGTCATGGGACTTGCTCCCCCTGGGAATATTTTTTCATTTATATTCATGTTCATATTCATTCCTTTTGTCACAGTGGATTTACCATGTCAAACTCGGGCTGCTCTCCCCTTTGAGAGCGTGTCACCACAGTGCAGCGCCATTTAGTTTTCTTCTTTTTTCTTTTTCTTTCTTTCTTTTCTCTCTTCTTCCTTCCTTTCTTCCTTTCTTTCTTCCTTCTTTCTTTACTTCTTTCTACCATCCTTTCTTTCTTCCTTTTTTCTTTCTTTCTTCCTTTCTTTCTTCCTTTCTTTCTTCCTTTCTTTCTTTCTTTCTTTCTTTCTTCCTTTCTTCCTTCCTTTCTTCCTTTCTTTCTTCCTTTTTTCCTTTCTTTCTTTCTTTCTTTCTTTCTTCTTTTTTCCTTTCACAAACACTTCATAAAGGCAAGAAAGCTATTTGACCTTCAAGGGCAGGGATCTGGGTAATCAACCCATCTCTCTAACCTTCAAGGGCAGGGATCTGGGAAATTAACCCATCTCTCTAACCTTCAAGGGCAGGGATCTGGGAAATTAACCTATCTCTCTA
>JAPXFY010000012.1:19283198-19285698 GCA_030674185.1 Monoplex corrugatus
TTAAAGCAATAGGTCTGTAACTGTTTTTATCGGTTTTCGATTTTCCTGTTTTTAAGATTGGTATAACTATAGACTTTTGCCAGATTTGTGGCACAGTTCCAGTAACCCAGCATTTCTGCAAAATTTTGTGTAGGAAAATAAGGTAGTTTTCAGGGAGATGTTTAATCATTTCAGTCGAAACTGCATCAACACCTACCGAACTCTTTTTGTTGTGTAGAGACAGTACTGTGTTTTTTAGCTCTTCTAAGGTGATTGGAGAATTAAACCAGAGATCATTCTGTGGTACTGGATCAGTGTAGATTGGGTTGTAATCTTCCATTTCTCTGTGATGTTTGCAGTCAGGAGATAAACCTTCAACTTTACTGTTTTTGGCGAACAGATCCACAAAAGTTTCTGCTTTGTCCATGTCTGAAGGAAATGTGTTACATGTTTCAATCATTATCGGACACCTAGGTAAGTTGGTTCCATCCTTCATTTGTTTCATTTTCGTCCAGACTTTATGGAAATCTTTGAAATCTGAAATTTCTTTTGTGCAGAATGATGCCCAATAATCTTTCTTTGCTTCAGCAATGATTTTGTTACATTGGATGTTAGCTTTTTTCATTTCGACATGATCCTCAGGTTTCCGGCTTTTGATGTAGATTTTGAATTTCTCCCTTTTATATTGAACTGCTTTCTCACATGCCTCTGTCCACCAAACATTACCCAATCGATTATTTGATCTAGAAGATTTGAGTTTCGGAATCGATAGGTCTGCAGCGGCTAAAATTGACTCTTGGAATTTAGAAAACATAATGTCTACATTTTCACTTTCATAATGTCTGTAATCTTGATTAGCTAGAGCAGTTCGAAATAAGGACCAGTCAGAACGCTTGTAATTATATTTTGGAATAATTTCAGGAGAGCTGTCTTTCATCCTGATGTTTTTGTCAGTTATGGTTATGATGATAGGTAGGTGATCGCTTCCCAAAGTGTCTCTGTGAGTTTCTGTGTATGTGTGTGTGTGTGTGTGTGTGTGTGTGTGTGTGTGTGTGTGTGTGTGTGTGTGTGTGTGTGTGTGTGTGTGTGTGTGTATGTGTGTGTGTGTGTGTGATTTCAATCTGTGTATGTGTGTGTGTGTACTTTCATATATCTGTGTTTGTAGAGGTTGGGGGGTCCGGTAGTGGGAGCAGGGGAGAAGGAACAAGTAAGGTGTGTGTTTGCGAGTGCTGCATGTTTGTGTGTGTGTAAAGTGATGTAGGTGCGTGTGCATGCTCGTGCGTAAGTGTGTGTGTGTGAGTGTGTTGCGCGTGCGCATGAGTGAGTGTATGTATGTATACACGTGTGTGTGAGCGTGTGAGTGTGTGTGTGTGTGTGCGCGCGCGCGCGCATGTGTATGTGTGTGTATGTGTGTGGTTAGTCAGTGTAAACTTATCAACTCAGTCTCATAAAATTCTAGTTCTTATCTTATCTCTCTCTCTCTTTCTCTCTTTCTCTCTCTCTCTCTCTCTCTCTCTCTCTCTCTCCCTCCCTCCCTCCCTCCCTTTCATCCATGAAAAAAGTCGTTGGAAAATAATCTTGCTCTTGTTTTGGGGTAACTTTTTCTGTCTCTGTCTGTCTGTCTGTCTGTCTGTCCGTCTATCTCTGTCTCTGTCTGTCTGTCTGTCTCTCTCTCTCTCTGTCTCTCCCTTTCTCTCTCTCTCTCACCCCACACACACATCTGCCTTGTGGTGTTGTATCTTATTTCATACCCTCGTAAATAAAATTTGTTCTTTGTTCTATAATTTTCTCTGTTCTGTCTCTCTGTCTCTGTTTATGTCTATCTGTCTGTCTGTTGTGTTTGTCTTTTCTCTCTCAGTTTTTCTGTCTCTCTGTCTCTTTCTTTTCTCTCTTCTCTCTCTCTCTCTTTCTCTCTCTCTCTCTTCTTCTCTCTCCTCTCTCTCTTTCTCTCTCTCTCCCTCCCTGCATATCTCTCAGTATCAAGTTAACCAAACGGTATTTTTCTTTACCCTCGTTTCAGTGTTGTTCTGCACTAGTTTGAAATCTTGATACTCTGCTTTATTTTTAACATTTTTTACATTTTTCTCTCTCTCTGTCACCCTCCCCCCCCCCCCACACACACACACATCTGGTTTGTGGTGTTGTATCTAATTTCACACACTCCTGAATAAAATTTATTCTTTGTTCTGTATTCTTCTCTGTTCTGTCTCACGTCTCTGTCTGTCTGTCTTGTCTGTCTGTCTGTGTCCCTCTCTCTTCTCGTTGTCTACTGTCTGTCTGTCTGTCTGCTGTCTCTCTCTCGTCTCTGTTGTCTATCTGTCTGTCTGTCTGTCTGTCTGTGTCTCTCTCTGTCTCTGTTTGTCTATCTTCTGTCGTCTGTCTGTCTGTGTCTCTCCTCTGTCTCTGTTGTTATCTGTCTGTCTGTCTGTCTGTCTGTGTCTCTCTGTCTGTCTCTGTTTGTCTATCTGTCTGTCTGTCTGTCTGTGTCTCTCTCTTGTCTCTGTTTGTCTACTGTCTGTCT
>JAPXFY010000012.1:19295698-19300698 GCA_030674185.1 Monoplex corrugatus
GAAGACAACAGAGATGAAGACCCAAGACATCAGAAGGAAGACAACAGAGATGAAGACATAAAACATCAGAAGGAAGACAACAGGGATGAAGACCCATGACATCAGAAGGAAGACAACAGAGATGAAGACCCATGACATCAGAAGGAAGACAACAGAGATGAAGACATAAAACATCAGAAGGAAGACAACAGAGATGAAGACATAAAACATCAGAAGGAAGACAACAGAGATTAAGACCCAAGACATCAGAAGGAAGACAACAGAGATGAAGACATAAAACATCAGAAGGAAGACAACAGAGATGAAGACATAAAACATCAGAAGGAAGACAACAGAGATGAAGACATAAAACATCAGAAGGAAGACAACAGAGATGAAGACCCAAGACATCAGAAGGAAGACAACAGAGATGAAGACCCAAGACATCAGAAGGAAGACAACAGAGATGAAGACATAAAACATCAGAAGGAAGACAACAGAGATGAAGACCCAAAACATCAGAAGGAAGACAACAGAGATGAAGACCCATGACATCAGAAGGAAGACAACAGAGATCAAGACCCAAGACACCAGAAGGAAGACAGCAGAGATCAAGACCTATGACATCAGATGGAAGACAACAGAGATGAAGACCCAAGACATCAGAAGGAAGACAACAGAGATGAAGACATAAAACATCAGAAGGAAGACAAAAGAGATGAAGACCCAAGACATCAGAAGGAAGATAACAGAGATGAAGACATAAAACATCAGAAGGAAGACAACAGAGATGAAGACCCAAGACATCAGAAGGAAGTCAACAGAGATGAAGACATAAAACATCAGAAGGAAGACAACAGAGATGAAGACATAAAACATCAGAAGGAAGACAACAGAGATGAAGACATAAAACATCAGAAGGAAGACAACAGAGATGAAGATCCAAGACATCAGAAGGAAGACAACAGAGATGAAGACATAAAACATCAGAAGGAAGACAACAGAGATGAAGACATAAAACATCAGAAGGAAGACAACAGAGATGAAGACATAAAACATCAGAAGGAAGACAACAGAGATGAAGACCTATGACATCAGAAGGAAGACAACAGAGATGAAGACCCAAAACATCAGAAGGAAGACAACAGAGATGAAGACCCATGACATCAGAAGGAAGACAACAGAGATGAAGACATAAAACATCAGAAGGAAGACAACAGAGATGAAGACCCAAGACACCAGAAGGAAGACAACAGAGATGTAAACCTATGATATCAGAAGGAAGACAACAGAGATGAAGACCCAAGGCATCAGAAGGAAGACAACAGAGATGAAGACATAAAACATTAGAAGGAAGACAACAGAGATGAAGACCCATGACATCAGAAGGAAGACAACAGAGATGAAGACCCAAGACATCAGAAGGAAGACAACAGAGATGAAGACATAAAACATCAGAAGGAAGACAACAGAGATGAAGACATAAAACACCAGAAGGAAGACAACAGAGATGAAGACATAAAACATCAGAAGGAAGACAACAGAGATGAAGACATAAAACACCAGAAGGAAGACAACGGAGATGAAGACATAAAACACCAGAAGGAAAACAACAGAGATGAAGACATAAAACACAAGAAGGAAGACAACAGAGATGAAGACATAAAACATCAGAAGGAAGACAACAGAGATGAAGACCCAAGACATCAGAAGGAAGACAACAGAGATGAAGACATAAACATCAGAAGGAAGACAACAGAGATGAAGACATAAACATCAGAAGGAAGACAACAGAGATGAAGACATAAACATCAGAAGGAAGACAACAGAGATGAAGACCCAAGACATCAGAAGGAAGACAACAGAGATGAAGACATAAAACATCAGAAGGAAGACAACAGGGATGAAGACCCAAAACATCAGAAGGAAGACAACAGAGATGAAGACCCAAAACATCAGAAGGAAGACAACAGAGATGAAGACCCAAAACATCAGAAGGAAGACAACAGAGATGAAGACCCAAAACATCAGAAGGAAGACAACAGAGATGAAGACCCAAAACATCAGAAGGAAGACAACAGAGATGAAGACATAAACATCAGAAGGAAGACAACAGAGATGAAGACCTATGACATCAGATGGAAGACAACAGAGATGAAGACCCAAAACATCAGAAGGAAGACAACAGAGATGAAGACCCAAGACATCAGAAGGAAGACAACAGAGATGAAGACCCAAAACATCAGAAGGAAGACAACAGAGATGAACACCCAAAACATCAGAAGGAAGACAACAGAGATGAAGACCCAAAACATCAGAAGGAAGACAACAGAGATGAAGACCCAAAACATCAGAAGGAAGACAACAGAGATGAAGACCCAAAACATCAGAAGGAAGACAACAGAGATGAAGACCCAAAACACCAGAAGGAAGACAACAGAGATGAAGACATAAAACACCAGAAGGAAGACAACAGGGATGAAGACATAAAACACCAGAAGGAAGACAACAGAGATGAAGACATAAAACACCAGAAGGAAGACAACAGAGATGAAGACATAAAACATCAGAAGGAAGACAACAGAGATGAAAACCCATGAACAGTAGAAAAGCTTGAGACCCTGAAACACACCTGTTGTACCACACAGAGGTAGTCCATAACAGACTGTAGCAACGCAACTTCATATTTGCCCTACTGCCAATGACACAATGAAGTTTGAAGTTTGTTCAAAGAGGATTCATCGCGTTCGGATCATTCCATTCGCGCTCCACCCAAATCTGCCAGCAATAACCCGGACCTATATAAAACACTAAGCTGGCACCACAAGAATGACTGAAACATTAAGATGGGAAAGGAACACAGGCAAGCTTTCTATGGTGCGGGCTGGAACTGAACTCGAGGAATCAGATCTTGAGTCATGGCTCTATCAAAACAACCAACGAATTGTGTATAGTAAGTACTGTACCACAAGATCTATCTGAACGTACGTAACCATTATACAAGGACGTTGTACATTCTCCCAAGTTTACAGCGCCAACAGAAAGTTAATGTATACATATAGCTCATTGTATGCAGTGGGTTATCTGAGACGACTTAGGAGCATGTAACAGGGATTATAATTAACAATGGTACATGTGTGTGTGTGTCTGTTAACATTACGCTTAGGCCTATACGCGTGTCGGGTGATTTCCACCACCAGTCTAGTCAGTTGGGCAATTGCTTGTTTGGCTGGTAAATATGTCAGATAGTTAGGTAGTGTTAGTCAATCAATCAGCCCAGTCAGTCAGTCAGTCAGCCAATCAGTCAGTCAGCCAGTCAGTCAGCCAGCCAGCCAGCCAGCCAGTCAGTCAGTCAGTCAGTCAGTCAATCAGTCAGTCAGGTAGATAGGTGGGTGGCTGGGTAAGTCACTGAATTAGTCAGTTAGTTAGATTGCTGGGGTTCTTTGGTTCTTTTCATAGCCGTAGAATCAAGATCTGATAGTTCAAGTTCAATCCCAGCCAGCAATATTAAAGATGGGTCTGTTCACTGCCTGTTATATAATGTTTCATAGGTACCTTCAGCTTATCCCATTTCAAGACCTTACCAATGCATAGGGTTTTGCGCAGGCTCAGGGACTCTGCCAGATAATTGCTGATGGATTTGGGTGAAGAGCTTATGGAATTTTCCGAGTGCCATAAATCCCTTTTGAACAAACTCCAAACTCTTTCATGGTTAAGTACTTGGTTAGTTAGTTTGTCAGTCAGTCAGTCAGTCAGTTAGTTAGTGGGTAAGCGAGTGAGTGAGTGAGTGAGGTAGGTAGACAGTCAAGAAGGTAGGTTAATTGATAGGTAGGTAGTTCGTTAGTTGGTTGGTTGTTGATTGGCTGGTTGGTTTGTTGCCTGGTTGGTTAATTGGTTGCTTATTTATTCACAAGAAGTTATTGCAGCTTCTATACTCTCAAATCCCAGGTGGTACAGACAGTAGAACAGATCGTTATTCCAAACAGGATCTGACCCTGAGACTTCGCACACCCTTGGTAGGCAGACACTGTATCCACTACGCCACCGATCTGCATGAAGTCATCAGTCATCACGGCATTATGGAAAGTGTGCCACATTGTGTGGCCCGGATCTCGTTCTGACCTCAGTTTCGGTGTCCTCTACCACTGTCAGGCATGAGGTGAATTCATGTTGGGGGTGTTTGGTGTCAGTGGATCATGGAGGCTGCCGTTTAAAAATTTGTGATGATGGGCTACTTAGCTAATGTGGTGGGTCTCTCACTAAGACTCCACAACTGAACGATTCTGTCGTTATAAGGGTGGGGTGGGGTGGGGGTGGTGGCATAGTAGGTAGTGTCTTCAATAAGCTCGGTCATAACAGGCACTGCTGAACCCCACTGAATTGACTCAGCAGCAGTACAGAGCCTTCTGTGGTGTGTTGCCACATGGCGGTTTGATGTCCCGGCTCTCATGGGTTTCTTGACGCTTGGACTTGGACTGAATGAACTTGGAGTTGATGTTGCACTGAGAAATGAGCGACATGGGATCACTATCACTGGCATGTTGCAGACCATGAGTCAACAAAACAAAACAAATAGACACGTATCAAACAAACAAACAAACAAACAAACAAACAAACAAACAAAAAAAAAAAACAAAACGTATATGTATATATGTGTATATATGTGTATATGTTTTTGTGTACGTATATGTATGTGTCTATGTGTGTACGTTGTGTTTGTATATGTATGCATAAATGTATAATGTTTGTGATTGTATGTGTAATATATGTTGTGTATGTATGTATGTGTATATGTATATATATATGTGTGTGTATGTGTATGTATATGTATGGGTGTATATGCAGATGGTGTATGCATATGTATGGTATGTCTGTATTATATATATGTATACATATATATGTTTTTTTTGTGAACGGATATGTATATGTATTTATGCATATATACATATTGCAATGAATGCTTTTTTCTTTCTACATTTTGTTAGATATGTTGATTATGCATCATGTACATTTCAAGATGT
>JAPXFY010000012.1:19303198-19313198 GCA_030674185.1 Monoplex corrugatus
TACTCGTGGGCACATGGGCTGGTTTGGTAGAGACCTACTAGTGGGCACATGGCTGGTTTGGTAGAGCCCTACTCGTGGGCACATGGGCTGGTTTGGTAGAGCCCTACTGGAGGGCACATGGGCTGGTTTGGTAGAGCCCTACTGGAGGCACATAGGCTAGTTTGGTAAAGCCCTACTGCTGGCACATGGGCTGGTTTGGTAGAGCCCTACTGGAGGCACATGGGCTGGTTTGGTAGAGCCCTACTGAGGGCACATGGGCTGGTTTGGTAGAGCCCTACTGGACTCAGTATCACATGTCCCCAGTTTTAATCCTACTCTCCAACATTAAAAAGTTGGCCTGTTTACTGTGGTCTTAACGTTCTGATCAATCTGATGGTGTTGGTGTATTTAGTTCTGTTACCCCCCCCCCCCCCCCCCATTTCAAGGGTCTTGCCTGCGCACAGGGTTTGCACAGGATCAATGCTTTGTCAGAATAACTGCTGGCAGATTTGGGTGGAGCACGTATGGAATCATCTGAGTGTGATGAATTTTTCTTGAACAAACTCCATATAAGAGACGAGTGTAACACACTGATATGTCACACACACACACACACACACACACACACACACACACCACCACACCACACACACACACACACACGGGGCACACACACACACCACACACACACACACACACGCACACACACACCACACACCACACACGCACACACACACACACCACACACACACACACACACACACACACACACACACACACACACACACTAAAATACACACATTCATACACGTACACACGTGAATGTAGGCCTAGACTTCGAACTTCTAACCACACACACTCATGTATCAAGTTATCTGTGAAGAACACTTCTTTACTATGTTATAGCTTAGTTAGGAAACAAACCAAAAAATGAACACCTCAAAAAACAACAACAAAACAATAATATAAAAAAAAAGACTCGCAAAGGCAGTCGTACACGACAGCTCCTGAGTGGGTGGGTTGTGACTGTGAGAAACATCGCAGCCAAAACGTCAAGGTGTTTGCACAGGAGGGGTCAACATTTCGCCGGGGCAATCTTTTCTTCTTGTCTTGCCTCTCTCTCACTCTCCTTTACCACTACCACCTACACCTATTACACCCCACCTCTACCTCCATCCCCCTCCTCGAAAGGCAAACTGTCCCAGTTTCTCCAAACAACTCTGTCGCATTGCGGCAAAGGACGGGCCACTGCGACAATCTTTCTTACTATAAATAGGCCGCCCACCTTTTCCCGCGACTCGAATTCGTAGCGGTCATTCCACGTTTTTCCCTCTCACAATTTGTGTCGTGCGCTGTCGTCTTTTGTCGACCAATTCTAAATCTGCAATGGTAAGTTATCATATTTGTTCATCTTGTATTGAAAGTGTGTCTGCTGAAAGTAGAAACGATGATGTTAACAATAGTAGGAATATTTTCGGTGTTTTTATGCAACAAGTTAAGTTAGAAGTGAAAGTACACCTCTTTGGACGAATTGTCGTCTGCTTTTTGTTTCGGGGTATTGTAAAATTTGGATGAATGAAACTGTACACCTTACACGTGTAGCTTTAATATTTTTGAAGTCAGAATTTACACACTAAATAAGTAAATTAGAAAGCTTCAAAATGCATTTAGTAAAGTTTTAGGTGTCAGTTATGACCATAAGAATGACTGTTAATGAACTTGGAAAAGTTAAAACACGCACCTGACTGCAAAGTTCAAAAGTCAAAGTGATTATCATTAGGCCTACACACAAACTTAAAGTGTGGGTGAAACGTTTCGAGATAACATCGAAGGCAGTATGATTTTGATGTGAACATACGAGCGTACAGTGCCTTAACTTGCTATCTGAAAACTACTGGGGATTTATCAGAATTATAGAGAGTACCGGTAAACGTTCGTACTACTTCACAGCAAACCAGCTACGCACATCTTTTCTGACATTTCCCAGCATCGATTTTTACAGGAATGTGCACCAAGCGTGTGTTCGATCCTATTTTCTTGCTTGCGTGGTCTTTCCTGTACTGTTTTTACACATAGAAAATTGTTCACGTGTACAAATTACTTGTTTCCGGCCGTGGCGGTAGAAAATTGCATTCACTTGTGCTTATTTTGCCAGTCTCTGCATACCATAGAAAACGCGCGCAACCACACCCACTCAGTTTGGGCGCGATGGGGTTTTCTGCTTTTTGTTTTTGTTTGTTTTGTTTTATGTCTTTAACAACCGGAGCTTTTGAGTACAAGTTATTCAGTTTTTAAAAGAAATGTATTTAGCTTACATTAGGTAAACAAAACCAAGCTTTCATTGGGGTATGTTTCATTTCATTTGGTGATGAAAAATTATACAGGCCTACTCAAGTGAAAGAGTTTTTTCTGTAACCTATGAATTATCTCTGCTTGTCTGAGTGTCAGAATGTCTCTCTCTTTCTGTTTAGTCTTTGTTAACATAGTTTATTTATTAGATCATATTGCATTGCAAAGATCTTGCTCTTCAGACAACGTACTTTGTGTCATTAGATCATATTATATTGCAGGGACCTCACTCTTTAGACAACGTAGTTTGTCATTAGATCATATATTTCAAGGATCCCACTCTTCAGACAACGTAGTTTGTGTCATTTGATCACAGTATATTGTAAAGATCTCACTCTTCAGACACGTAGTCATACGTTAGTGTCATTAGATCATATTGCAAAGGTCTCTCTTAAAATACATAGTTTGTGTCATTAGATCATATTGTATTGCAAAGGTTTCACTCTTAAGATACATAGCTTGTGTAATTGGATCATATTATATTGTAAGGATCTCTTTCTTTAGATGGGTACCATAGCCAAGAGAATAAACATCAGGTTTTCCAGTAGGCAGGTCCAGGGTTTAGTCCGCTGAGACAGCTCCACCAGGTGTGTAGGGGTAAAGGGCAGATTTTTTTTCTCTGATTCTCCATGTCAAAAATGTATGCAGACCTGCCTGCACATAGCCCCTATTTGTGGGCTAGGTGCGGCATGCAGAATATCAAGTATGCACGTAAGTCTTGTCTATAGTTGGCTTCAGGATACGTGGAAACGCCCAGCGTGCAAGCAATGGCAAGTTTGAAAAAAAATTAAAGTTTAGATTCTTATGTTTGGAAAATAAAGTATCATTAGGCCAATTATATGTCCTGAAAAAGGAATTTTAGTCAAAAATCAATTCCTATCATTGGAAAATAAAGCATTATTGGGCCAAATATATGTAAAAAACGGATTTTAGTTTTAAAAATCAAATTCCTATCTTTGGAAAACAAAGCGTCATTAGGCCACATATATGTGTCTGTATGCCTGTATGTATGTGTTTTTAGCGTGTTGCTGTAGCCTATATCTTTTATATTTATGGTATTGCGAGAATTTTGCAAGTGTTTATGGATTTCTATACAACAAACATTACTGTACAAGAAACAAAGGAACAAATAAAGACGAGCCCCTGAGTTATGAACTTGGTGTACAAGCACCAAGCAGAATGTACTGAACAGCCACACACTGTCAGGTTTCAACGTATCATTGGAATAACATTAACAATGACTTGAAACAGAATAGAAAATGTATCGACAGGTCAGTTCAGTCAGTACTTGTGAAGTGACCCTGACCAGATTAGCGCTAGGCCTAAACGCGCGCACACACACACACACACACACACACACACACACACACACCAAACACACACATATCTCTTTCCCCTCGCTCCCCCTCTCTCTCCACCCGCACTGTGTGTGTGCGTGCGTGTGTGTGTGTGTACAGTGTGCATTAGTCTATTTTGTCCATATTACTTTCATTGTTATAACAACGATTTATACCTTAACACACGAGTATAGGGCTAATGATAATATGACACTACAAAGTTCATTTACTGAATGGCCAAGCTCAATATATTTCGCTTTTTTTTTTTTCTTTTTTGCGAAATAATAATTTGTTATTGAATGAAAAATCCAGTCTGGAAAATGTTTGTACCAGCGTTGAAGCTGCACAGTCCCTTTTTCTTATAGCATTTTGCTCTCTCTCCCTTCCCCATATCTATGCAATCTATGACTGTAGTTTCTCCTCATTGTCGATTATGCAGATTGTAAACTATGTAGGGGCCACAAGGCTGCATGAATTTGAAAATCCTGTAATCCCATCCCCAGCCAGTCCCCATGAATATATTGTGGCATAAGGCTGATGTACAGTAAACATTTGAATTCCGAGTCGCCCCACCCTCCCTTACCCCCCACTTTTGCTCCCTTTCTCTGTCTTCCCACTCTCCCCTCTCTCTCTCTTTCTCTCTCTCTGTCTGTCTCTCTCTCTCTCTCTCTCTCTCTCTCTCTCTCTCTCTCTCTCTCTCTCTCTCTCTTTGTGCCTTACTTCTCTCCTCAATTTTACCAACATTCTCATTCTGAATTTGTACTTTGTATTTTGATGTCTGTAACTTGTATAAGCTATTTCAGTTCATTTGCATAAAGTTTTTCAGTGAGCAGAATAATGTATTAGGCCGGTGCCCTTGAGCAGGTTTATGTCCCATGCCATGATCATGTTAGATCTTCCCTGTCACATGGCAGCTGTGTCGTCGGCGCATGTGGAATTCATTCCGAACATAAAGATGCTATTGTGAGAAAGTAAACTGTATTTGTGTGGACCCACCTGGGGTGAGGGCTGGATATAAAAAGTAAAAGTGGTATGTCTGTATGTGCCATGTAAATGAGAATTTAATCCTATTCTTGTTTGATCTCTCTCTTGTATGAAAACGAGTGCACGTACATGTACTGAATGGCTAGCATGTCACTTCTCACCGTTATGGCTTAACTGACAATTCATATGTAGACTTGCCTGAGCTGGCTACTGATGTTTAACCCTTTGGCTCCCGCACTCTGTCCACCAACACCTTGCATTATCAAACCATGCTTTCAAACAAAAACTGAACACTTTTGACTCCCTCACCCTATCCATTAGCTTCCTGCAGAAAGTTGGTGGATAGGATGAGTCAGTCAAAGGGTTCAGTTTTTGCAGTTGGCGGATACGGTGTAGAAGTCAAAGGGTTAACCCTTTAACTCCCGCACTCTGCCCACCACCACCCTGCATTGTCAAGCGTGCTAGAAAAGCAAAAGCTTAACCCCGTGGAAAGCTGGTGGATAGGGTGAGGGAGTCATAGGGTTAAGTTTTTGCAGTTGTTGGATAGGATACGGGAGTCAAAGGGTTATCTGAAATTCTTGAAAAAGTTTAACGAAAGAAAGGAATTTTTCGTGAGCATGGATGGACTGAAACAATTAAACAGAACTCTTGTAATAATGATAATGACACATTTTCCAACAGTAGAACTATTTAAGTAAAACCTAGTTTTCTTAGACTTGCCCTTCGCTTACATGCTAAATGTTTTAACGTCTCCATAAACTTACCATAGACGTCATGCAGAGTCTTAAACGTGCATTTTGACATTCTGCATGTGTATACACACAGAAGAGGTTTAGGCACTGACTGACTGATAGGTCTGCACATATGTTGACCTAGGAGATAAGGAAAGTTTCCACACTTTACCCACCGGTCAGAGGTGTCACAGCAAGTCCTTCTCATGACAATCCAATCGGAAGTTCGAAATTTATCCCCCACTTGTCTTACACGCCCGTCTGAAAATGTAGCCTACAAGCCCGGAATTAACTACGCTTGTGACAACACCGTGACCAGACTTGCATTAGGCCAAAACAAACATCCAGAGTGACCCACAAGTCTGGGCATGCTCTGCCTATGTAAATGCTCTTGTCTCAGTGTAGTAGTACGTTTAACATGTTGTGCGGTGTTTTAAGACTTTACTCGGTCTCCCAGTAAAACTAACAGTTTATGCAATATTAAAGTTAACAGGGTCTTTCCGTATAATACGTTTAACGTTTATTATTTTATTTTGTGCATTATCAAAGGGCATGATCTTTCAGTATAACACATTTTTAACATTTACTATTTCATTTTGTTTAATATCGAAAAGCACGGTCTTTTAGTATAATAAAATAACATATTGTACAATATAAAAGGGCTTAGTCTTTCGGTGTAATGCATTTAACCCTTTGACTCCCGCACCCTATCCACCCACTGCAAAAACTTAACCTTTTGATTCCCTCACCCTATCCACCAGCTTCCTGTACCAGCTTCCTGCAAAGGGTTAAGTTTTTGCTTTGGTAGCATGGTTGTCAATGCTGGATGCCGGTGGCCAGGGTGCGGGAGTCAGAGGGTTAACATGGCACTACAGATCGCATGTCTCGAGTTCGGTCCCAGTCCCCACCCTTGCAACATACATAAAAGGTGGCTTTCTTTACAAAAAAAAAAAAAAAAGGGGGGGGGTTGTTTGCTGCCCGTCTTAATGCTCCAGCCATGCTGGTGTCTGCTTAGCATTCCATAGATCCCCGTTCCCCCACTCCACCCCCCTCACTTCAAGACCTTGCCAGCGCATTGTGCGGGAGCAGGTTGTCTGCCAGATAACAGTGGTCAGAATTGGGAGGAGCACATATGGAATTGTACGAGTGTGAGGGATGAATCACTCGTGAGCAAACTCCAAACTCCCACCTTTCTGTCCCTCCTCCCTTCCATTTTGGTACTTTTTTTTTTTTTAGAGAGGTAAAAAGGATGGATGATTTTTGACTGCCAGAAGTCAACAAAAATCTTGACACTCTTAATTAAATTGTTCGGAGCAACTTTTTAAGATTTGGACATACCTGTTATACAAAAGTACATAATTTTTGCATACGTGCACATATTTCCCAGCCCTCTCTCTCTCTCTCTCTCTCTCTCTCCTCCTCTCTTCTCTCTCTCTCTCACTCACTGTCTCTCTCACTCACTGTCTCTCTCTGTCTTTGCCCCCCCCCCCTCCTCGCTACTGTCCCTGATTGATAAAGTGTATTGAACTCTCTCAATCTCTTTCCCTCTCTCTCTCGCTGTCTGTCCCCTCCCCACCCCCCACCCCCACCCCACTCTCACACACTCTCTCTATCTCTCAATCTCTTCCCCTCGCTTTTTTATGAGTATAGAACAGCGAGGACTTGGCTATAGGACAGGTCCCGTCAGACCGGATGTTAAAATAATTGAGTAATCGCACGTGCGCGTGCGCTCACCACACGCGCACACACACGTCACACACACACCACACACACACACACCTCGTTATCTGTATTTTTTTTTTACTACTGCCTAAATCCGTGTAGCCTACTCCACCAAAGAAGGATACGGTGCAAGTTGCTCAATGTGCCTTTATCTGTGTACACAGTAGGTGAAACAGATTTCATCATCATCATCGGTCTACGTACACGTAGCCACATCTCTCTCTCTCTCTCTCTCTCTCTCTCTCTCTCTCTCTCTCTCTCTCTCTCTCTCTCTCTCTCGCATCTCTCTCTCATCGCTGTCTGTCTGTCTGTCTCTTTCTCTCATCTCTCTCACATCTCTCTCTCTCTGTCACATAAACACAAACAATAACAACAACAACAACACATAGGCCTACGCCTTCCTTCCACCACTCTCATTCCCGGCCGCTTCCCCCTCCTCACCCCTTACCCCCTCACATACACTCACACACGGATACACGCACAACTGAGCGCTAAAACTGATACCCTGAAGACCTACAACATCAGTCCACCCACCCACTCGCCTACACACCAAACTTACGGACCACCTGCACCAAAAACCTACCTACACATTAAGTTTTGCAATTGTCTCCGGCTTTGTGTGTAGGTGAGTCAGACAATCACTGACACTGTGGCTGTAGCCTTAACTCTTTCACTGCCGTATCCTGTCCACCGGCTGCAAACCCCCCCCCCCCAAAAAAAAAAAACCCTTTCACTCCCTCATCTGCAAGAAGTTGCCGGATAGGATGAGGGAGTGATAGGGTTAATTTTTTTCTTCGCTGTCATGGCTGACAATGCGGGGTGATGGCAGGTAGGGGGAGGGAGTCAAAGGGTTAAACGAGGACGTGGAGACACGCAGTATATGTAGCACTGTTGCGAAATAGTTATACTTATAGGTCATCTCTAGCGTACTTTCACACACACGCACACACACACACACACACACACCCCTCACACACACGCGCATGCATACACACACACGCACGCACACTCGCGCACATACACACACACACATGAATACACACATACACGCGCACACACACACACGGACACACACACACACACACACAGAAACACACACACACACAGAAACACACACACACACAGACACACACACACACACGCAGACACACACACACACACACACACTATGACCACTTGCACTCGACAGACCTAGGCCTACCATTTTCTACTTCATGTCATGACCGGAGATGCCTGTGGACGGGTACCTACCTACCTGCCTGTGGCTCACTGACTCCAACACTTCTGCTTGAAAGGGTTTGACAAAGGGTCCTTACTTCCTGCCTGCCTAGATGCCTTTAGATATTTGACACAAACCGCTTCTCTCTGTCTCTGTGTCTGTCTCGGCATGTCTCTCTCTGTCCTCTCTGTCTGTCTCTGCCTCTGTCCCTCTCTCACTTTAACTCACTCACTCTCTCTCTCTCCCTCTCTCTCTCTCTCTCTCTCTCTCTGTCATTTTCGAGTGTAGCCACCCGAGCACGAAGGCTTGTAATGGGACACACACACATATACGCACACACACAAGCACGCACTCACCTCTCCCCCCCCCCACACACACACATACACACATGGACCACACGCGCACGCACATGCACGCACGCATACACACATACACACACACACACACACACACACACACACACACACACACACACACACACACACACTCCCTGTATGTTGCCGGTGTCCGAGATAGCGAAATGGTTGAGACATCCATTGCAAGGGTGACTAGATCTTAAGACGCCTGGATACCGTGGATGAGGGGTTTCACATCCAGGTGTGGACAGTTTTCTATTAACCCTTTGACTCCCGCACCTTGGCCACCAGCATCCTGCTTCGCCAACCATGCTAGCAAAGCAAAAATTTAACCCTTTGATTCACTCACCCTATCCACAGCTTCCTGCAGGAAGCTGGTGGACAGGGTGAAAGGAATCAAAGGGTTAAGCTTTTGAAGTTGGTGAATAGGGTGCGGGAGTCAAAGGGTTAAAAACAGTGGTGACAGAGGAAGGGCAACCAGGAGTCGCAACCTGGATGTGGTCCGGCCCATGTAGCATGTAAGGAGTTAAGGGCCGAAACTCTTGCTTGACGATGGCTTCTCCTCTGAGGACCTTCCGCTGTCCGCTCTCTCCGGAGTTTCTTGCTATTTTGGCCAAAACCTACCTCTCTCTGTCTCTGTCTGTCTCTCTCTCTCTGTATCGAGTGGCGTCGGGAGCTTGGGAGGTGATTGTCTGGAGAGTGGCGAGGCACTGGTGCTGTGGGTCCCATCCGCACCCGTCTGGTGTTTCTTGTTAATCCTCTGACTCTCTCACCTTGTCCATTTGCATCCTGCGCCATCATCAATAGCAGCGAAGCAAAAACTTAACCCTTTGACTTCCTCACACTTCCCATCAGTTTCCTGTGGGAAGCTGGTGGATAGGAAGAGGAAGTCAAAAGTTAAGTTTTTGCAGCTGGTGGATAGAGTGCAGGAGTCAAAGGGTTAATTTCTGGCAGACTCGGTAAGCCTGCGCAAAAATACCCCCCCCCCCCTAAAACAAACAAACAAACAAAACTTGAAAAAAAAATCAACCAACGAACCAACCAACCAACCAACCAAACAAACAAAAATCCCCAGAAACAAACAAAAAATCTTTGCGCTGGCAAGGTCTTAAAATGGGGAGCGCTGATGAAATGGGGAAAGGGGGTGTAGAACCTATGAAATAACCAATCTGACACCACAGGAATGATGGACGCATTAAGATGGGCAGGGGAACAGGTCTGTTGTTAATGTTGCAGGCTGGGGTTGTGCACGTGATATTAGATCTCGAGTTCACGGCTGTCAAAAGACCAACCAGACCCGCAATCAGTCGTGCCACGGACAGG
>JAPXFY010000012.1:19318198-19388198 GCA_030674185.1 Monoplex corrugatus
AACGCCGGGCCTGACTGTTTCTCTGTCCGTTGAATGGGTCTCACAGTAGGTTGGGTGATTTTGTGTTTCTAGTAAACCCCGTCTCTCTCTCTCTCTCTCTCTCTCCTCTCTCTCTCCTCTCTCTCTCTCTCTCTCTCTCTCTCTCAAAAGACCTTGCCAATGCTCAGCGCTCGGGGTTTTGCTCAGGTTCAGGGAGTCTGCCAGATAATTGCAGGCAGATTTTGAGTGGAGCGCATATGGAATTGTCCGAGTGTGATGATTCCCTCTGTAGCAAACTCCATGTGTGTGTGTGTGGGGGGGGGGGGGTGGCGGAAAGGCGTTAAAACTGTAGACTGTGTAGAATAATCTCGTGTGCGTGTGTGTGTGGATGAGTACGCGCGTGTGTGTGTATGTGTGCGTGTGTATGTGTCCTCTCTCTGTCTCTGTCTCTCTCTTTCTCTTTCTCACTCTCTCTCTCTCTCTCTCTCTCTCTCTCTCTCTCTGTAGGCGGTCTCTCTGTCTCTCTCTTTCTCTTTCTCACTCTCTCTCTCTCTCTCTCTCTCTCTCTCTCTCTGTAGGCGGTAGTCAAATGGGTATTGGGAAGGGTTCATTTCGCCCAGACACCTTTTCCTGGTGGGTAAAGGGATGGGATCATTTCTATCGCCAAAGTCAACATGTGTGCAGACCTATAACTTGGTGTGCATATACGCATACAGAATGTATGTACATTAAAGATTATGGAAGTCATGTCGGTAAGTGGCGTAAAGAAACGTGAAAACATCTTGTATGCTAGCAACGGCAAACTCGGAAAAAAAGGCTTTTAGCGACAAAAAAAAAAAAAAAAAAAAAAAAAAAGCTGTTAGTAAGCTTTTTTTTAAAACTATCCCTGGGGGAAGAAAATATCATTGTCCTTTTCTCTTTATACCATACATTTTTTTCTTTATATATCTGTTCTTTACTTTGAAGATAAGATGCACAGACACACATATCGTTTACATGTAACCAAGATTGTTACAGTGATAGGCTGATACAATACTAGTATAAAAAATTTAGACTAGGTAAAACAGGCTAGGTAAGACCTCAGGCCACGGCCAGCTCATGGGTTTATGTGAAGGCTTAAGGCTTGTGCCACAGTCACCATACACATGGCACATGTGAAGTTAGTGCATAAAATTATGGAATTCATTCCGAGCGCGGAGACGTCATTTTGAGAAACAAACTGACACTGAAACCTTAAGACAGGTAGATCAGCGACAGCAGATGAATTTTAGGGCGGAGTTTGGAATTTGTTTAAAAGGGATTCACTGCACTCGGGTAATTCCATATGCGCTTCACCCAAATCTTCCAGCAGGTATCTGGCACACCCTTTAGCCTGAGCCTGCGCAACTGAAACCCTGGCAAGGTGTCAGCATGGAGGATGGGAGAGGGGCCATGTGAAACACTAAGCTGCCACCACCACCATGATAGAGACATTAAGGTAGACGAGGATTATACTTGAGATAAAACTACTTGAGTCTGAAGCTCTTACAAAAGGGGCCAGTTGACATGTGTGCTAATAGCTATCATCATCATCATGTGCCTTGCCGCATGACGTTGGCGACCATGACCCTCCGCACGAATCTATCCTCTGTCGCTGCAAGTACATCTCCCACCGTCTCTGTCTTCAGCCACCCTGCAAGTCCGTTCAATATTTTCTCCCTGGGTCTACCTGGTGTTCCCAATCCCTCCAGGTGTTCACTTTCCCTCCAGCTTTCCTGTTGTGACCAGGTGTCCTATAAATGTTGGTTGTCTTTCCCTAATCTTCTTTATTAATGATATTCTTGTGTCTGCCTCCTTCAAGACTGTCTCGTTTGTTTTCTTTGCTGTCCGTGGAACTGTCACATTCTTAATATCTATATTGTTAGAAAACAACAACAAAAAGTCTGCTCATTTCTGTCAGTGATGTAGTGATGTTATCTGATAAGCGGTCGTGGATGTTGCGTTTGATTCAATTAACAAACACTTTGTGTGAAGTTTTGTTTCGTAATTTTGACAAGACAATGGATGAATCATCAAACACACGCACGGGACGGGAGCGTGCACAGTGATTCAGCATTCAAAATGCATGTACTTTGCAAACAGTTTAACCTTTTGACTCACCCATTCTATCCACCAGCTGCATAAACTTAATCCTTTCACTCCACCACTCTTTCCACCAGCTGCAAAAAACTTGATCCGTTAACCCCCTCATCCCATCCACCAACCTCCTGGAGCTGGTGGACAGGGTGAGGGAGCGAGTGGAAGGATGGGGTTTTTGCTGTGCTGTCATGGCTGATGATGTAGGAAGCTGGTAGATTATACGGTAAAGAACTGAAAGGGTTAAGTTTTTTGCTTTCCTATTACTGCTAATACGCTGGAAGCTGGTAAATAGGGTGAGTAAATTATAAAAAAGCAAGTTTTTGCTTTGCTATCATGGCTGATAAAGCATAGGGTGAAGGAGTCAAAGGGTTAATGCAAGAAGTGTTTAAGTGGTCGTTGATATGTGTGACGTGCCAGTAAGTTAGCATATTCAATGTATTGTTCAGTACTGTTTTCATATCCTATTAATGTCTCGATAATTCGTATGAACTGATAGATAAAGGTTATTGTTGTGTCATAAAGATACTGATCTCCCCAGCGGGAATGCCGTGGGCTGTTTCAGTACAAACAGTATTCCCACCATCTGAAAATTATGTGCTGGAGATTTTCTTTTTCTATCACTCTGTGTTTCTGTATTGTTCGTTTGCTTTCTGTCATCACTTCCTATTCTTTCCACTTTCCTGGTCCATTCACCGGTTTGTTTTCCATAGGAATGTTTCATACTTTCTCTTAGTAATGATAGTTTTGCACATATGTGTTAACTACAAATTGCCTCTAAGGAAATGTAATGTGCAGAAGCAAATTTAAAGCTATGTATACACACACACACATGTATATATATATATATATAATATATATATTGATATATATATATATATATATATATATATATATTGTGTGTGTGTGTGTATATATATATATACATATATATTATTATATATATATATAGTTTCTGTGTACTTAGTTATGTTTTTACATTGGTATACAGTAATTTTTTTCCAACCCCTTGATGATTGATTAGACGGAATGGTCAACGCCAGGAGCATATCCTTGGATAATGCGCACAAATGTATTGATATGTGTACTTTATGTTGTGTGTGTTTTGAAGTAGTTATAGCCCTGATACGGCTCTGCTCTGTCAGCTTGGCTTTAAACTGCAATGATAACGTTAAAGAGGTGCTGATCATTTCATTTTTGTTGCAGGCTGATCAACTGACAGAAGAACAGATCGCTGGTAAGTGACATTCATTGATAAGAGGGGTATGAACAGATCCCTTCGACTCCCTCACCCTATCCACCGGCGGCAAAATCTGAATCCTTTCACTCCCACACTCTGCCCACTAGCTTCCTGCAGGACGTGGTAGATAAGTTGAGGGGGTGAAAGGGTCAAGTCTTTTGCTTGGTTATCATGGGTGACAGTGTATTACCCCGGTAGATAGGGCGAGGCGGATTTAACCCTTCGACTCTCGCACCCAGTTCAGCAGCATCCTGCATTGTCAACCATGCTAGCATAGCAAACACTTAACCCTTTGACTCCCTGACTCTATCCACCAGTGGATCCTGCAGGAAGCTGGTGTATAGGGTGAGGGAATCTAAGGTTAAGTTTTCGCAATTGATGGATCGGGTGCGGGAGTCAGTGGGTTAAATAGTGGGAGGGTTAGCTTGTTTGCTATTGTTGTGTGCTTAATATTTGAATCCATTTTGAATTCCATATAACAAGCAGAGCATAATGATCATAGTAATGTAGTCGCTAGTATAGTTCGGCATCCATACATTCATGAACATAGACATTCATACACTCGTGAACACAGGGCATTCGTTTACTTTTGAACATAGTTACAATGTAAATATTCTTGCACTCATGAGCGTGGTTAGACATTCGTACGGTCATGAGCATAATTAGACATACATACACTTGTCAGCAGAGGCACACATTAACGCATGAACATAAGACATTCTCCCCCCTCCCCCCTCCCCCCCCAATTTCTCGAGTCCAGTGTGCGTTTGCATTTGCATTATTTGTCTCCATGCGATATAAAGACGCATCATAGTGAAGGAGATTCTATACTATGCAGAAATGTATTTATTATATATATATATAAATATATATATATATCTTGATTGTGTGTATCTCGGCCTCTCTGTCTCTCCCTCTCCCTCCCGCTTTCTCTCTCTCTCTCTCCCCCCTCTCTCTCTCTGTAACATTCAATGGAATTGGCTGATATACTTATCCAATATCTTTTTGTGGATGGGGAATGGGGCGGACCAAAATTGCTTGCACGTTGGGGTTATAAACAAAGCCATAGATACATGTATTTGGAAAGAAAAAAAAAGTTATGTAGGGCTGTATATTGAAGAGAAAAAATATGGATGGGCGTCTTGTGGGGTGGTGTGATTCCCTTTTTAAATCTTACATTTCTTTGTATTATTAGGTAATATAACAATGTTTTTATGTACTATTCCCTAACGTCAATGTCATTGTGCATTGTGTGCAGAATTCAAGGAGGCATTCTCCCTCTTCGACAAGGACGGAGATGGCACCATCACCACCAAAGAACTGGGCACAGTCATGAGGTCCCTGGGTCAGAACCCCACAGAGGCTGAACTGCAGGACATGATCAATGAGGTGGATGCTGATGGTGAGCGTTATAAAGATGGTGATGATGGTGATGATGACAATAATGATATGGAAGCCCTTTTGGATAGAAGTAGATTGCTAATGCACGTTTTTACGTAGAAAAGGATATGATGATGACGATGAGGATACTCTCTTCCATCTCCAAAGTTCCATGTCGAGCTGTCCATTCAGCCATTGATGACAAATCTTCCGTATCCCAAGATCCACCCCATGGGGATGCCGGGGGCTCTGTTCAGTATAAATAGTATCCCCACCTTCTGGAAATTCTAGGCTAGAAATTTCCTCTTTTCTGTCACTCTTTGTGTCTGCCTTGTTCCTTTGCTTTCTGTCATTTCTTCCTGTCATTTTCTGCCTTGCTGGTCCATTCAGCTGTATGTGTTCGATAAAGTCTTACATACTTTTTCTTAGGATTGATGATTGGGTACATGTATTAAGTGCATTTTTGGCTCTAGGGAGATGAGATATGCAGAAGCAATTTTAGGTAATTTATGCCCATTTTTATATGTTGTAGTGGCCTTAGGTATGCTTATATTTGTATTCAGGTGTGTGTTTTTAAAGCCCCTGTGCGATAAATTGGACGGAGTGGTCAACGCCGGGGTCATGTCCTCGGATTATGTGCGTGAATGCATTGATATGTGTGCTTAGTTTTCTTTTCTTTTCTTTTTTTCTTGCTGAATTTTTTGTATGTTTTGAGGCGGTTGTAGCCTTGATGTGGCTCTGCGCAGTCGGCTGGGCTTTAAACAACAACAACAATAGCAATATCAGTTCCAAAAGTTAAAAGAGAAAAACTTCACAGAAGAGCTTTTTTACTTCCTCTCCTGTTAAAATCTCAAACTGCCTGCCTTTTTCAATTGGACAGAGTCCGTCCTTATCTTCAGTGAAATCCAATCTCAAAACATTTTTTTTCGAGTTGTTCTTTGGTGTTCACTTCCTCAGTCCTCCTAATCTGCTGACAAATTCCAAAATGTGCTATGTTGTTCGCGCGCGCGCGTGTATGTGTGTGTGTGTGTGTTGTGCAACTGTGCATGGGCATGTGTGTGCATGTATGCGCGTCCGTACATGTTTGTAAGCGTGTATGCAACCATGTGTGTGTGGATGGTGTGTGTCCGTATAATTGCGGAAGTGTATATTGTGGAGTGCTTTGTGTTTTGTAGAAAGGTACTATATAAATTGTAGTCAGGTCAGACAAATAGGTCTTCTACTGGCAAGCTGTAGCCCAGTACTACCTGTCACAGCAGGAGACTTGGAGAGGGGATTGGCGCCACCAAGGATTAACCTAAGCCCACAGAAAAAATATGAGAGACACTATAGCCAACAACATACCGGATCGGTCGGGGCCCGGGTTACAAACGACCGCGCTTACCACTGACAAGCACCAGGGTGGAAGTGAAAAGTCAGCTACTGGGGCAAAGACATCATTCAAACTGCCAACGGAAAAAGCTACCATTGGAACCTGGAATGTCCGTACACTCCATCAGTGCGGCAAAGTAAAAGAACTAGAACACGAGCTGAGACGCTACCAATGGGACATTGTGGGTATATCGGAAGTAAGATGGACAGGCTTCGGAGAAGCAATCACAGAGGAAGGACACAAGATGTGGTACAGTGGCGAAGAGTCACTACATGAAAATGGCGTAGCTTTCATCGTACGCAAAGAAGTCATTGGATGCATCATGAGCTGCACGCCTGTCAACAGCAGAATCATCAGCATTCGGGTGTCAGCCAAACCAAAGAACATCACCATCATACAAGTGTATGCTCCAACTACCAGCCACGAAGACCAGGTGGTTGAAGAATTCTATGAGAAAATAGAAGACACCATCGGAAAAGCCCCCAGGAAAGACATCATCATAGTTCAGGGGGACTTCAACGCCAAAGTCGGCCCAGATGCCTACAAAAACTGGGCTGGAACAGTGGGTCAATTTGGCACAGGGGAAACTAATGACAGGGGACTTCGCCTTCTGGAGTTTGCCTGCACCCAACGGCTCACCATTGCCAACACCCTCTACCCCCACAAACTGTCAAGAAGAACAACCTGGCATGCGCCGAACGGAAAGACTCACAACCAGATCGACTTTGTCCTCACACCCCGGCGCTTCAAATCAAGCATTAATAAAGCAAAAACGAGGACATACCCTGGAGCTGATATAGGCAGCGACCACGACCTCGTGCTGCTCACAATGAAGATCAAATTGAAAAAGAAGTACCAAGCTGCGCAGCCACGCATCAGTTTGACCTGGAAAAGCTAAAAGATCCAGAGATAGAAGAGGCATTCCAGGCACAGCTCGGGGGGCGGTTCGCGGCACTCAACTTCCTGGACAGCGACATCAGCGACCTCACAAACAACTTTGGTGAGGCAGTCCGCGAAACAGCAGAGGAGGTACTGGGGCGACAGAGGAAGAAACACCAAGCATGGATCTCAAATGACATCCTTGACCTCTGCGACAACAGAAGATCACTGAAGAAGACGAAAAACTCCAGCCCTGAAGAAGCCGCACAGTATCGTAAAACCAACAACCTTGTAAAGAAGAAAATGATTGAAGCCAAAGAACAATGGATCAACAACCAGTGTGAGAACATCGAGAAAGGCATGAAAAAAGGAAACAGCAAACATGCCTTCACCACACTGAAAAACCTTACCAAGACGCAGCAAAACAGATCGTCATCATCGAGGATACCTCAGGCGAGCTGCTGACAGAAAGCTCCGCTGTTCTGAACAGATGGACGCAGTACTGCCAAGAACTATACAACTACCCAATACAGCCAGATGACAGTTTGTTTCAGGGGGACTCAACACCATTGAGGGAATCCTCACCGCTACCAGTGATGAGAGAAGAAGTGGAAGAAGCCATCCGCAGCCTACCAGCAGGGAAATCACCTGGAGCAGACAATATCCCAGCAGAGCTGCTCAAACATGGAGGGAATGATTTGGTCACTCGTGTAACATCGATTTGTCAGAAGATCTGGGAGACAAAACAGTGGCCCACAGAATGGACTCAATCACTTATCATCCCCCTGCCCAAAAAGGGAAACATGCGCCAATGCCAGAACTACAGAACAATAAGTCTCATTAGCCACACCAGCAAGATCATGCTCAGAGTCATATTGAATCGACTGAAGAAAGAAGCGGAAGAACACCTTGCGGAAGAACAAGCTGGATTTAGGGCGGGCAGAAGCACAGTAGAACAGATCTTCACCTGCCGGATAATGATGGAGAAACATCTGCAGCATCAGAGAGACCTGTTCCACAACTTCATAGACTTTAAAAAAGCATTCGACAGGGTGTGGCATAAGGGTTTGTGGCAGGTGCTAAGAAAGTTTGGCATAGAGGAAGGTCTCGTCCAAACCATCCAGGCGCTGTATAACACTGCCAGCAGCGCAGTTCTCCTCAACAACCAGATAGGGGACTACTTCAAGACCACAGTTGGAGTCCGTCAAGGCTGCCTACTCTCTCCCGTGCTGTTCAATCTCTTCCTGGAGAACATCATGCGTGAAGCCCTCCATGACTTCCACTCCACTGTCTCCATCGGAGGAAGAACCATCAACAACCTGAGGTTCGCAGATGACATCGACCTGATGGGAGGCAGCAACGAAGAACTACAAGACCTGACCATGAGACTGGAAGAAAGTGCAGGTGCACACGGAATGGAAGTGAGCACAGAAAAAAAGCAAAGTCCTGGTCAACAGCACAACCAACACCCATGCTGAAATCTACATGAACGGGCAACAGCTTGAAGAAGTGGACGCTTTCAAATACCTTGGCGCCACTCTCACCAAAGACGGTCGCTCTACAACAGAAATCAAGACCAGACTAGCGATCGCAACAGCAGCAATGGTAAAGCTAAACAAGATCTGGAAGAGCAGAGAGATCGGCTTTCCATCGAAGATGAAGCTGTACAAGTCCCTGGTGCTCCCCATCCTGCTGTATGGATGCGAGAGCTGGACCATGACAGCAGAGACCACCAAGAGAATCCAGACGTTTGAAACTAAATGCTTCAGGCGCTTGCTCGGGATCTCTTGGAAGATCGGAAGACAAACGACTTTGTGTGGAGCCAAATAACAACACTCGCAGGCCCACAAGAACCCTCCTGGCAACAGTCAAGAACAGGAAGCTGTCGTGGTTCGGGCATGTCACACGCCACAACTCACTGCCCAAAACGGTCCTCCAGGGTACACTGGGAGGCGGCAGACGAAGGGGACGACAAGCCAAATGCTGGATGGACAACATCAAAGAATGGACCAGGTTGGATGGCCCCACGCTGGTGCGACAGGCGGAGGACAGGACCGGTTGGCGACGGCTGGCTTCAAGAGTGTCTCTCATCTCTCCTCTACGCCCATCACGGGCAGGAGAATGATGATGATGATGACTATATAAATGTCCAGTTTTTATCATTGAACAGAAATATTTGCATACACAAAAAGTATGCCATTGCACTGCAGCAGTGCACCATTCCCGGGGAGAGAAGCTGGAATTTACATAGTAAATCCATTGTGACAAAGAAAATAATAAATACGGGATGGGGTTTCACTGATTACTGTTTTATTGTTATTTTATGGTGATTGTCATTTTATTTTTAACCCTCACACTTCCTTTTTTTTTTCGATGTCCCACCAGGCAACGGCACCATCGACTTCCCCGAGTTCCTGACCATGATGGCCCGCAAGATGAAGGATACAGACAGTGAAGAGGAGATCCGGGAAGCCTTCAGGGTGTTTGACAAGGATGGCAATGGCTTCATCAGTGCTGCTGAACTGAGACACGTCATGACCAACCTGGGTGAAAAACTGACAGACGAGGAGGTGGACGAGATGATCCGTGAAGCCGACATTGACGGCGATGGACAGGTCAACTATGAAGGTTAGTTTAGGGCTGATTATACTTTGGTTTTAACTTGAAAGCATATTATCTCACAGTTATGAAGAAACACTCGAAGGTGCTGGGTGGGAGCCAGAGCAACAATACCTCACCTCTGTCCAGCCCAGTCAAGTAATCCTCCGAGCCCCGACGCCACACGCCATGTGGTCACCAAGCAGTATGGGGCTGTCCATGCGTAGCATGATCCACTCAGACTTGCTCATCATGTACCTTGTTTTCAAGCCAAATGACAAGGTGGGAGAGATGATAAACTCCAGTATATAGCCAGACAAAGGCACATCAGCCAGATCCATTCCATCCATCAGACTAAGCGAGAAAGAGAGGACTCTTCATTGCCTTATTTCGGGTCTTCTTCTCTCTATCTTGGGCAGCTCACCCAGCCACTAGCTCAAAACGTGCCGTAGTCGAAACACGACCGAGTTGGACGCTCCAACGTTGTTTCACCAAAATGACACGGGATGTTCGTTCAGTTGCAAAAGCAAGTCAGAAATGATGCTCCAGACACATCCCATTCTGCTTTTCAGCTAGGTCTCACATGGCACTAGGAAAGCCTTCAGGGCGTTTGACAAGAACAGTCATGGCTTCATCAGTGCTCCTGACTGAGATACATCATGAACCATTGCAAAAGTTCACCTCCCTTGGCCATATGAAAACCTTGCAGAAAATGCATCAGTGCGTTGTGGAAATACTAATGAATTAACAGGGTAATTCAAATCAAACTGTTTCATTGGGTGACACCTTGGTCACCCTTGAGAAAGCAGCTGGAATTTCTCTGGGTAAATCGATTCTGACAAAAAAGAAATAAATAGCAACGTGTGGAAGAACCCATTTCCTATAGCTCAATGCAAAAATTGCATTCTTTCACAAAATGTAACAGATCATGGGAGACAACTTTATGCCATGAGAGATAACTAGCCCTGTATTTTCGTAGAAACCATCCATTGAACATTACCACAAAAGCTTGGAGATGAATTGAGGTCACTGAAGGAGTGTATATTATAAGCGGTGATAATATATATATAATTATCTTCGAACATATTGCAAAGTACGCAATTTTATTTTCATGTGGTAACAGTAGATACCTGCTATCTGATTTTATATTGTGTTATAAATGTTGCATTTATATGAACTTTCACACTGAATATCGTGATTGCAGCTATACTTTGCAGTCACTGTCATATGCTTAAGTATACTACGTTTGTAATTGTGCTTTGAAAAAAATGAATGAAGTAAAATTTTGCATGAAAGTCAAAGCTGTGTGTGTGCATGTTGTGCAGAGTTCGTGAAAATGATGACCAGCAAATGAATGAACAGATGCCTTAAACAGCCAGTGATCATCAGCATGCAGGTTAGTATGCGTGCGTGCATGTGTGTGTGTGTGTGTGTGTATGTGATTTATGGGCGGTTTATGGTGTGTATGTGTGTATCAGAGAAACGAGCTTTATGTGTCTCCCTGTCCATCCAAACATTTCACGCGACCACCACCAAAGGCAACAAAGTAGGGACATGATTACCGTTCTTGCAATGCTAACATCACAGCTGTTTACTTGTGTTACCATACAGATATAGCTAATAGCCAGAGAGCATTACTGTTTGTGGGTCACGGCAACTATGTTTATGAAACGACTTTTAGGGAGAAAATGTCAGTTTTTTTGTAAAGTTGGTTCTACGATTTCATGTGAATTAAGAAACCACGAGAATGGAAACACAGATAAGTCAAATGGCTTTTGGATTTCATCAGAACAAGACGTGCTATAAGCCAACATTGACTTTACAATTTTGTATATAGTTTACACTACATTTTTTACATACAGGACAGTTTGGTAACCTCCTCACTACTAAAGACTTTGTTACTTATTCTAGGCATTTCTCTCTTATTCTCTTACCACGTACGTTCTTCGTTTGCTGCATTTTAGTAAACCCTTCAGTGCACAAAAGACTGTCGTAGAACAGCTCAGTTGAAGCCCAAAGGGGATTTAGGCATTAACAGTTAGGCACACATATTGACCTGCAAGATCAGAAAAATGTCCACCCTCCCACCCGCAAGATTGGAGGTACCCAGGTAGGATCAAACCCTTGACCTTCCGACTGGAAGTCAGAAGTTTTACCCTCTTGACTACGGTATCGTGAACCAGAAAAACACGAAAATAGAATCAGAACGCGTATTTGATGCAACCAAACAAGACAGGCGCAAATTTTCGGCCAACTGGCCTTCGTCAAGCGTAGACGTAAGATCACAAACGAACAAACACCAAATACAAAGATTAGGAGAAAAGGACTGAAACTTCCCTGCTGCTTCGTCCAGTATAAGAAGTGTTTTTTCTTGTTCCTGTTTGCTTGAACGCGGCAAGTCACACTTGTTTTGGATACGGTATCGTGATCAGAATGTGTTTTGTGTTCATTTTTCAGAGTAAACAGGAACAGTAAAGAAGAGACAAGACAGGGAGAGCCAGAACTGACAACAGTGCAGCACACAACGTACTCCAGTCGTGCCTTCCACACCCGTCCACCATCTCTTCCATCCCTTCCACTGGCCTTCACTTTGTGTGCATGATGGTGCTTAGACTGAAATTATAAACCTTAACCCCTTTCACTCCTTCAACGTATTCAGCAGCTTCTACTTGCAAGGAATCTGGTGGGTAGGGGGAGTGAGTGAAAGGGTTAAGTCATGACTTGTGCCTGTTTTATTACTACTACTCAACTATGCATTCCATTGAATAACTCTTCCTCTCCATCATCATCGTAAACAACATCAAAGGTGTTTTCTTGGGGTGGAGGGTGGGGGTGTATAGGGGTGCTGGTGGAGAGCATAACTTTCATTTATATACTACTTCATTCACAAAGTATACCATCAGAAAATCAAAATCTTTGACGAGAATAGAAAAAACTTATTTATTTATTTATTTCATGAAAGGGAGCGTCAGATAACAGATCTGTATGTTGCTCTTGATCTCAAAAGTATCTAGAATAAGACTAGATAGGGAACGGAACAAGCTCTGATCTTTCTTTTTCAAGGACAGCCTTGTTTAAAACGTTAAAGCAAAAGATATAAACAAGTTGGATCTCAAGTGCAAACTTTTATATGTGGGAGAGTGGTTACAAAGTGCACGTTTTCATGAGTAAATTAGGGATATGGAGATGAAGATGTATACAAAATAAAACGAAACTGTGATAACCTGTTAGATTCATTGACAAAAGATGGAAGATATCTGATAAATAATGTTCAGAATTGGCTTTGCCAAAGAGTATCAGTTAAGAGTGGTACTAGAGAAGAAAACCAAAAGCATTGAATTCTTTGAGAGTAGTAGTTTTTTTTAAGATAAAATGGGTTGTATCGTCTGGAGTTGAATTTAAATCATCTATCATTCTGGGGAAGTTGATGGTGACTGCTTTCGAGTTTTTCCCATCAGTAACTATTCTGATGTGTGTCAGGTTTTTATACAAAAAAATAAACGAATTTTATTCTCATCTGATTTGTGATGTATTTCTCTATCTATCCGCTAGTCCTCTCTCTCTCTCTCTCTCTCTCTCTCTCTCTCTCTCTCTCTCTCTCTCTCTCTCTCTCTCTCTCTTCTCTCTCTCTCTCTGCTCTGTGTGTGTGTACGCGCGCGCGCGCTCGTGTGTGTGTGTGTGTGTGTGTGGTGTAGGTCGCTCGCAGACCAGGAGAAATACGATTGCTTGAAATATTTCAACCAGAGAAGTGTGTAAAGAAGGCGCTGGATACGGTCATATTTGTAAGCCTTAAAAATCAGTCCTGCAGCAAAATTTTGCCAATACTGTACTGTGGACATCCAGAAAGAACAGAATTGCAATAGTCTAATTTTGATAGGACAAAGGGTCAATCCAGCAATTTTGCTGCATGAGTTGTCAAGTGTGAGCGGAAAACACTAATGCAGGGGATTTCTAGATAGGCTGAATAACAAATGTATTGTTTGAGACAAGAGAGTTGAATGATACATGATCAGAAATCGTAAAACCGAAAGTCTGTGGCTGAGGGTGTGAATACAATTTTGTCCTTGTATAGATGCATACAAGTAGTCTGTACAAGGACAAAGACAATGTTCCTTCTGACTTGATAAGGAGGGTTTCTGTTCTGTCATCACTCAGTTTGCTGTTCATCACAAAATTGTTCATATCTGAGATACAGTTCTCAATGATTTGTATGAATGGTAACAATCGTAAAGCTGTGTATTGTCCACAAATGACTGGCTAGTGACAGAATGTCTGTTCATCAAAAAAGAAAGGGGTATTGTGTATAGCATGAACAAACCTGGACTCGCCACTAAGCCCTGTGGAACACCCAATTGTATGTCAGCGCAATCTGAGCAAATGTCATTGATAAAAAAATTTTTGTCAATGACGTAAAATTTGAACAATGCAAGTGCTGAACCCGAAGTACCGTAAAGAATTTCTTTCATCTACAGAAGTATGTTCCTGGTTTTGAATTATCAGAAGCAGCAGACAAATCAAAGAGAATCAGAATACACACACTGCCACTATCGAGTGTAAGCAGATCATCACTTTCTTCGACGAGGAGTGTTGTCTCAGTACTGACGATATTGGCGTTAAACAAACGTGGAAGAACATAAAAAATCATTGTTTTCAATGATCTTGAGACAAAGGTTTGCTACAGCTAGAAATAATGTGTGTATGTGAGATGCAGAGAATAATGAAAACAAGAATGAAAAAAAAAAAATTTATTTACAAGAGAGTGAAAATGCGTGTAGTATGCAGTTTACATCCAGTCCTTGCCCAAAATGGGGTCCACACTGAACATAACTATACATGGTTCTACACAACCATTTCAAGGATGAAACGATCACAGGGAAGCAAATACACATAAAAATTAGATCCGAATTTCCATAATTATGCAGCATCTATGCGAACAGCAAACTACTGAGCTGGCAGATCAGAGCAGTAAATATGACCTTGATGCTTAGCACACAAGGCAAGTCAAATGTCTACATAATGGATGCCTGTGTGCATAGATGACTGGCACTGTGTACATAGATGCTGCATTCCAATCACCTGTTTCGTCGCTCTTACCTCATATGAGAGGGAGGGGGAAGTAAGGGAAGGGGAGAGCACACGTAGACAGCAAGTCTAGATTGATACAAGTAAGAGTGAAGGAAGGGGCGCTACTGTGCAGCATCAAGTATCGATCATCTACGTACACAGGCAGCTATGATGCGGCATGTTTGACTCGCTATGTGTGCCGAACATAAGCTACTACCAGTCGCAAAACTGATCTCAGTAGATTGCTATTGGCATAACTACCGCATAACTAAGGAACTTAGTATTTAATATTTATGTCCACCTGCTTTCTTGTTATACAAACACAGATACTAATAACATCGAAAGTTCAAAGAAACAGACTTAAGTTTAATCCAAAACAAGTGTGACTGCCCGCGTTCGAGCAAACAGGAACCAGAAAAAACACGAAAGAAGAATAAGAACGCGTATTTAATACAACCAGACAAGACAAGGACTTAAGTTTATTCTACTCAGTATTTAATCATTATAAAACATAAGTGAGTGACTGATCTGATTGTTTGATGGCAGAGGGGAAAATTGAAGGGATGTGATATGTGCCTGTCTTAAATATTGTGAAACTGAAACATTCCTGCATGGTTTCCAGTACATGTAGTGTTTTCCAGAGGGTAGCTCCAGGACATGGGAGACTGAATTTACACAGATTAGTTCTTGGGATGGGTGTAAATAATTTTACGATTTCCCACATAAAGAAATCTCTGAAGAATCATGCGAATCTTCTGGACCATCTCCACCCCAGCCAATAACTACTTGCCCACTGCGTCAGGACACTTGGGACACTCGTTATGAAAAATATGAAAAGGCATATCATCCAGAGATAGTAGGATAACATCACACCCACTGCCCTGCAGTGGACATCAAAACAAAGACAAGATAGGAGGACACATGCAACTAACTGCAGGAGATCTCGAGGCCCTGAAACACACGAGAGAATTATGCAGAGGAGACATCAAGTCTAATATACTTTTCAACTATTATGTTGGTCAAATCCATGTCCAACAAAACACCCTTTAGACTGATTGCGCTGATTCAATTTTATGTCAGCACCCATCTCAAGTGTTTCTGTTAACAGAAGTGACCATTGTAGATATGTGGGGGAGGGGGGGAGAGACATCTGATTTTGTACTGACACTACCAGAACAACAGATGTTAAGGTGTGCAAAAAGAAGGTAAGTTAGAGAGAGAGAGAGACAGACAGACAGACAGATAGACAGAGAGAGACAGACAGAGATAGAGAGAGAGAGAGAGAGATGAGAGAGAGAGAGAATTATAACATAAATTATTCTTTAATGATTAGAAACATTGTGCTTCTAATTCTGTTGTCCATACATATCACTTACTAAAGACCTTTTCAGTCGTCAATCTATCCAAACTGCACGAAACAATATAGTAAAGCCATTTATGCAATCTAATTTTTCATACAATATTGATTACAGACAAGATAAAAAGACAAAAGTTGTCCCATAGCCCTAAAGTCGTAGGGGTCTGAGGTGGCACTCGCTTCAACTTTTATCAGGACCAGCGTTATGACAGAATGGCCTATCTTCTCTCCCTCTCTGCTGTACCTTATACTAACTTCGAAAAAAAGTCAGGTATTCATTTACAGCTGGGCAGACTGACACAGGCCGCACTCACTTCCACGGGTGTGATTCGCATCCACGCAAGCTCATGCAGGCAGATTGGAAAATAAATGCTTTACATTCGTGCCAACCTGGCCATGACAAACAATAAACTCAGAGAAATTAGAATCAAAACAATGAAACAAAACCAAGTGGAAAAAGACGAGAGAAAGGGAGGGGGGAAGGAGGAGGAGAGTGAATATAATCGATAGAAGAAGACAGAGAACTGATCATGATTATTTCAATTCTCACGTTTGTGTTTATTGTAAGAGCACATGTCAGAACATTAGTTTCACTCCACATATGCTAAATAGCTGACACATTATTATCATTATTTTTATAGACCATTACTTTGTGTGGTGTTGTTTGTCCAAAGTTATTTGGACACACTGAAACATGCTCATGCACGTACACATTCACGTACACATACACATATACATATATTTAGATATGAATATAAACATACACATATACATATCATACAATACACATACACATACACATACACATACATGTAATAAGATTTTTAGCAGAGCACAGAGAACTCAAGCTGGCAGGCAAGCTTATCACACACCACTGTGTTACTACACAGTCTGTATCTTTGGTGGGCGTGCATGCTGGATGTTTTCATAATTCCATAAGCTACTAGACACTGACACGACTTTCAGGATCTTCACCATGGATATGTGATGTTCTGCAGGCGTACACGCAGAGGGAATTTTAGGCAAAGACAATGGAAACAGATTGGGCACATCATCTGAGGAGAGAAGGACAACATCAACTAGACTGCCTTTCATTGGATACCAGAAAGAAGACCTATTATTTCTCTGACTATGAGGCTTCCTTTCGCTGCTTCCACTGCTACGCCAACTTTCCATTTTCCGCCAATCATTAGCTTGGACTGGAATGATCTGACAACTGTATTTCCCATGTTCTCACTCATGCTTATGAGCCCGACCTGTTCATCTTTGTACTCCTCAATGACCAATTTAAGGGTTACCTTCAGCTTTGCCTACCTTCAGCTAGAGTGCATCATCAGTGAGATCAGGTGGGACACCAAGTCATTCTCTCGTGTAATGTTGATTTTGGCCTCCATTGATTCCACCAAAATAGTACTGATATGGTATATCAGAGGAGTCAGAGGAACTTTAGAATCAGCATGAACTGCAGGCACCAAACCTTATATTTTCCAAGGTACCCAATATAGTCTATCACATGCTGGCATTCATCTGCCATTTATTCATTTGCTGACCCATTTTCTTATCTTTCAGGAGGTCATTATACCACCTTCCAAGGCTCTTGACTAGTTGTTCTGTCCTGATGGAATGGCTTGGTTGGTTATAGTATGCATTAATTTTTCAGCTGCTTTACCTTTCCAGAGTGAGTGGCTATGTGCTTTTTTCGGTTTGAAACTGGTCCTGGATGAATCAACTAAGTTGTCTTGTCTTTCCTCCTCCTTTGTGGAAAGTACTGTCATGTCATCCATGAAAGTTTTACAGGGGAGTATTAAGTAAGCATTTCTGTGGTCAGCTGGTTATGACCTGTTTACTGTTGCTTTCAAAATGACCCAGATAGCCAGCACGAATAGTACTGGAGAGATTGCACAACCCATTGCTGTGCCCACTCCCCAATGGATACAATCTTTTGTGTATCTTTGCAAGGAACTACATTGAAAAACCACAAAAATACTTCTTCAAATGTCTCGTATCTTCTTGGTGGCCTGCTGTGTCTTGAGACCCAATTGACGCATGTGCAGGGCTGATTTATGCCCATGTGTTAGATCGATAATCTAATCTTGGTCTTGGACGATGAAGGTTGTTTCATGAATTTATGTAGTGTATTTGGTAGTGGTAAACAGTTCTGCCAAGTACTGTGGGTGTAATATGTAACAATTTTCCACATATGGGTTATTTTGTTGGAATCATATTGGCTTGGAAATAATTATCTATCATCATCATCATGATCACTTTTATTGTTGATGCTATTATCATAAATTTTATTGTCGTTATCATCATTAATGTCCTTATCATTATTATTCTTATCATCATCATCATCATATCATCATCATCATCATCATCATCATCATCATCATCATCATTATTATTATTATAATTAATTATTATTATTATTATTATTATTATTATTACCATTATCATTATTATTATTCTCATCATCATCATCATCATCATCATCATCATCGTCATCACATTACCTTTTTTATTATTAATGTTAAAAGCCAAGCCAACTCCAGGACTATTACGCGTCCTGTGACACCATTGACTCAGATGGTTCAAAAGCCATGGTGATAAATTCGTCATGAACCCGACCCTCATCCAGCCACTTTTTTAAGTCAAGTGGCTGACTGGGAATCTAATGTCTTGAGTTTAATCCCTCTCTGCAAGACAAAGTTAGCTTGTTTCATGCGGGTCTTAATGTGCCCATCATTTTGATGTTGTCAGAGTTTCTTAGCTTCCATTCCTCTCTTAATCTCAAACATCTTGCCAGTGCATGGGGTTTGCATGCGATCAAGTGGTTTGCCAAATACCTGCTGACATCATTTGGTGAAGCGCATATGGAACTGTCTGAGAGTGATTTTTTTTCTTGAACAAGTTACGCATTTACAAGGTAGATTGTAAACCATGCAGAAGCACTGATACATCACACAGACACACACACAGACACACACACAGACACACACACGCACACACACACACACACACACACACACACACACAGAGCACGCACGCACACACACACATTCAGAAACACACACACACACACACACACGCACGCACACACACACACACACACACACACGCACACACACACACACACGCACACACGTACACACTCACACGTATATATCATATGCGTAGTTGTTTGTTTAGAACTTTCCTACCTATCATATATCTTAGGGAAAAATAAACTCGCAAATACAATCACAAACAGCAGCGTCCCGAGTTGGTGGGTTGTGACAATAGAAGAAACATCTTCACAAAAACAACAAGGTGTTTGCTCAAGTGTGATCAACATTTGATTGGGAAAACTTTTCTTATGCCATTCATTCTTACTCTCCCTTACCATTATTGCCTACATGTATGCATCCATCACCACCCCTCAACTGCAAGATGAGCAGTCTTAGTTTCCCCAAACATCTGTGCACAAAGGACGCGCCACTGCTATAATCTGTCTTACTATAAACAGACCACCGACCTTTTCCGTCATTCCACGTTTTCCTCTCTCACCTATTGTGTCATCTGCTGTCGCTTTCGTTCAGCCCTCTTCGATATCCACCATGGCAAGTCATCAAATTTGTTCATCTTACGTAAAATGTTTGTTTGCTGGTATTGGAAATGATGGTGTTATGACTAAAAGGAATATTTTTATTGTTTCCAGGCAACAGTTTTGGTTTCACATAATAACGTTTCTGCGTTTGGAATGAGTTCTATGTGACTGATGTCATTGATGCCATGAGATGTGAGAAAATCCAAAATGACAGTGGCATAGCTTTTAAGTCGACACATAAGCTCTATGCGATGGCAAGCTCTTGAGATCCTATTTAGTGTGTGGATTATACATCGTACATATGTATTAGTCTGTCAGTGGAACATTCTAGGCTTCTTCATAATGAAATGTGTTTCTCAATTTGAAGTGGCTTATAATAATAATAATAAAAATAATATATTTTATTTATATAGCGCAAAATCTTGACAAAATCAAATCTAAGCGCTGAGCGTATACATGCATACATACCTACATACATATGAGCGTATACATGCATACATACATGCTTACATACTTACATACATAAATCTAAGCTGAGCGTATACATGCATACATACATACATACATAAATCTAAGCGTATACATACATACATACATACATACGTACGCACATGCATACATAATAATTACAACATTTATACAGCGCAAATCTCGACAAAATCAAATCCAAGCGCCGAAAAGACACACACGCACACACGCACGCACGCACACACACACGCACACACACACACACACACACACACACACACACACACACACACGCACACACACACACACACACACACACATGCATGGCCACAAATGGGGAGAAAAGAATAAAAGCAATAAAAGCAAGAATAAAACCAATGGAAAACCACAGAGAGCACATCATATACAATTATATATTAAAACAAAGTGATTCCCCTCCGAGCGGAGACAGGCTGCAGAGGGGGGTTGAGTGAGGTTAGGATTTTATGCAGAGGAGAAAAGGTGAGTTTTGAGAGCGGACTTGAAGGAGGCAAAAGTAGGTTGCTGACGGACTGAGAGAGGAAGTTTGTTCCAGGAAAGTGGACCAGAAACAGAGAAGGCTCGTGGACCATAGGTATTGAGCTTAGTGCGTGGAAAGCGAAAAGTCAGAGGATCGGAGGCAGAGCGGAGGGTACGTGAGGGAACATAGATCTCAAGTAGGCTTGACAGGTAATCGGGGGCTGCGTTATTGAGGCTTTTGTAGCACATGGTGTCTAGTTTGTACTGTATGCGCTTTGATACAGGGAGCCAGTGAAATTGTGCAGGAGAGGAGATATGTGGTCAGCTTTTTTCTTTTTGAGTACAAGGCGTACAGCATTGTTTTGAATGCGCTGTAGGATGTGAATGGTGGAGGCAGGAAGACCAGACAGGAGTGAATTGCAATAGTCAATGCGAGACATTATGAAGGAGAGAACGAGTTTTGCAGTTGTTTCGACAGAGAGATACTTCCTGATCAGGCTTATACGATGGAGATGATAGTAGCAAGATCTGGCAGTTTGAGAAACAAAGTTGTTCATGGACAGGGTAGAGTCAATGCAGACACCAAGGTTTTTAGCTGAATCAGAAATTGGGACTGATGTGTTACATAATCGGAGAGAAAGAGGAGGCAGCTGAGAAAGTTTCTGACGGGTGCCAATGAGGATAGCTTCTGTCTTGTCGTCATTAAGCTGAAGTCTATTGTGTGTCATCCAGTTCTTAATGTCCGAGTAACACTCAGTGGTGCGAGTCAACAGGCGCTGTATATTATCAGGTGAGTCACTATCTTGAAGTTGGGTGTCATCAGCATAGAAGTGGTGTTTTATAGAGTGGGAGTTGATGATGGTGGACAGGGGGGAGGTATAAAGAGTGAAAAGAACAGGGCCAAGGACAGATCCTTGTGGAACACCACAGGTCAGGTATGCAGGTTGAGAGTAAGTGCCATTGATGAGAACAGTTTGTTTTCTGTTTGATAAATACGAAGTGAAAAAGGAGAGAGCAATGTCAGAGATGCCAAAAGTATGATGAAGTCTAGAAAGGAGAATACCATGGTCAATGGTATCGAAGGCTGCAGACAGATCAAGGAGTGTGCGGAGAGAGACTTTGCCAGTATCAGTTGCAAGGAGGAGATTGTTGAGAATGTGTAGTAGGGCAGTTTCAGTGCTATGGCACTGGCGGTAGGCTGACTGGAAAGGATTGAGGAGATTGTTGGCAGACAGGTGAGAGTTCAGCTGGTTGAGGACGACCTTTTCAAGGAGTTTTGACAAGAAGGAGAGATTAGAGATAGGCCTGTAATTTTTCAGTTCATTTGGGTCTAAATTGTGTTTCTTGAGGAGAGGGTGAACAATAGCAGACTTGAAAGAATCTGGGACAGTTCCAGTTTGAAAAGAAGTGTTGATGATATCAGTGATGAATGGGGAGGAGAGTAGGGAGACAATCGGAGTAGAGAGAACCTGGAAGAGGATCCAGTTCGCAGGTTTTGAACGACATGGATCTGATTGTGTTGAAAATTTCTTCTTGTGAGACTGGGGTAAAAGTAGTGAGAGGTGTGCCAGAGAAGGAAGGGTCAGGTGGGCATGGTTGACAGGGTGTCCTGTCAAGCCTGTCACGAAGAGTTTGTATTTTGGTGGTGAAATACTTAGAGAATACAGATGGGAGTTCTTCATTTGTATGTTTTGTTGGGAGAGGTAAGTCTTTTCGTGTGCCAAGGAGATGATTCATGGTTGTAGAGAGTTCTTTTGAAGAAGAGGCATTCAGGATTTTGGTTTGGAAATAGCTTGTTTTTGCAGATGCAATGAGGGTGGATACTTTTGTTTTAGAGGCTTGGAAAAGTTGCCTGTGTACAGTGAGTTTGGATTTGCGCCAGCGGCGCTCTGCTCTGCGGCGGGCACGTTTTGCACAGGCTATCTCATGAGTGAGCCAGGGGGTAGGGGGCGGTCAGGTAAAAGACGGGTTGTGGCTGGAGCATGAGTGTCCAGAAGATGGTGGAGAGTAGTATAGAATAGACATAATGAGAATGATTGCGATAATACTGATGATAATGATAACAATCAGAAGAAGAAGAAGAATGAAAATGATAAAAAGTGAACATCAATGAACACATGTGTAGCCACTTAGCGAAAACTTGCCTCCACAACGTCCGATGAATCACACTACAGAAATCCCCTCAGTCAATATGATTGTTTGTCTTTTCCATTCTGCAAAATTTGTTCGATCTTTGATTCAGGAAAACCCAAACACTTTTCATCTAGGCTTTAGGAGACTGCACAGAATTATTTTTGAGGCAGTACCAATCTTTGTCTAGTATGTGATGTCGTTTGTGTCATTTCTTGGCAGATGTTCAGCCACTTCATCTAATTATTCCATTTTGAGTAAGAGCAATGCTATGACGTTTCAATTTTTATGATTTTATATGATTTTAAGTACTGAGGATTTTACACTTTACAAGATGCAAAATTTCTGTTGAGATGGCATTATCTGCAAGTTTGCCAACACATTCATTTCTCTTGACACTGGCTTGTCCTGAACAATACATCCACATGGGAATCTTATTCTGTGTTGCACCTTTTGAAGAATATTTATCGAATGACTCAAGATGAAGGCTTGACTTTCTTTTGGTTCATCATCCAGTGAAGCTATTTTAAACCACCAAATGACTGCCTTAATCACCACTGTTTTACCAGTAGTTATTGTATTAATGTAGCATTTATTTCATGCCATTGTTTCTGTTCTGTTTGACAAGAAGCCCCATACAAATTTGTTACTGATGACTAAGCCATTGGTAAATATGATCAGAACTTTGTGGTAGCAGCTTACTTGTTCAGTGAGAAGTTAAATTTCTGTGTTAGCATTACTTTATGGCCACTAATGACGATGTCTACACAGACATGTGGTGGATGATGCTTTTATACAGATTTTTGAAATGGTTTGAATATTTTTCCCATTCTTTTTTGCCTTTGAGTTCTTTCAATTGACATACATGATGAATGGATAGTTCTGGTGGTCTCAACCATGATTTTCTATGTTCATCTCGTAAAAAGATTTTCTGGGTTTTCCAATGCTCTGAAATACGCCTTTACTCGTTCCGTTTAACATCTTTATTCCACAGAAGGAAGGTGAAGCAGGTACCACATTGTCTCTGTGTGGATGTCTTGTGATTCTAATGATCACTTTCATTACTTCATTCTATATTCTGTCTAGTTTCAAAACAATGGTATTTGTTTTGCATCATTTAAGTGCTTCATGCATTTTTTAATCATAGATTTCGTCACCTAAGCCAGTTTGTTTCCTTTTTTCAGATATGTGTCATATTTCAGTTCAGGAATGAATTTTCTTTTTTCTTCAATTTTTTTCTTGTCATTCTGTCGTATAAAACGTTGCAGCACAGTAATACCGTTCTCTTCGTTTATTCTTAACTCCATGCATGTTTGCGTTGTTATGGGTCATGGAGTTTGTGTTTTCCCCTCAATTTGTAAAAAGAATTGCAGGAATTGTTTGTGTTGTTGTGTCGCTAAGCCTTTCACAGAACTGTTTTGATTTATTATCATTTGCTTCCTGAGCTAGGGGTTTGAAGAGACCTTTTTCCAAGTATCTTTCTCTATATCGTTAATTTTTTCTCATACTATAATAGTCTCAACACATTGCTCTTTCATGCTATTGCAGAACTTTTTTCATCTGCAAGGTTTTTTTTCTATTCATGTGGTATTTGTGTCATAATTCCAACAAGGGATTATTTTCTAGACGTTTGATTGTTTTGTGTTTTCTCTTAACATCTTATATTTTTAATTTTAGAAACTATATCAGGATTTATATCAGAATATATATATGTATATATATATACATATATGGATGTATATATACATATATACATATATATTATATATATATACATATCTGTGTGTGTGTGTGTGTGTGTGTGTGTGTGTGTGTGTGTGTGTGTGTGTGTGTGTGTGTGTGTATTGCAATCATTTTTGCTAAAAGTGAAAATGAACATCTTAAGATGACAAATGAATGGTCCTCTGATGTTTTCAGAATTAAGTAAAATTTCCAACAATGAAAATTTAGACCTTAAACAATCACATGTAACTTTTACATTTTTAAATTCAAAGTTTGCACGATAAATTATAAAGTCTCCAAAAGATTTCCGTAAATGTTTTAGTAGAAATTATTGACCATGGCTGCAAAGTTCAAACGTCGAAGTGATCACATCATCCAAAACCTTGGAGAGAGGGTGAAACGTTCCAGGTAAAACAAACACAATTTCATTTTCCTGTGAACAAACACGTACTTTAGACGACATTGGATTCCATCAAGAATAAAGCTACTAAAGGGTTACCAGTAAAGGTGTATAATCCTCAAGTAATTTCACGACAGTGAGGCTACTCACATCCTTTCTGACATTTGCCAGCATCGATTTTCACATGAATATGTACTAAGTCTGTGTTCAGCTCTTTTTCTCGTCTCCAAGGACATTTTTTCTGTACTTTTCATTACCCTTAGAAGTCGAGTTTTTACTTTGCAGTTGTTGCTGATAATGCAGAGAATGAAAGGGTGTATTTTCTGCTTCACCTTTGTGTCTGATAATGTAGGATACAATGAGGGAGTCAAACGGTTAATACAAGAAGTATTCAGTAGGTGATTGGCATGTGTTGTATGCCAGTACGCTAACATAATGTTCTTATGTTGTTTATTATCATTTTCATATGATATTAATGTATGAATTAATTGATCTTTGAAATAGCGTACTGCTGTGTCATTAATATAGCAATCATTTTGTTTTGACTGCAGGCTGATCAAATGTCAGAGGAACAGATCGCTGGTAAGTGATATATGCTGACATGAGGAGCATGACAATTCCTTTTGGCTCCCTCACCCTATCTACTAACAGCAAAACCTTGATCCTTTCATTCCCTCAAATCAATCAATTTCAAAAACGAAATCATTTCACTCCCTCGCTCTATCCAGTAGCTTCTTGCATGAAGTGATGGATAGGGTGAAAGATTGAAACGAGCTATGTTTTTGTTTTGCTATCATGGAAGATGATGTAGGAGGCTGGCAGATAGGCTGAGGGTGTAAAAGATTTTGCTCTGCCATCGCGGTTGATTTTGCAGGAGATTGGTCTGGTGGTTTTGATGAGGTGGCTATATCTTGAAGGGGTGGCTTGTTTGTTAACATAAATTTAAGTGTGTTTAATGTCTGTAGCCATTTTGAATTTCCATATAACAAGAACACCATCATGATGATAATTATACAATCGTAAACATAGACAGCAATACATCCCTGAGCATAGTTCGACATTTGTACACATGTGAGCATAGTTCGACATTCATACATTTGTGAGCATAGTTCAACATTTATACATTCATGGGCATTAGACATTCATATACTCGTTAGCATGGTTAGACACATATACACTCTTGAGCATAAACATTTATACATTCTTGAGCATAGTTACGTGTAGACATTCATACACTCGACATCATAGAATTCAGACACTCATGAGCATATTCTCTGTCTCCCTTTCTCTCGAGTCCCATTGTTTGTTTGCATTATATATATCCATGCAGTATAAAGATGCACCGTATCCAAGAAGATTCTATACAGATGTATATGTATGTGCGTAACATTAAAGAAAATTGGCTCATATACGTATCTAATATCTTAATTTCTCTCAGCTTTGGATGGGGGATGGAAAGAACCGAAATTTCTTGCACTCAACATCAAGCCACAAACATGTGTATTTCCAAAACTAAACGAGAATCAAGGGCCGTATATTAAAATAAATGAACCTTGGGGGATCTGACTCATGGGATCTAGGCACGTTCCTCTTTTAAATATGTTTTTCTTTTTAGACAACACAGACCAAAAGGCATTAGATTTGCAACATGGAATGTTAGAACAATGCCCCAGAAGGGAAAATTAGAAAATGTAAAGATAGAAATGGAAAATTTGAAATTAATCATTTTGGTTTAGGAAAAGTTAAATTGAAGGGAGTAGGCATGATAACATTGGCCAAGCATAAAACTATGTCTTCTAGTGGGGTTATAAATGAAAGAAGGATAGGCATCATAATGGACAATGACACATCAAAATCTACCAAAGAATACTGGACTATATCAGACCGTGTTTTACTAGTTCGAGTGGAAGGCAAGCCATTTGATAGCAACGTCGTCCAAGTATATGCACCAACATCCGCAAGAATTGATGGAAACAATTGAAAATTTCTCGTAGATTTAGAGACAACCAATGGTCAATGTAAATCACAAGACATTACAATAATGCTAATGTGCGAAGGAAAAAGTAGATGATATAGTTGTTGGATCTCATGGCCTTGGAAAGCGAAATGAAAGGGGAAAAACTCGTAGAGGGGCACAAGTAAATTAATTCATGATAGGAAACACTTGGTTTGAGCAACCTAACAGAAGAAAATGGACATGGATAAATGCAGGAGACAGCACAAGAAATCAAACTCAATACATCCGATGAATAAGAGATTTAGAAATTCTTTACTGATGGCAAAAATATCACCAGGCGCAGACTGCAACAGTGACCACTATCCTGTAAGAGGACAACTTAGTCTGAAACTTCAGAGAAGAAAACAAATATAACATCAAACTAATTCTTGTACTCTTAAAGACAGATGAATCAGCTTGTGCAAAATTTAACATTATGTTCAAAACTAATTCAGTGCTCTGGAGACATTGGTGACAGGGAGGAACAATGGTCAAGTTTGAAAAACCTGTTGAATGAAACTTGTGAAGAAATCTCTACAGTTAAAAGGAAAGCAAAGAAGAACTCGATGTCAAAAGAAATTTTAGGCTTGATAAATGAACAAAGAAAGATAAAGGAAAAAGAGGAAGAGTACAGAAAGATAGATGAGGAAATCAGAAATAAGTGCCATGAAGCAAAGGAAGCAAAGCGCAAAGAAATAGAAGACCGACACAAAAAAGATCCCACGTTTATGTGTTGAAATACTGGAGAAGTTACTCACAGGGAAAAGACATGCACATCGGTGGGTTGTTTAAAAGCACAAGATGGTAACGATTATTACAGAAAAAGACAAAATATTAGATAGATGGGGAGAGTACACTGAATACCTTTTTGGTGATAAAAGAAGGGTGGAATACATCGTTAGAAAGAATGTTGAAGAACTACCAATAATGAGAGATAAATTTAGAGCAGCGATGAAAGGATGAAACAGGAAAAAGCCCCGGCACCAACAATAATACTGTAGAAATGATTGAGGCGCTAGATGAGTTTGGTATTGAAAAAGTAACGGTCCTCGTAAATGAAATTTATGACACGGAAAAATCACTTCAGATTCGCAAATAAATTTCTTTGCACTTCCAAACAACGAAGGGGCTATAATAGGCGAACTCCATCGTACAATTAACTTAATGAGTAATATGACAGAGAGCCTATTAAAATAATCATGATGAGGACAAGAGAACATAGTCAAAACAGAAACAGCAAAAGAACAAGGTGAACAGAAAAGTAACTATTAATGCCATATACACCCTAAGAAATCTCAAAGAAAAATTAATCGAGTTTTAATAGAGATTTATATTTATGTTTTCGTGATTATACCATGTCATTTGATCAGATATGAACTGATCAACCGGCTAGAAAAACTCAATATTGATGGAAAAGATGAAAAACATAATTACGAATATGCGTTGGGAACAGAGGCAATAAGAGAAGAAAATGATATAAGCTCTTTTCAAAATATTGTAAGAGGTTAGACAGTGATGTGTTCTGTCTCCAGATTTGTTTTCATTTTATATCATCATGAGAAACCTAAAAGAATGCGCTTGGATAAAGGTCGGAGGAAAAATAAGAAAGAATCTTCATTATGCAGATGACACATGTTCTTGTTGCAGACAACAAAAAGGACCTACAAAATCTTGTGAATACATTAGAAATAGAGCTAAATAGTAAGAAGACTGAAGTCTTGGCAATCAGCAAAAAAGTCCCAAAATCCCTCAGGTAAAATAACAGCAAATGGCACAACACTGAGTTCAGCTGATGAGCTTCAACAAGCTTCTGGGAACAGTCATCACATCAGATGGCAGAGGCACATTATAAATCTCCAACAAAATTGGCCAAGCGAAAACAGCATTCACTGAAATGAAAAGCTTCCTGCTACAAATGTCTATTAGCGAACATTAAGTTCTTTGGCGTTATATAGAGCCAATACTATTGTATGGAAGCCTGGACAATCAACAAGCAAAGCCAGAACAAGATTGAGGCATCTGAAATGTGGTTTCTAAAAAGAGTATTAAGAATGCTGTGGACAGCAAAGAAAACAAAGGAGAGAATCTTGAAAGAAGCAAACATAAAAAGAACATTATTGAAGAATATTAGAAAAAAAGTCAAGCAACATTTATAGGATATTTTATGAGGCAAGAGAAATTTGAGCACCTAGTCACAACAAGAAAGTTAGAGGGAAAAGAGCACCAGGTGAACTCAGGGAGAAAATACTAGACAACTTTGCAGATGTGGATGGGAACAGAAAGGGTATGGGATATTTACTGCAACATCAAATGATAAATTTGTATAGACGGCCATGATCACAAACGCCATGTGACGTGGCACATGATGATGATGATGAGATAACACACGTATAATCTATATACTGGACACTAACACCAGTCTCAATGTGCATTTTTCGCAGAGTTCAAGGAGGCGTTTGCCCTCTTTGATGTGGACGGGGATGGCACCATTACTACCAAAGAACTGGGCAAAGTCATGAGGTTCCTGGGTCAGAAACCCACAGAGGCTGAACTGCAGGATATGATCAATAAGGTGGATGCTGATGGTGAGTTCATAACCATGATGATGGTAATGATAACGATGATGATGATGATGATGATGATGATGATGATGATGATGATGATGATGATGATGATGATGATGATGATGGTGATGTCAACAACGATCTGAAAGCTTTCTTTGACGCAATCCTGGTAACTGAATTATATGAAGTAAATTGCTGATGGAAGTCTCCACATAAAAAGATACAATAATATGGGACTGATCACTTCAAAACAAATATACTACTGGAGCAGGGACAAAGCAAGGAAGAAGAAAAAGAATGAGAAACGTGCAAAGATAACCAGAAAAATGACAAAATCTGAACGGATCTCCAAGACATATTTCAGATATATATCTAGAACTGTGCCAGTGCAAAAAAAAAATCAACATTGAGTAATTAGCATACGACTTTGATATACTGTGTCTACAAGAAACTAGAACGCACCAAGGTAACCAACATACTTTGAAGACTTCGCAGTAATTCAGAAACCTGATGGAAGAGGACTGGCTACAATCGTCGAAAAGAACCTAAAGGACAAAGTGTTCGTATTAGACCTAGAACGATGGTGTACTAATTCATGTGAACTGCTAGGCATACGCCTTCAAACTCCATACGGAAAACAGAAGAACTTTGTAGTAATCAATGGTTATACATGCACCCGGGATCCTGTAACTCAAAAAACAACGTGGAACTTCCTAGAAGAAATTGAAGATTAACTCGAAGACATTACTATGGTATGTGGCGATCTCATTGCAAAATCTGCTGTGTGGGATCACAACGGTATTAACGCCCAGGGACATGCTCTGGGAGCGATGCTGTGCGATATCCAGTTCAGCCCACTCACAACAATGTCACCAACCCATATTGGTGTAAGACAAGGAGACACAGACAGACACCATTGATACAGCACTCATCTTTCCTAAACTAACACCACTAATGAGCGCAGAGACACTGAACACAAAGGCAGCGACCATCTACCAGTGGTATTCAGTATAATGACAGTATACAAACTGATATTGTTTCTAAACACAGAACTACGAAATGAAAATGAAAAACAGGAAACGACCAAACATCTAGAAAACAACCTCCCTGGTGAAACCATGACACAGAGACTGCCTGCAAAGAAAATTGGGCTACTGTAAAAGCCTGGCAAAAACACAGAAGAAGACATCGCTCAGACCACGATAGCACTAGAAAAACGGACGAGTATCAAAGAAATATGATGAAAAAACAGGGCGGTTCAAAACCATGGCCCAGGAAGCAGAAGACAATAAATGGAAACAATTCTGTGAAAGGCTCAATACTGATACAACACAGTCACAGTTTTGGCAGTTCTACCAACAAGTTGGAAGGAAAACCGCAAACACCATGATACCAGCTATCACGAACACGAATGGAACCATTTTAAGAATAAACGAAGAGAAAGGACAAGTCCCACTACAGCATTTCAAACAACAGACTGACCAGGACAAATTTGACGAAAAAAGAAAATTCATTGCGGACCTATACAAAAACTTGGCACAGACTGGACTTGATGATGAAATAACTGAACAAGAAATGCATGAAACACTTGCGCGGTATAGAAAAGACAGCCCCTGGTCCAGACAAGACTCGATTCTTTGATATCAAAACACTGTCTGAACACGACAAAACTGAATTATATACTCTCTATCAAGTCAGTTTTGAGAAAGGTCAGGTTCCTGAGGACTGGACACACAGCTTCCTAAAAGTCATACCTAAACTGGGTAAAAATCATTGCAGACTACACGGATATAGCGTCCTGACTATGCAAAACCTAATTGGGAAATTGATGGAAAACCCAATAACAAAGAAATTAGCTAAGGACCTATAAAACAGGAAGATGTTCCCGTTCCCACCTAATCAGGAGGCTTTAGAAAAGAAAAAACGTACAAGGGAAAACCAGCTGCCTTTGCTCACGAATCTACGAATGTTTTCAGAATAAAAAAGAAACCCTAGCTGTAGCCACTGACTTAGAGGATGCGTACAATAAAGTACAGTTCACATTACTCATGGAACTACTTCAGCGATATGGTGTCAGCATGACAGTCACAAGATGGATTGCAGCTACACTCCAGGAATGAACAGGCAGTCCTACAACTCGGATACTGGTGTTCAGCACCACAAAGCTCCATGGGATTCCCTCAAGGATCGCCACTTTCTACTGTTTTCTACAACATATATATACAAAAGGGCTTGCTGACAACAACGGACCAGGCCGTATACTCACTTTTGCTGTTAATGGACTCATCTAAAAGACAGACTGATGCATCAGAAAGAAACACAGCAGTCTAAAAACAATCAAACAACGTAGATCAGTGGTGTTAAGAAACCGGATTGGCAATCAACCCCACCAATGCACAGGTACCCTTGACTCCAAAAAAAAGCATTGAATGAAAGCCTTCCATCAAATATGTTCAGAGGAACAATATCTAGCCAACAAACAACTTACGCTATTTTGACATCAGTTTTGATAGAATGTTAATCTTCAAAAAACATGTGGAAACTACTACACTCAAATGTAAAAAAGGCCTTTCAATCCTTGAAGCAATGGCAGCTAAAGGCATTGAACAACGTCATCTCTTTCAACTATACCAAGCTGCAAAAGTAAGTGTCATCGATTATGGACTGGGCCTCACTACGTTGTCACAGACCAACCTGCTAAAACTAAAACGAATACAAGACAAAGCAATGACAGTGATCCTCGGAACCGCAAAGGACATACCACGGCGACTATGCGATACCTACTTGATATTCCTTCAACGCATTCAAGACACAAAATACATCAAGTGAGGCATATTCCAAGGCATTGGAAAACCCAGAAAACCCACTTCACCAAAGCGACAGACTCCAGCATGGAAAATCATGGATGGGACAGGCAGAAGATTCCATTTAGCGTGTGTGTCAACTGACAGAACTCAAAGGGATAAAGAAATGGGGGGAAAATATCTAAACCATTTCAAAAATCTATACAAAACAATCATACCCAAACATTTAAGGAGACACTGTCGGCAATGGCCAGAAGGGAAAGCAGATGCAGAAATTCAGCTACTTATGGAACAATTAAGTTGCAACCCCAAAGATGTAATCATATACACGGATGGTTCTGTCACCAATAACAAATCTGGATGGGGCTTCACTATCAAACAGAATGGAAACACCAAACATGAAGAAAACGCTACATATGCTATTAAAACCTCCAGTCTAACAAGGGAAACTGCAGCAGTCACACACACACTCCAAAGGTTGACTTCAATGGATAATGAAATGAAAGAAAGTCAAGCCTTCATCCTGATTGACTTGATGAACCTACTTCAAAAAGCGCAAAATGGAGTAGTAACCCCAGAATGGCAGAAAGGAATGAATGGTATGGACCTACAAAACCTCACGTGGATCTATTGCCCAGGATACGCTGGAAAATGAATGGGCCAATAAACTTGAAGGCAATGCCATTACAACAAAAATTCTCCATCTGGGAAAGTCTGAGGCCCTTAGGCGCTTAAAAGAGTACCTTCGCGAACAAAATACCATCGAACGTCTTACCCAAAAGGAAATAGGTAGAGCAAGTGGTCAAAAATCTACTATGAAAGGAAAAACAACTATCGTCAATCAGACTAACATTGGTATCATCTCAAAAGTAACACTGCACAGACTCTTACAGCGTGGAATGGAATGTGTTTGAGCTTTTCTTGAAACAGATGTTAAGGAAAAGTGAAGAAAGGGAAAAGACAACTGAAGAATGGGCAAGTTTGTCAAGCCGTCCGTGTGTGTGTTTGTGGTCTGTTTATTGATTGTCGTCTATATATCTGTAGGTTTCCATTACATATGTCTATTTTTTGCTTTGTTTATCATCTGCTGCATCGATTGGTTGGTGTATACATGTATGTGAGCATTTGGATATGTGTGTGTTACCTGTTTGCTGCTGCTGCTATTGTTATTGTTGTTGTTATTGTTGTTGTTGTTCTTGTCGGCCATCATGCTGTGTGGATATGAGTGTGTATACACATGTATATGCATTATATATATATATTATGTGTATATGTATAATATATATATATATATGTGTGTGTGTGTGTGTGTGTATGTGTGTGTGTGTGTGTGTGTGTGTGTGTGTGTGTGTGTGTGTGTGTGTGTGTGTGTGTGTGTGTGTGTGTATGTGCAGGCATATGTACACAAGTGTGTATTCACTGTTATTTGTTATTTCTTTTTTCTTGCTTGTATGGGCGTGCGCCTGTGTGCGGGCGTGTGTGTATATGCGTTTATTTAATGTTACTTGTTATTTCTCATTTCCTACTTGTTTATTTATCTACATAGTCCTTTATGTGTTATTTATTTGTTTTTTTGCTTATTTATTTTCATACCTACCGGTCTATTTCCTCTTTTCTTTCCTTGGAATTGGACGACAGACTGGCTGGGCTATGGTTAAGGAATTATTGTCTTCATCTCGTTAATATGCAGCTGAGCTTTGTGAATTGACTTGAGGACTGTCTGTGATGTGAGACGAGTTTATACTGACTGACTTATTGTGTTGTGATTCAGACCTCTATTTATTTATTTATTTACTTAGTTGTTTGTTTATTTTTTTTATAAGTCTGTTCTTTTCTTTGAAGATAAGATACACAGATACGTATGTCATTTATATGTTTCAAAGACTGTTCCAATTATAAACTGATTCAAAACTAGTATATAATATAGACTAGGTAAAACATAGTCTAGGTAGGGCCTCAGGACCTGGCCAGCTCATGGGTTCATGTGCAGGCTTAAGGCTATTGCCATGATCACTATACACTTGGCACATGTGACGTTAGTGCATATGGAATTCATTCCGAGCGCAGAGACATCTTGAGAAACTGAAACTGAAACTTTTGTGGACTGTGTGGACTATGGGTTTAAGCACCTGCCTAGGACGAGAGAAACATGGGTTTGAATCACTAGGTCTTTAAGTTGTGGTCTAGGTGCTAGACTTTTGGGTGAGACATTATATTAAGGCCCAGTGTGCTGCACGCGCTCAGCACAACTTAAAAACCGTACGGCCACAAAGGAGTTGTCACGGGAAAATTTTGAGAAAACATGCATATAGATATGGTATATAGAAATAAACGCTTACAGAAAAAATTGTAGTGTTGCGCTGCAGCAATACGCTGTTCTCGGGGACAGCAGCCCAAATTCCAAATGGTAATTCTATAAGTGCTGAAAAAGGAAGGAATGATACAAGATACGGTTTCAGTGATTACCGATAATTACAGTTATTTTATGGTGACAGTCATTTTACTTGAACCCTCACAGCTCCTTTTTTTCTCTGTCCCACCAGGCAACGGCACCATCGACTTCCCAGAGTTCCTGACCATGATGGCCCGCAAGATGAAGGACACAGACAGTGAAGAAGAGATCCGGGAAGCCTTCAAAGTGTTTGACAAGGAAGGCAACGGCTTCATCAGTGCTGCTGAACTGAGACACGTCATGACCAACCTGGGTGAAAAACTGACAGATGACGAGGTGGACAAGATGATTCGTGAGACCGACATCGACGGTGACGGACAGGTCAACTATGAAGGTTTGTACTGGGCAGATTAGACTTTTGTTTGTATTCAACATGGACTTCTTTATTTTAAACGTTGACTCTTCAGGCCCATATTGGCTCATTTGTTAGAATGTATGCTCATGAAGCAGCCGTTGTGGGTTTAACCCTTTGGTGGGCCTTGGATTTTAGGGAATTATCTGAGTGCGATGAATTCCTGTTGGACAAACTACCAACCACAGAGTACTAACTATCTTAACATCGTTGAGGGCTTTTTGTGAAAAAAAAATACATACCACAAAGAGTATACAGGATATGCAGTGTCAGCCCATTCTTAGAAATGTAGAGTGTCTTACAATTATCAATAAACACCCAATGGTGCTGGGTGGGACCCAAAGCAACGATGCCTAACCACTGGCCAAACAATCACCTCCCAGCCCCCAACACTACACACCAAGCTGTCGTCATTTCACCAAGCAAGCCCATGTGCTGCTTGACACAGGTGGACCCAGACATCTGTTATCGTGCTTAGAAGTCCGTATGGCAAGAAGGAAGATGACAAACCTCAGAAACAAAGCTACACAACGCACAGCACCCAGGTCCAGTCCAATCACCAGACCAAGAGAGAAGAAAAGGATCTTTCGTTTCCTTACTTCAGGCCTTCCTCTCACTACTGAGCTGCTCGCCCAGCTACAAGCTCAACACCTTACTATCGTTGAAACTTTCAAACTTGCAGGCAATGCCACTACAACAACAATTATCCATCTTGGAAAGTCCAAAGTCCTTAGACGCTTAAAGCTTACCTTCACGAACAAATGTGAGTCATCGTACCATTGATCATCTTACTCAAAAAGGAACAGGTAGAAGAAGTGACCGAAAATCTACCATGAAAGGAAAACCAAGAGCTGACATCAGTCAGACGTACATTAGTACCATCTCAAAAGTAACGCTGCGTGGAATGGAAAGTATTTGAGCTTTTCCTGAAACGCAGACAAAGGAAAAGTGAAGAAAGGCAAAAGACAACTGGAGAACAAGGAAGTAACTTTGCTATTACTGTCATGTACTTAATAAAAATGAACGAGATAAAATGTTGGGAAAAACACAAAACTGCGTGTGTCTGTGTTGTGCAGAGTTTGTGGCAACGATGATCGGCAAGTAAATAAACACATGCCTTCAACAGTCAGTGATCATCAACATGCAGGTTAGTGTGTGTGTGTGTGTGTGTGTGTGTGTGTGTGTGTGTGTGTGTGTGTGTGTGTGTGTGTGTGTGTGTGTGTGTGTGTGTGTGTGTGAGTGTGTGTGTGTGTGTGTGTGTGTTATGTGTATGTATCGATTGTGTGAAACGAGCTTTATGATCCGTCTTTTTTGACGAAAGCTTTTCATGTGACCACCACCAAAGGGAACAGACTAAAGACATGGTTGCCATTCTTGCCATGCTAACATTACAGCAGTTTTGTTTATTTCAAGCAGGTATAGCGAATACCCAGACAGTATTACCACACTCCTGTGAAACAGTATCTAGGCAATATTTATGAAACGAAGTCTCAGACGGAATTATACTTTTGTGTATAATTGTTTAATCTCCCTTGATTTTATGTGTAAGAAGAACCCATAAAAATAGAAACGAGAATTGGTCGTATGGAGCTTGCTTGGATTTTGTCCGAACATGATGTAATGTAGGCCTACATCGACAATATTATTTTACAAATAATTTAGTGTATGATATTAGGAGATTGTTTGGATTATGTCATGACAGTATGTGGTCTATGCCTATGTTGACAATATAATTTTAGAAATAATTAACTGTACGATTTTAGAAATTTGTTTGGATTTTGTCAGAACAGGATGTGCTATAGGCCTTTAATTTTGTGAATAATTTACTGTATGTTTTTATAAATAGCACATTTTAATATCCCTCTCGCTGCAAGAGCTTTTGTAACTAATTTTGTGTATTTCTCTCTTATTTTGTTGTCATACACGATCCTTCCTAGTCGTATTTTTACACCTTCAATGCACATGTTACCGGAAAGTGGCAAAATACTGTCTTAGGACGGCAGTTCAGGTAAAGCTGAAGAGTCCTTGTGACAAGATATGGATTCAGTATGGTGCGATGTAGTGCAAAGTATAATAATAATTATAATAATTACAATATTTATTTATAATAATTACAATATTTATATAGCGCAAAATCTTGATAAAATCAAATCTAAGCGCTGAAGCAGACACACACGCAAGCACGCACGCACGCACGCACGCACACACACGCACGCACACACACACACACACATACACACACACACACACGCATGGCTATAAATGGGGAGAAAGAATAAAAGCAATAAAAGCAAGAATAAAAGCAATGGAAAATTATAGAGAGCATAGCATATACAATTATATATTATAACCATGTGATTCCCTCCGAGCGGAGACAGGCTGCAGAGGGGGGTTAGGATTTTATGCGGAGGAGAAAAGGTGAGTTTTGAGAGCGGACTTGAAGGAGACAAAAGTAGGTTGCTGACGGACTGAGAGAGGAAGTTTGTTCCAGGAGAGTGGACCAGAAACAGAGAAGGCTCGTGGACCATAGGTATTGAGCTTAGTGCGTGGAAAGCGAAAAGTCAGAGGATCGGAGGCAGAGCGGAGGGTACGTGAGGGAACATAGATCTCAAGTAGGCTTGACAGGTAATCGGGGGCTGCGTTATTGAGGCTTTTGTAGCACATGGTGTCTAGTTTGTACTGTATGCGCTTTGATACAGGGAGCCAGTGAAGTTGTGCCAGGAGAGGAGATATGTGGTCAGCTTTTTTCTTTTTGAGTACAAGGCGTACAGCATTGTTTTGAATGCGCTGTAGGATGTGAATGGTGGAGGCAGGAAGACCAGACAGGAGTGAATTGCAATAGTCAATGCGAGACATTATGAAGGAGAGAACGAGTTTTGCAGTTGTTTCCACAGAGAGATACTTCCTGATCAGCCTTATACGATGGAGATGTAGTAGCAGGATCTGGCAGTTTGAGAAACAAAGTTGTTCATGGAGAGGGTAGAGTCAATGCAGACACCAAGGTTTTTAGCTGAATCAGAAATTGGGACTGATGTGTTACATAATGGGAGAGAAAGAGGAGGCAGCTGAGAAAGTTTCTGACGGGTGCCAATGAGGATAGCTTCTGTTTTGTCGTCATTAAGCTGAAGTCTATTGTGTGTCATCCAGTTCTTAATGTCCGAGTAATCAAGGTATTAGCATCAAAATTGTTTTTATGACTGCTATTTATTGCTGTGAAGAAATCTTTTACCTACTGGTTTGTGCTGCCACAAATTTTCAAGGGAACTTCTGAAGCTGGCTCCATCGATTTTTCACTGTCATTTAAGGACCTTCTCTAGTTAGTGGTTTTAAATTGTCTTCTTCCTGGGGGAAGTTCTCTAGTTGGTCCTGTCAACTTTTCTGCCTCGTTGGGAATCTTCTCTAGTTTGTGTTGTCGGATTTTCAGCCTTCTTTGTGGACTTTCTCTACCAGTTGATGCTGTCGAATTTTCAGTCTCGTTCAGGAACTTTCTCTTATCGGTGCCATCGAACTTTCAGCCTCCTTTGAGATCTTCTTTGGAAGGTACTGTCGAATTTTTACTCTTCTTTGTGGTCTTCTGTAGAAAGTGCTGTCAAATGTTTAGTCTCCTTTGTGGTCTTAAGTAGAAAGTACTATCGAATTTTTAATCTCCTTTGGGGACCTTCACTACCTGGTGATGTCGATTTTCAGACTCTTTTGTTGTCAAAGTTTTAGGCTCCTAAGGTTTTCTGATTCTTGCATCATATAATTTTTCAAGTCTCTGAGACTTTCTGAAATTGATGACGTCGAATTGATTTTCTCTAGTTGGTGCTTCAAGTTTTCAACCTCCTTTAGAACCTTCTTTGATTAACTCCATCGACATTTTAGTCTTATTACATCTGTATGAAAGCCTCGCACAGAGGCAGAAAGTTTGTGGTGGAACCAGCCATTGAACCTTAAAGTTAAATCATTTGTTCAATGTAACAGCACCATAGACAGGAAAAAACAGAAAATCCCATCTCATAGATAAACATTGAACAGGCACGTCACATGATCTCAATAAAAAGCCATAAAGATTTCAACAAAATTCGGTACAATGTCACTTCATGTACTTTCATCCAGATATGGCTTTGTACATGTGCATGTAGCTTTACCCTGGTGTGTATGTGTGTGCATGTAAATTCGCTAGACTGTATGGGTGTTAACTTCCTTGTCCTTCATGTATAGTTAATGTTTATGCTGCTTGGATAAATTTATACATGCAATCTTCTTTCAACATGCCCTTGAGTCTATGTACATTTTACCTTGATGCTGATTAGCAATACTTTCATTCCCCCTCTCCATGTCTTATCCTATTGAAATAGACCGTATTCTCACCATTTTCCCACCTTACTGAGGTCTTGGCTTTGCAACTGCACACATGGTTTTGTTTGATTTGATTTGATTTGAATTTGATTCTATTTTATTTGATTTTATCTTTAGTTAAGTTTAGTTTACTTAAGTTTAGTTTACTTAAGTTTAGTTTACTTAATTTTAGTTTAGTTTAGTTTAGTTTAGTTTAGTTTAGTTTAGTTTAGTTTAGTTTAGTTTAGTTTAGTTTAGTTTAGTTTATAGTTATAGTTTCGTTTAGTTTAGTTTAGTTTAGTTCAGTTATTTTGTTTTGTTTTATTTCATTTTATTTATATTTATCTGTTTTAATTCTCGTTTCACAAGACAGGCCCAGCCTCGTCTGGATAAGTTTTTTTTCCCCGGGGGACTTCAGTTTTCCCTTCATTTGGCTGTTGGTTTAGGATGTTTTTCATCTTATTCCGAGATCAGACTGAATTCGTTGCAGTAGGCATGATCCATTTACATCAATCATACCTCTTGATTATATATTTTTTTCCATTTAGTGAATCATATGTTTATATTTTCTCTTGTTTTTATATTTGTATGGGGATATGTGTGTATTCAAGTGTAATCATGAGTGTAGATACATGCTTGTATATATGCAGATATGTGTGTGTGTACATATATATGTATGTATATATATATATACATATATGTATGTATGTATATATGTATGTATATATATATAATATGTACACATGTATACACACATATATATATAGGTAGATAGATATGTATGTATATGTACGTATGTATGTATGCATGTATGTATGTGTATGTATGGATACATGTGTGTGTATGTATGTATATATACATGTATGTACGTATATTCATGCGTTATTTAATAGTAATATACTCGCATTAAAAAGCTACCCTAGTGCATCACAGTTTTCATAGTTTTAGGCCTGGATTCTCTCCATGATAAAACAACACTAATATGACATGACAACTTCTCAAATTGCAGTATTCATCTCACTACTCACACATCATACTTGCCTTCCCTCTCCTAAGTTCTTACATTACTCACAAACACATTACGATTTTATTTTAGCCTTTCTCTCCCATTGGACAAAGCTGCAGGGATGCTATAGCCTCTTTCTCCTAATTTCTATATTTGTTGTTTGTTCGTTTGTGAACTTACGTTTACGTTTGACAAAGACCAGTTGGCCGAAAATTTGCACCTGTCCTGGTTGTACTAAAAACACGTTCTGATTCTATTTTTGTGTTTTTCTGGTTCCTGTTTGCTTGAATGTGGGCAGTCACACTTGTTTTGGATTTGTACAGTGTGATTATTATTATTGTTGTTTTTTGTGGGTTTTTTTAAATAGTTTTTTAGTTTAGCGTTCCCGTTTTCTGGGATGCGTGAATCACGTTGTTTTGCCCACATTGTCCAGACACGATGTTGTTGCTCGGTTTGCGGGTGTTTTCATGTTTCCATAAGTCACCAGACACTGTCATGACTTACAGGATGTGCATGTTTGATATTGTGCATGCGTACGCACACAAAAGGGGTTTGGGCACTAAGAGGTGTGCACGCATGTTGACCTGCAGGACCAGAAACATGTCCAACCTTACACCCACAAGGTGGGAGGTACCCAGGCAGGATTGGACCCCAGACCTTCAAACTGGAAGTTGGACGTTTTACCCACTTGGCTACTGCATTGTGATCAGGGTGTTTCTTTTCGATTTTCAGAGGAAACAGGAACGGTGATACAATGTGAAGAGGATACAAAAAGGCAGGACTAGAATTGACAACAATGCAGCATAAAGCTGACTCCAGTCTGCCTTCCACGCCCTTCCACCATCTCTTCCATCCCTTCCACCGGCCTTTACTTTGTGTGCCTGATGGTGTTTGGACTGTGAAACTTTTAACCTTAACCCCTTTCACTCCCTCAACATATCCACTAGCTTACTTGTAAGGAAGCTAGTGGTATGGGGAGAAAGTGAAATAGTTCATTCTTGACTTGTTCCTATGTTATTACTGCTATTCAACTATGCATCCCATCAAATAACTCTTCCTCTCCGTCACCATCGTTTAGAAAACTACATTCCATTTTTTGGGGGGAGGGAGGAGCTGGAGAGAATAATTTTGTTGTTGTTGTAAACTACTTCATCCACAAGGAGAGCCATCAGAAAATCAAAATCTTTTACAAAAATTAAACATTTATTCATTTCATGAAAGAAGCGTCAGATCAGATCGGTATATTGTTTTTGTTCTAAACAAATCTAAGATGAGAGTGGGAAAGGAGCGGAACAAGCACTGACATTTCTGTCCAAAAAGGTACTCGTTTAAAAATGTTTAAACAAAACATATAAAACGAGTTGAATCTCAAGCACAAACTTTATGTATGAGAGAGGTTACAACGATTTGTTATGAGCAAACTGGGGATATTAAGGAGATGAAGGAAAGACATATCTGTATTAACAGATGCTTTATTCATTGCTAAAAGATAGATCTGCTTTAACAAATTACAGCTGTATAAAGATGGAGGATTTCTGATGAATAATGTTAGAATTGGTTTCAACAAACTACAGCAGTTAACAGTGTTATTAGCTAAGGAAAACCAAAACATTAATTGATTTATGTTAACCTTGTTCCAGAACCAGCACTTTTTTTGTTTATAAAAGTGGGTATATCATCTAAAAGAGACGTTAAATCATTTCTCGTTTGGGGGAAATGGTTTCGAGTTTTTACCATCTGTAAGTATTCTGCGTGTTTCTTAAACTGTCTCTATACCAAAATAAAAACGAATATAAGTCACATCTGATTTGTGGTCTTGCATTTCTCTCTCTCTCTCTCTCTCTCTCTCTCTCTCTCTCTCTCTCTCTCTCTCTCTCTCTCGTCTCTGTCTGTCTGTCTGTTTGTTTGTTTGTCTGTCTGTCTATCTATCTGTATCTCACACTCTCTCACTCTCTCCCCCTTCTCCCCTCTCTCTTGATCTCTCGCTTGCTGGCAGTACATGTATATGTACAAGTTTGAGAATGCCAGTCTGTCCATATGTGTGAATGACTTTTCTATCTATCTATCTAACTATCTATCTATCTATCTATCTATTTATCTATCTATCTATCTATCTATCTATTTATCTATCTATCTATCTGTCTGTCTGTCTGTCTGTCTGCCTGTCTGTCTGTCTATCTATCTGTCTATCCATCTATCTATTTGTCTATCTCTATGGGACAGTACAACTTTACGTTAACCTGAGTGAGTCGTGTATGATTATGGTTTGCTTGATAAATACATTGGTAGATAGATAGAAAGAACATGTGTGTGTGTGTGTGTGCGTGCGTGCGTGCGTGTGTGTGTGTGTGTGTGTGTGTGCGTGCGCGCGTGTGTGCGTGCGCGCGTGTGTATTTGTGTGTGCATGTGTGTGTGCATGTGTGTGTGCGCACACACACATGCACACACAAATACACGCAAACACACACACACACACACTACACAACACACACACACGCGCGCTCAATCTATCTATCATTCTATCTACCACTCACATTCATCATAACCTTTAAAATGATTTATTGTCAGGTTAAGGTAAAGTTGCACTATTACATAGAGAGATAAAGAGAGAGAGAGGGGGAAAGAGACAGAGAGAGAAAGAGTGAGAGAGAGAGAAAGAGAGAGAAAGAGAGAGAGAAAGTCAGAGAGTGTGCGTGTGTGAGAGAGAGAGAGAGACAGAGAGAAAGAGACAGACAGACAAGACAAGACAGACAGACAGACAGAGCAGAGACAGAGACAGAGACAGAGAATTGAAATAGTAATTGTTGCCAGATAAATTGATACACTGCGTTTTTCATTTTGCCCTCTATACATATCATTTACAACTACCCATTTTCTTCATCAGCGTATCCGCCTGCAAGCAAAAAGCAAACAAACAAACGAACAAAAACCCCAAAAACAATTTGTCAAACCATTATTATAATCTCATTTTTATACAAAACTGATTATAGACAAGTCAAAACGTCTTTGCCTTTTTGGCAAAGATTATCTCCTAGCCCTGAGGTTGTATGGAATTGAGGCTGCAGAAAACTTTTTTTTTCTGAGGGACAGCATTACGATGGCAGCACCTACCTTCTCTCCCTCTCTGCTATACTACAATCTGATACACACACACACACACACACACACACACACACACACACACACACACACACGCACGCACGCACGCACGCACGCACGCACGCTCATGCATATGTATATTATAGCCTAATAGCCTGATGTATATCACACACACGTACACATGCGTGCAAACACACAAACATGTGCGCACAAGCACACATGCCAGCACACATATATACAAAATACGCATTAATGTATACATATTAAGAAGTCTGAGTACACATACACATATACTTAGTTATCTGTAAAGAACACTCTTATCTTTGTCATATCCTTCGGAAAAATAAACTCGCAAATACAATGATACACACCAGCCTCCTGGCATAGTGGTTGTGACAGTGAGAGAAACACCTCAACAAAAACGTCAAGGTGTTTGCACAGGAGGGGGTCAACATTTTGCCTGGTCAGTCTTTTCTCATGCCTTGCCACTCTCTCACTCTTCATAACCTGCCATCATCCATTACATCAATACACGCCCCCCCCCCCCCCCACTTCAAAAGGTGAGTTGTCCCATTCCCCAAACACAAATGCGGCAAAGGACGGCTACGCGACGACTGTCTTACTAAATAGCCCCCCCCCCCCCCCTCTTGTCCCCGCCAAAAAGTCGTTGCTGTACTCACCGTGTTTCTCTTCTCACCGTTATTGCCATGTGCTGTCGCTTTTGTTAGAACTCTTCAAATCCGCCATGGTAAAGTAACAATATGTTTCTTTTCTTGACATTTTGGTTTGTTGATGTAGAACTGATATTGTTACGATGATAGAATAATTTTTTGTTGTTTTTCTATGCAACAGTTTCAGACTCAGTTTCTCACTAAATTCTCTGTGCTCAGAATGACTGAATTCCATAAGCACTGATGACACTGATGCCATGGGATGGGAAAGATCCAAAATGATCATAGCATAAGCCTTAAGCCAACAAATAGGCTGTATGCGCTGGCAAGGTCTTGAAGTCCTACACACAAAATGAATTTTGTAACGTATAATGTATCTGTCTATCACACAGTCTAGCTACGTTGCAATGTGTCTCAGTTTGTAATGATTGATTAAATAGTAAATAAATACAAGATAATGATAACAATTGTACTGATAATAGTGATACAAATACTGCATACCCCTCCTCCTCCTCCTCTACTACAACTACTACTACTACCACTACAAAGCAGAAGAAGAAGAAGAGACTGAACATGGATCAAAACATATTCAACCTCTGTCTCTGTCTGTCTGTCTGTCTGTCTGTCTCTCTCTCTCTCTCTCTGTCACGTACACACACACACACACACACACACACACAACACACACACACACACACACACACACTCACTCACTTGCTCGCTCACGCTCACACAAACATCTAAAACTCACAAACAACACATTCACATAAAAGAAGGCAATAAAACAAATCATTTATCCACAAACCTACAAGCAAACAAAGCAACACCACAAGTCTTTTTATTCATCACTTTTCTCTTCACTGTTCCTCTGTCTTTCCATTTTTTAAAATGTCTTCTGTTTCTGATTCAGAAAGCTCAATCTCCATTCCACACTGTTGAAGTCTACACAATGTTACTTTTGAGATAATAATGTAACAATAATAATAAACAATAATATTGTACTTCTCTGCTCAAACAGTCTTGTCAAAAGTTTGCTCGGTGCATTATTTTTAATAGAAGAGACAATGCAGGTGGACACAAACAAACAAACAAACAAACAAACAAAACACACGCGCGCGCGCGCGCACACACACACAAACACACACACACACACACACATAACACACACACAGAGTACACTATCTTCTTGGCGTGTTGCATTGATTCCCTCCTCTCTCAGCCTGCACACATATGCGTGCACACACACACACATGTAGGATCTGAATTTAGGATACACTGTCTCTCAATTACAGTTTGCACTGTCGGGTTGCTATATTCAATTATGTTTTGATGACCTTTTCCTGGTATTGGTAAAGCTTTCAAGAACCGTTTGTACAGTTTTCAAGATCGTGACCTTTGCCAGAACCATCTTGACAGAGAGTATACAATTAAGTCTTTTCATTTCCAGACAGCATTTTGATGTCAACGTGTTGAATCTTGTGTGGACTAGGTGGCTGTGTCATTTCTGAATCGATTAAGTGCTAAATGCATTTTGTGTCGTGTTCAATTATTCATAATCTAAGCCAGTTTGTGCCTTTTTCAGATCCGAAAATGATTTTTTTATTCAAGTATTTTCTATCATTCTGTTGTGTAAAATTTAAGATCGAACATTTTCTTTCTCTTGTTTGTTCTTAATTTAATTTCATGCGTGTTCGTGGTTTCAGTGATCGTAACGCTTTGGTTTTCCCTCCATTGTTGCAGAATTGCCAGAATTGTGTTTGTGGAGTATCAACGCTAAGTTTTGAAGAACTGTTTCCATTTATTGTCCTTGCTTCCTGAGCTAGGATTTTGTAGTGCTCCGTTTTTTCGTCCATGTTTTTTAATCATTCATTTTCTAATATTATTACGGTCTGAACGTTGTCTTTTGTGCGTTTCAAAACTGTTACGGCTGCGCGATTTTCTTCCAGCAGTCTCCCTTTTTTTGTATTTTCTCTTTCAATTTAGTATCCTAAGTTTAGAAACTATGTCAGGATTATATCAGAAACTTATATGCTATGCAACTGTTAACTAGAAGTACAAGGAAACAGCTTCAAATGAATGATCAGATATCTCCTTTTGTTTTGAATGATGTAATATTTGATTCTGTGAAACTTTAGGCTTAATAATCACACGTAGCTTTTATATTTTTGACTCAGAATTTATGCGCTAGATTATAAATCCTCAAAAGGGTTTTCGTGAATATTGTAAACGTATTCATTGGCCATCAAAAATCACTGTGACTGTCTGTAGAGAGTTCAAAAGTCAGTCAAAGTTATTACTAAAATCCGAAACCTTGGAAGAATTGGTGAAACATTTCAAGATAACAATGAACACAATATCATTTTCACTGAACAAACACATACATCATGTGACTGTGGATTTTATCAAGAATAGTCACTAGAGTGGTACTAATGAAGGTTTAAAAATCTCAAGTAACTTTATGACAATCAGGCTACTCACATCCTTTCTGACATTTGCCAGCATCGATTTACACAGAAATGTGTACTAATCCTGTTTCAATTAGTTATCTCACTTCTATGGAATTTTCTGTACTTTCTGTTTACCCGTAGAAATTTTTTAACGTGTGCTAATTACTTCTTTCCAATCGTGTAGAAAATTGCACATGCGTATGCCTGTTGCCAACATCTACATTCCAAACCCAAAAACATGCACAATCACTGCCATTCAGTTTAAGCTGTTTATTTTTTTAACAGCCTGGCTATTGTATTCATGTACCAAATCTTCAGTATTAAAATGCGTCAGGGAAATAATTATAATTATTTCATTGAGCTGTGCTACATTTCAATTTGTAATGAAAAATTATATTGGTCTACTCACATGAAGGAATTTTATCTATAACCTATGAATTCCCTCCGCTTGACCGACTGTCATTCTCTCTTTCTTGAGGATGCACAATACCCTATATGCGCAAGATTTTGACATGGGGAGTGGTGGGGAAGAGAAAGGACTGATGAAATACTAAGCTGACACCACCAGGATGACCGAGATGTTAAGATGCGCAGTGGACAGGCCGGTGTTTATGTTGTAGATGGGGAGTGGACAGGCCAGTGTTTATGTTGTAGATGGGGAGTGGACAGGCCAGTGTTTATGTTGTAGATGGGGAGTGGACAGGCCAGTGTTGTTGTAGATGGGCAGTGGACAGGCCAGTGTTTATGTTGTAGATGGGCAGTGGACAGGCCAGTGTTGTTGTAGATGGGCAGTGGACAGGCCAGTGTTTATGTTGTAGACAGGCAGTGGACAGGCCAGTGTTTATGTTGTAGATGGGCAGTGGACAGGCCAGTGTTTATGTTGTAGACAGGCAGTAGACAGGCCAGTGTTTATGTTGTAGACAGGCAGTGGACAGGCCAGTGTTTATGTTGTAGATGGGGAGTGGACAGGCCAGTGTTTATGTTGTAGATGGGGAGTGGACAGGCCAGTGTTTATGTTGTAGATGGGGAGTGGACAGGCCAGTGTTTATGTTGTAGATGGGGAGTGGACAGGCCAGTGTTTATGTTGTAGATGCGCAGTGGACAGGCCAGTGTTTATGTTGTAGATGGGCAGTGGACAGGCCAGTGTTTATGTTGTAGACAGGCAGTGGACAGACCAGTGTTTATGTTGTAGATGGGCAGTGGACAGACCAGTGTTTATGTTGTAGATGGGCAGTGGACAGGCCAGTGTTTATGTTGTATATGGGCAGTGGACAGACCAGTGTTGTTGTAGATGGGCAGTGGACAGACCAGTGTTGTTGTAGATGGGCAGTGGACAGGCCAGTGTTTATGCTGTAGATGGGCAGTGGACAGGCCAGTGTTTATGTTGTAGACAGGCAGTGGACAGACCAGTGTTTATTTTGTAGATGGGCAGTGGACAGGCCAGTGTTTATGTTGTAGATGGGCAGTGGACAGGCCAGTGTTTATGTTGTAGACAGGCAGTAGACAGGCCAGTGTTTATGTTGTAGATGGGCAGTGGACAGGCCAGTGTTTATGTTGTAGACAGGCAGTGGACAGGCCAGTGTTTATGTTGTAGATGGGCAGTGGACAGACCAGTGTTTATGTTGTAGATGGGCAGTGGACAGGCCAGTGTTTATGTTGTAGACAGGCAGTGGACAGGCCAGTGTTTATGTTGTAGACAGGCAGTGGACAGGCCAGTGTTTATGTTGTAGACAGGCAGTGGACAGGCCAGTGTTTATGTTGTAGACAGGCAGTGGACAGGCCAGTGTTTATGTTGTAGACAGGCAGTGGACAGGCCAGTGTTTATGTTGTAGACAGGCAGTGGACAGGCCAGTGTTTATGTTGTAGATGGGCAGTGGACAGGCCAGTGTTGTTGTAGATGGGCAGTGGACAGGCCAGTGTTTATGTTGTAGATGGGCAGTGGACAGGCCAGTGTTGTTGTATGTGGGCAGTGGACAGGCCAGTGTTTATGTTGTAGATGGGGAGTGGACAGGCCAGTGTTTATGTTGTAGATGGGCAGTGGACAGACCAGTGTTTATGTTGTAGATGGGCAGTGGACAGGCCAGTGTTTATGTTGTAGATGGGGAGTGGACAGGCCAGTGTTGTTGTAGATGGGCAGTGGACAGGCCAGTGTTTATGTTGTAGATGGGCAGTGGACAGGCCAGTGTTGTTGTATGTGGGCAGTGGACAGGCCAGTGTTTATGTTGTAGATGGGGAGTGGACAGGCCAGTGTTTTATGTTGTAGATGGGCAGTGGACAGGCCAGTGTTTATGTTGTAGATGGGGAGTGGACAGGCCAGTGTTTATGTTGTAGATGCGCAGTGGACAGGCCAGTGTTTATGTTGTAGATGGGCAGTGGACAGGCCAGTGTTTATGTTGTAGATGGGCAGTAGACAGGCCAGTGTTTATGTTGTAGACAGGCAGTAGACAGGCCAGTGTTTATGTTGTAGACAGGCAGTAGACAGGCCAGTGTTTATGTTGTAGATGGGCAGTGGACAGACCAGTGTTTATGTTGTAGATGGGCAGTGGACAGACCAGTGTTTATGTTGTAGATGGGCAGTGGACAGGCCAGTGTTTATGTTGTATATGGGCAGTGGACAGACCAGTGTTGTTGTAGATGGGCAGTGGACAGACCAGTGTTGTTGTAGATGGGCAGTGGACAGGCCAGTGTTTATGCTGTAGATGGGCAGTGGACAGGCCAGTGTTTATGTTGTAGACAGGCAGTGGACAGACCAGTGTTTATTTTGTAGATGGGCAGTGGACAGGCCAGTGTTTATGTTGTAGATGGGCAGTGGACAGGCCAGTGTTTATGTTGTAGACAGGCAGTAGACAGGCCAGTGTTTATGTTGTGGATGGGCAGTGGACAGGCCAGTGTTTATGTTGTAGATGGGCAGTGGACAGACCAGTGTTTATGTTGTAGATGGGGAGTGGACAGACCAGTGTTTATGTTGTAGACAGGCAGTGGACAGACCAGTGTTTATGTTGTAGATGGGGAGTGGACAGGCCAGTGTTTATGTTGTAGATGCGCAGTGGACAGGCCAGTGTTTATGTTGTAGATGGGCAGTGGACAGGCCAGTGTTTATGTTGTAGACAGGCAGTGGACAGACCAGTGTTTATGTTGTAGATGGGCAGTGGACAGACCAGTGTTTATGTTGTAGATGGGCAGTGGACAGGCCAGTGTTTATGTTGTATATGGGCAGTGGACAGACCAGTGTTGTTGTAGATGGGCAGTGGACAGGCCAGTGTTTATGCTGTAGATGGGCAGTGGACAGGCCAGTGTTTATGTTGTAGACAGGCAGTGGACAGACCAGTGTTTATGTTGTACACAGGCAGTGGACAGACCAGTGTTTATGTTGTAGATGGGCAGTGGACAGACCAGTGTTTATGCTGTAGATGGGCAGTGGACAGGCCAGTGTTTATGTTGTAGACAGGCAGTGGACAGACCAGTGTTTATGTTGTAGACAGGCAGTGGACAGACCAGTGTTTATGTTGTAGACAGGCAGTGGACAGACCAGTGTTTATGCTGTAGATGGGCAGTGGACAGGCCAGTGTTTATGTTGTAGACAGGCAGTGGACAGGCCAGTGTTTATGTTGTAGACAGGCAGTGGACAGACCAGTGTTTATTTTGTAGATGGGCAGTGGACAGGCCAGTGTTTATGTTGTAGATGGGCAGTGGACAGGCCAGTGTTTATGTTGTAGACAGGCAGTAGACAGGCCAGTGTTTATGTTGTAGATGGGCAGTGGACAGGCCAGTGTTTATGTTGTAGATGGGCAGTGGACAGGCCAGTGTTTATGTTGTAGATGGGCAGTGGACAGGCCAGTGTTTATGTTGTATGTGGGCAGTGGACAGGCCAGTGTTTATGTTGTATGTGGGCAGTGGACAGGCCAGTGTTTATGTTGTAGATGGGCAGTGGACAGGCCAGTGTTTATGTTGTAGATGGGCAGTGGACAGGCCAGTGTTTATGTTGTATGTGGGCAGTGGACAGGCCAGTGTTTATGTTGTATGTGGGCAGTGGACAGGCCAGTGTTTATGTTGTATGTGGGCAGTGGACAGGCCAGTGTTTATATTGTAGATGGGCAGTGAACAGGCCAGTGTTTATGTTGTAGGCTGGGATTGAACTCAAGGCATCAGATCGTGAGTCCACAACTGTTACCAAAGGACACATTTTGCCTGTGTGCAAATCTATACCGCTGGAGAAAAAGTTTCATTTCATGTCATTTCTCCCGGTAATCTAGTAATGTTAGTTGATAAGCGGTCATGGGTGTTGGGTTTGATATATGTAACATCATTGTGTGAAGGTTGGTTTCATAATTTTGACAAGATAATGAATGAATCATCAAACACACGCACGGGACGGGAGCGTGCACAGTGAGTCAGCATCCAGAATGCATGTACTTGGCTAAAGGTTTAACCCTTTGACTCCCCTACCATATCCACCAGCTGTGAATACGTCACCCTTTCACTCCCCTACCATATCCACCAGCTGTGAAAACGTCACCCTTTCACTCCCTTATCTTATTATCTATCTTCCTACAGGTGAATGATAGACGGGGAAGAGGAGTATAACAGTTGCGTATTTACAGGACTATTATGGCTGATATACAGGAAGCTGATGCATACTTGAGACAGTGAAAGGACAGTTTTTGCTTTGCTATTATGTCACGGAGTTATCTGCCATGTAGAATTTCTCAAATCCAACACAGTTTGTGCTACCCATTCAGCTAGCATAGACGCAGCCACAAGGAATGTTCTGAATTTGCAATTCTATGCCTTGTGGCTGCGTCTTTGCTAGCTGAATGGGTAGCGCAAACTGTGGATTTGAGAAATTCTACATGGGAGATAACTCCGTGACTTTCAAGAGTTATGTTGCTTAGTTAATATTTAAAAATTCTCCCTGCTTCCCTCTTATTTCCTTTGCTATTATGGTTAACTAATGAGTTTTTGCTTTGCTATTATGGCTAATAATGCAGCATATGATGAGAGATAGGGGCTGGAAAGTAAGGGGCTATTATGGTTAACTAATGAGTTTTTGCTTTGCTATTATGGGTAATAATGCAGCATATGATGAGAGATAGGGGCTGGAAAGTAAGGGGCTGGAACTAAACAGCAGGAAGACTGAAGTCATGGTGATCAGTAAAAAACATGAAATCCCCTCATGCAAAATAACAGCAAATGGCACAACCTTGACACAGGTTGAGAAATTCAAATACCTGGGAACGACCATTTCATCAGACGGTAGATGCATATCAGAAATAGCCGGCAGAATCGGCCAAGCCAAAACAGCATTCAAGAAGATGACAAGCATCCTTACCAACAAATGCCTATCAATTAACATCAGGAAGAGAGTTCTTGAATGTTATATAGAACCAATACTGTTGTACGGATGCGAGGCGTGGACAGTCAACAAACAAAGCCAGAACAAGATTAAGGCAGCCGAGATGTGGTTTCTAAGAAGAATGTTGAAGGTTCCGTGGACAGCAAAGAAAACAAACGAGACAGTCTTGATGGAGGCAGACATAAGTAGATCACTCATAAGGAAGATTAGGAAAAGACAAGCAACATTTATAGGCCATTTTATGAGGTAGGGGGATTTGGAGCACCTGGTTACGGCGGGAAAGCTGGAGGGAAAGAGAGTACCGGGTAGACCCAGGGAGAAAATGCTGGACGGACTTGCAGAATGGCTGGGGACGGGGAGGGTGGGGGAGATGCTAAGGGCAACGAGAGATAGAGGCAGATGGAAGTCCATGATCGCCAACACCATGCGGCAGGGCACCTGATGATGATAATAATGATGAGAGAGTCAAAGACTTAACAAGAAATATTTAATATGTCTTTGGGCATATGTAATATGCTAGTATGTTAACACGCTTATTTTTACGTTGTTTGCTAGTGTTTTCATATCATCATGATCGATCAATGAAATAGCATACTGGTGTGTCATTAAATAGCAGTCATTTTGTGTTCACTGCAGGCTGATCAACTGACAGAGGAACAGATTGCTGGTAAGATGACATGAAGAGCATGAACATACCCTTTTGACTCCCTCACCCTATTCACTCGCAGCAAAAACTGAATCCTTTCACTCCTTCATCCTATCATTTAACTGCAAAAATCATACCCCTTTACTCCCTCACCCTTTCCATTAGCTCATCCAATTCACTGCTTCTTGTTGTAAGTGGTGGATAGGGTGAGGCAGTGAAAGGGGTTACGTTTTTGCTAAGCTAATATTGGTGGACAGAGTGAGAGTGTGAAAGGGTTACATTTTTGCTCTGTCATTATGGTTGATAATGCAGAAGGCTGGTGGTTAGAATGATGTGACCTAAACTGTTGCTTGTTTGCTAACATAAATTTTGTTAGCTTAATGTTTGAACCAACTTTGAATTTCAATATAAAAAGCACAGCATCATCATCATAATCAAACAGTCGTGAGTATAGATTAATACATCCTTGAGTATAGTTAGAATTCCTATACTTCTTAGCATAATTTGACCGTCATACATTTGTAAGCATAGTTCAACATTCATATATTTGTGAGCAAATACATAAACGTGTATATATCTATCTATCTATCTATCTTATATATATATATATATATGTATATATATATATATATATATATATATATATATATATATATATATATATTATAATTGAAGCAGAAGCAGCATGTGCACAGAAAAGGCAACAAATCGATGTAAAATTTTCCCAAATTTTCGGCGGTATACCCGCCTTCCTCAAGGGGATTTTAGTCACTGACTACGATATGCTACATATATACATGCATACATGTATGTATGTTTGTGTGTGCGCACGCCTTTGTGTGTGTAACCTCTACAACGACTCACTCCATTCCCGCCTATCTTTCTCGCAGTCTCTGCCTTTCTCCCATCCTTCTTTCGAGCACGTTGAAGTATCCTTCCAATCCACCCCTCACCCCATCACCTTCTCCTGTGTCTATCGACCTCCACCTAGCTCTGCCAACAAACTCACCACATCCACGTTTCTCTCTGACTTTGACCAACTGCTTGACCACTACTGCCTCTTACCTGGAAATCTCATCATTCTAGGTGACATCAATGTCCACTATGACAACACTCACCGTTATGACACAAGACATATCATCAACTCTCTGTCCAATCACAATATGACTCAACACATTTCTGAACCAACCCATCAAAAAGGTCACATTCTTGACTGGATCATTTCTCGTGATCACCACAATTCAGCTACTAACAACTGCTTAGTTCTTTCTACCCGTCTAACTTCAGCCCTTCCATCTGACCACTCTGCAATTCTCTGTTCTCTTGACATTTCTCCTCCTTCCCGTACCACGCGCACAGTGACTCGACGCAATCTCAAATCTATCGACCTCTCCACATTTTCATCTGATGCCTCCCGTCTCCTTTCTGAAAAGTCACATAATCTTGCCGATGAATTCTATACTACTCTCCACCATCTTCTGGACACTCATGCTCCAGCCACAACCCGTCTTTTACCTGACCGCCCCCCCACCCCCTGGCTCACTCATGAGATTGCCTGTGCAAAACGTGCCCGCCGCAGAGCAGAGCGCCGCTGGCGCAAATCCAAACTCACTGTACACAGGCAACTTTTCCAAGCCTCTAAAACAAAAGTATCCACCCTCATTGCATCTGCAAAAACAAGCTATTTCCAAACCAAAATCCTGAATGCCTCTTCTTCAAAAGAACTCTTTACAACCATGAATCATCTCCTTGGCACACGAAAAGACTTACCTCTCCCAACAAAACATACAAATGAAGAACTCCCATCTGTATTCTCTAAGTATTTCACCACCAAAATACAAACTCTTCGTGACAGGCTTGACAGGACACCCTGTCAACCAAGCCCACCTGACCCTTCCTTCTCTGGCACACCTCTCACTACTTTTACCCCAGTCTCACAAGAAGAAATTTTGAACACAATCAGATCCATGTCGTTCAAAACCTGCGAACTGGATCCTCTTCCAGGTTCTCTCTACTCCGATTGTCTCCCTACTCTCCTCCCATTCATCACTGACATCATCAACACTTCTTTTCAAACTGGAACTGTCCCAGATTCTTTCAAGTCTGCTATTGTTCACCCTCTCCTCAAGAAACACAATTTAGACCCAAATGAACTGAAAAATTACAGGCCTATCTCTAATCTCTCTTTCTTATCAAAACTCCTTGAAAAAGTCGTCCTCAACCAGCTGAACTCTCACCTGTCTGCCAACAATCTCCTCAATCCTTTCCAGTCAGCCTACCGCCAGTGCCATAGCACTGAAACTGCCCTACTACACATTCTCAACAATCTCCTCCTTGCAACTGATACTGGCAAAGTCTCTCTCCTCACACTCCTTGATCTGTCTGCAGCTTTCGATACCATTGACCATGGTATTCTCCTTTCTAGACTTCATCATACTTTTGGCATCTCTGACATTGCTCTCTCCTTTTTCACTTCGTATTTATCAAACAGAAAACAAACTGTTCTCATCAATGGCACTTACTCTCAACCTGCATACCTGACCTGTGGTGTTCCACAAGGATCTGTCCTTGGCCCTGTTCTTTTCACTCTTTATACCTCCCCCCTGTCCACCATCATCAACTCCCACTCTATAAAACACCACTTCTATGCTGATGACACCCAACTTCAAGATAGTGACTCACCTGATAATATACAGCGCCTGTTGACTCGCACCACTGAGTGTTACTCGGACATTAAGAACTGGATGACACACAATAGACTTCAGCTTAATGACGACAAGACAGAAGCTATCCTCATTGGCACCCGTCAGAAACTTTCCCAGCTGCCTCCTCTTTCTCTCCCATTATGTAACACATCAGTCCCAATTTTTGATTCAGCTAAAAACCTTGGTGTCTGCATTGACTCTACCCTCTCCATGAACAACTTTGTTTCTCAAACTGCCAGATCTTGCTACTATCATCTCCATCGTATAAGCCTGATCAGGAAGTATCTCTCTGTCGAAACAACTGCAAAACTCGTTCTCTCCTTCATAATGTCTCGCATTGACTATTGCAATTCACTCCTGTCTGGTCTTCCTGCCTCCACCATTCACATCCTACAGCGCATTCAAAACAATGCTGTACGCCTTGTACTCAAAAAGAAAAAAGCTGACCACATATCTCCTCTCCTGGCACAACTTCACTGGCTCCCTGTATCAAAGCGCATACAGTACAAACTAGACACCATGTGCTACAAAAGCCTCAATAACGCAGCCCCCGATTACCTGTCAAGCCTACTTGAGATCTATGTTCCCTCACGTACCCTCCGCTCTGCCTCCGATTCTCTGACTTTTCGCTTTCCACGCACTAAGCTCAATACCTATGGTCCACGAGCCTTCTCTGTTTCTGGTCCACTCTCCTGGAACAAACTTCCTCTCTCAGTCCGTCAGCAACCTACTTTTGCCTCCTTCAAGTCCGCTCTCAAAACTCACCTTTTCTCCTCTGCATAAAATCCTAACCTCACTCAACCCCCCTCTGCAGCCTGTCTCCGCTCGGAGGGGAATCACTTTGTTTTAATATATAATTGTATATGATGTGCTCTCTGTGGTTTTCCATTGGTTTTATTCTTGTTTTTATTGCTTTTATTCTTTTCTCCCCATTTGTGGCCATGCATGTGTGTGTGTGTGTGTGTGTGTGTGTGTGTGTGTGTGTGTGTGTGTGTGTGTGTGTGTGTGTGTGTGTGTGTGTGTGTGTGTGCGTGCGTGCGTGCGTGTGTGCGTGTGTGCGTGTGTGTCTTTTCGGCGCTTGGATTTGATTTTGTCGAGATTTGCGCTATATAAATATTGTAATTATTATGTATGCATGTGCGTACGTATGTATGTATGTATGTATGTATGTATGTATACGCTTAGATTTATGTATGTATGTATGTATGCATGTATACGCTCAGCTTAGATTTATGTATGTAAGTATGTAAGCATGTATGTATGCATGTATACGCTCATATGTATGTAGGTATGTATGCATGTATACGCTCAGCGCTTAGATTTGATTTTGTCAAGATTTTGCGCTATATAAATAAAATATATTATTATTATTAAAAGGATTTGGTTGATATATGTGTACAATATATTAACTTTCTTTTAGTTTTGGATGGGAAATGGGGAAGACAAATATTCCTCGTTTGCTACAATTATGAATCATCCACAAATACGTGCGTTCAAAAGAAAAGAAAATACTACCACACGCTGTATGTTAAATCGCATTAGAAAATGGATGACTCTTGTGGGGTTGGTGTTATTTGGTTATATTCTGTTATTCCGTTTCTAAACCTTATCTTTCTTCTTAATCTAAAACAGTACACATCCTAACGTCAGTGTCACTGTGTGTTGTGAGCAGAGTTTAAGGAAGCGTTTTCCCTCCTTGACAAGGACAAGAATGGCACAATCACTACGAAAGAATTGTGCGCAGTCATGAGGTCCCTGGGTCAGAACCCCACAGAGGCTGAAATACAGGACATGATCAATGAGGTTGATGCTGATGGTGAGTATCAAGATGATGATGATGATGATGATGAGTATAATGATGATGATGATGATTATGATTATGCTGCTGCTGCTGATGATAGTGATGATGATGAGGATGAGGATGTTCTGAAAACTCTCTTGGACAAAACCTCTGTGACTGAGCAATGCAAAATAGGTGGGTAATGCAAAATGATTGATGAAAAAAAAATAATGATGTCTATGAAAGAGATCACTTTCATCTCCATTCCACCTTCCTTTATTTCCTTGTGGAGTGTGTGGGCTATTGGCTAATGCACCTATCTTGGACGCAGAGAATCCTGAGTTCAAATCACAGAGCAGACAGGGATTTTCTCCTCCCGTCCACTGGATCTTAAGTGGTGGTCTAGATAATAGTCATTTGAATGAGATGATAAACAGAGATCCAATGTGCAGCACACATTCAGTGCAATTTGACTCCCGCACTCTATCCACCAACCGCAAAATTCAACCCTTTGACTCTCTCACCCTACCCACCAGCTTACTGCAGGAAGCTGGTGGACAGGGTGTGAGAGTCAAAGGGTTAAGATCCCAAGGCAACAAAGGAGTTGCCTCCTGGTAAAATATTGTAGAAAACATTCATATACATATGGTTAAAAAAATACCTGTGCACAGAAGAAGTATATCGCATTGCATTGTGAAGAGCATCCAAAATTCACATGGTAAATGTTTTGGTACTAAAATGAACAAAGCAATAATGCAAAATAGTTTTTCAGAAATTACTTATTATTGTTATTTCAGGAAGATCGTAACTTTACTTGAACGATCACAATTTCATATTTTGTCTCTGCCCCACCAGGCAACGGCACCATTGACTTCCCTGAGTTCCTGACCATGATGGCCCGCAAGATAAAAGATGAAGATAGTGAACAAGAGGTCCGGGAAGCCTTCAGGCTGTTTGACAAGGACGGCAATGGCTTCATCACTACTGATGAACTGAGACACGTCATGACCAACCTGGGTGAAAAACTGACAGACGATGAGGTGGACGAGATGATCCGTGAGGCCGACATTGACGGCGATGGACAGGTCAACTATGATGGTCAGTTTGGGGCAGATTAGACTTCTGTTTAGAATCAATATCAAAGAATAAACAGCAGGAAGACTGAAGTCATGGTGATCAGTAAAAAACATGAAATCCCCTCATGCAAAATAACAGCAAATGGCACAACCTTGACACAGGTTAATAAGTTCAAATGCCTGGGAACGATCATTTCATCAGACGGCAGATGCACATCGGATATAGCTGGCAGAATCGGCCAAGCCAAAACAGCATTCAAGAAGATGACAAGCATTCTTACCAACAAATGCCTATCAATTAACATCAGAAAGAGAGTCCTTGAATGTTATATAGAACCAATACTGTTGTACGGATGCGAGGCGTGGACAGTCAGCAAGCAAAGCCAGAGCAGGATCGAGGCAGCCGAGATGTGGTTTCTCAGAAGAATGTTGAGAGTATCATGGACAGCAAAGAAAACAAACGAGACAGTCTTGATGGAGGCAGACACAAGTAGATCACTCATAAGGAAGATTAGGAAAAGACAAGCAACATTTATAGGCCATTTTATGAGGAAGGGGGATTTGGAGCACCTGGTCACGGCGGGAAAGCTGGAGGGAAAGAGAGCACCAGGTAGACCCAGGGAGAGAATGCTGGACGGACTCGCAGAGTGGCTGGGGATGAGGAGGGTGGGGGAGATGCTGGTGGCAACGAGAGTTAGAGATGGTTGGAAGTCCATGGTCGCCAACGCCATGCGGCAGGGCACCTGATGATGATGATGATGAAAAGAATACACAACTTCCGGCATTATCCCATTCTCAAAAAGATATATTATCTGACAGACAAGAACCCATCGCAAACGGTTATCTCTTAGCCATAGCGATGTTTTCGAAAAACGAGGGAATCAGTATAATATCAATTTTTGAAGGTGTTGGAAGTACAACTAACAAGTAAATCTATGCCACAGTTCAGTTCAATGTATTCAATTTAGAAAAAAAATTACGGGTGCTGACACGCTCTCCCCAAGAAAAGCAGCCCAGAGTTATCATGGGAAATCCATTCTGATGTAGAAAAATAAACGACTCTATGACTCTGAATAAAAAAAAGTTGTTCCACAAAACAAGACAGGTCATGGGAGACAATCACAGAGAGATAAGTAACACATACGCACACACACACACACACACACACACACACACACACACACACACGCACGCACGCACGCACGCCCGCACGCCCGCAGACACACAATCACACACACACACACACACACACACACACACATCCAAACACAAACACATACACACACACACTCACACACACACATACACACACACACACACACACACACACACACACACACACACACACACACACACACACTCACACACACACACACAAACGCACACATATTTTTGTAGAAGCAAAATGTCCATGGGGCATAACCATAGATTTTGGAAATGAACTGTAATCATTTAATAGTTTATAATTATTACGTGCATCCAAAATTTTGCAAAGTACATCAGTTTTCTTAAAGCGTTAACGCTTGCAGCCTGCTTTTTGCATTTTCCCATCTGAGATTCTTCATTATCAAACTGCGTAAATTATTATAAAATCATTTCTTGTACTAGACTGCCCTCCTCCTAGAAAATTAATGATGCTGAAACCACGATACCTGCCTGTGTAAAAAACAAAACAACTAAGAACACACGAAAGAAAGTAAGAACGTGTGTTCATCATCATCATCATCAGGTGCCTTGCCGCATGGCGTTGGTAATCATGGACTTCCATCTGTCTCTATTTCTTGTTGCCTCAAGTATCTCCTCCACCTTCCCTGTCCCCAGCCACTCTGCAAGTCCGTCTAGTATTTTCTCCCTGGATCTACGTGTGTTACATTAACAAAACAAGACCAGTGGAAATTTTCGGCTAACTGGCCTTTGTCAAACGTACACAAATCATAAGTCCCGTGGGATCGTGCAAACATGAAAACATCCTGCATGCAAGCCTGCCAAACAAAACGTATGCAGACTGCAGCAACAGAATGCCTGTGCTGTGCTGGTAAAACAATATGCATGCATCTGAGGAGGTCAGAACACTAAAACAAAAATTAAATGTATATAGAAAATTTACAAAAATAGCATTCTGCGTTCGTATTATCCTGCAGGATTTGAAAACTACAGTTCTTTCTATGCTTAGTGTATTTGTTACCATTATATTGGCTGTGAGTGCAAGAGCATGCCAGGGCCTAAGCTTATGTGCAGGTATAGAGTTTATGTCATGACCAGTTTGGATTTTATCCATCACATGGCATCAGTACCGTCAGTGATTATGGATCTTTGTAAGAGTGCAGATCTTATCTTGAGAAAAGCTGAAACTGAAACTGAAAACTGTTCGTTCGTTCTTTGATTTAACGTCTTTTCACTATAAGTGAAAACTTTGTGCTTCTGTGTTGTGCAGAATTTGTGAAAATGATGAACACCGGGTGAGAATGAACAGACGCCTTCAACACACAGGTCAGTGTGTGCGCGCTTGTGTGTATGTTTGTGTGTGCACCCGTGCATGCACACGTGTGTGTGTGTGTGTGTGTGTGTGTGTGTGTGTGTGTGTGTGTGTGTGTGTGTGTGTGTGTGTGTGTGTGTGTGTGTGTGTTGTGTGCATGTATGCGGTGACGGTGTGAAACAAGCTCTATGTTCTGTCCTTTTCCATAAAAGCATTTCACTCTACCACCACGAAAGTAAACAGAGTAGGGACACGGTTGCCGTTCTTGCCATTCTAACAGCACAGCTATTCTGTTTGTTACAAGACAAGAACAGATAATAGCCAGACACAGTATTGATACTCGTGAGGTGCTGTAACTATGTTTATTAAACAGAATTTAAGGGGATTCTGTTGTTTTATTGTGGAAAGTTGTTTAATCTCCCACGGTTTCAAAAGTAACGAGAATGCACGAGAACGGAAGAGTGGACTGGTCACTTACAGCCTGGATTTAGTCAGAACAAGACGTGCTTCAGGCCTACATCGACAATGAAAATTTATAAGCGGCACACTTTGTATCCTCCTCGTTACCAAACGTTTTCCTACTAACATGGTGCGTTTCTCAATAATTTTGCAGTCATATGCATTCGTCGACAGTCCTAATGTTCCTTTTGAATGCACAGAACGGTCCACTGTGACAGAAGACTCTTAAAAGAGCAGTTTAGTTTCGATAGAAAAGCCTTTGTGAAAATATAAATATAGTACGGTTCGATGCAGTGCAATGTATAATCAGATATTACCATCAAGATTGTTGTCTGACCTTGTTATTTATCTATGTGAAGAAATGACTTACTACCTGGTTCATTTTGCTAAAATTTTCAGGTGATCTTCTGTAGCTAGAGCCCCGAATTTTCAGTGTCCTTCAGAGCCCTTCTCTAGTTAGTGCTATCGAATTTTCAGCTTCCTTTTGGAACTTCTCTGCTAGTTTGTGCTTTTGGATTTTCAGACTTATCCAAGGAAATTCTTGAATCAATGCTATCGAATTTTCAGACTCTAAAGGGACCTTCTATAGCTCGTGCTGTCAGATTTTCAGTCTCTTTTGAGGACCTTCTAAAAGTTCATGCTGTCAAAGTTTCAGACTCCTTCTGGGACTTTCTGTAGATGGTGGTGACAGTTTTTCAGACTTCTCTGGGGATTCTCTCTAGTTAGTGCTGTTGCATTTTCGTTCACGTTGAAGACCTTCTCTAGTCAGTGCTGTCGAAACTTTTACATGTAGTTTCATTCGATATATTCGAGGACCTTCTGTAGTTGAAGCTGTCAAATGTTCAGATTCCTTTGAGGGCCTTTTTCAAGTTGGTGCTGTGGAATTTTCAGAATCCGTTGGGGATCGTCTGTAGCTACATATGTAGTACTGTGGAATTTTCGACCTCCTTCAGAGACATTGGTGGCGCCAACCAATGAACCATAATGGTAAAACATTTCATCAGTATGATTTTTGTTAAGTGTTCTGATTTTCTCATATGAAATGCATTATGTCGTTTTGCCCATTCTGTGCAAGCGCGATGTTGCTGCGCAGTCTGCTATATTACTGCATAGTATGTATACATGCATACTGCATTTTGATGAGGGTGCATGCAGGATGTATTCATTTTCCCATAATCCAGCGGACACTGACATGACTAAAAGAATCTTTAACCTGCCTGCTTGAGGTCATATGCACATGAAGGTTGTTAGGCACTAACAGGCCTACACGTATGCTGACCTGCAAGATTGGAAAAAAAAATCTCCACTTTTATACCAACTAGTAGACAGGATCGAATCCACGACCTTCTGATTGAAAATTTGATGCTTTACACCGTTTGACTACTGCACCAGTAAGCAGAATGTTTCTTTCCATGCTTTACCCCGTTTGACTACTGCACCAGTAATCAGAATGTTTCTTTCCATGCTTTGCCCCGTTTGACTACTGCACCAGTAAACAGAATGTTTCTTTCCATGGTTTGCCTGTTTGACTACTGCACCAGTAATCAGAATGTTTCTTTCCATGCTTTGCCCTGTTTGACTACTGCACCAGTAATCAGAATGTTTCTTTCCATGCTGTTTGACTACTGCACCAGTAATCAGAATGTTTCTTTCCATGCTGTTTGACTACTGCACCAGTAATCAGAATGTTTCTTTCCATGCTGTTTGACTACTGCACCAGTAAGCAGAATGTTCCTTTCCATGGTTTGCCCTGTTTGACTACTGCACCAGTAAGCAGAATGTTTCTGTCCATGCTTTGCCCTGTTTGACTACTGCACCAGTAAGCAGAATGTTTCTGTCCATGCTTTGCCCTGTTTGACTACTGCACCAGTAATCAGAATGTTTCTTTCCATGCTTTGCCCTGTTTGACTACTGCACCAGTAATCAGAATGTTTCTTTCCATGCTTTGCCCCGTTTGACTACTGCACCAGTAATCAGAATGTTTCTTTCCATGCTTTCGCCCGTTTGACTACTGCACCAGTAAGCAGAATATTTCTTTCCATGGTTTGCCCTGTTTGACTACTGCACCAGTAATCAGAATGTTTCTTTCCATGCTTTACCCCGTGTGACTACTGCACCAGTAATCAGAATGTTTCTTTCCATGCTTTGCCCCGTTTGACTACTGCACCAGTAATCAGAATGTTTCTTTCCATGCTTTGCCCCGTTTGACTACTGCACCAGTAATCAGAATGTTTCTTTCCATGCTTTGCCCCGTTTGACTACTGCACCAGTAAGCAGAATGTTTCTTTCCATGCTTTGCCCTGTTTGACTACTGCACCAGTAATCAGAATGTTTCTTTCCCATTTTCAGAGCAAACAGGGACAGCGGTACAATGTGAAGACCAGACAAGACAGAAAGAGCTGGAACTAACAACAATGCAGCACACACCTACTCCCGTCGTGCTTTTCACACGTGTCCAACATCTCTTCCATCCCTGCCACTGGCCTTCACTTTGTGTGCTTGATGGTACTTGGACAATGAAACTTTATACCTTAACCCCTTTCATTCCCACACCCTATGCGGCAGCTTCCTTGCGAGGAAGCGAGCAAATAGGGTATGGAAGTGAAATGGTTAAGATATGGTTTGTGCCTAATGTTATTTATTACTTCTACTCAGCTATGCATTCCATCGAACAACTCTTCGTCTCCATCACCATCGTTCAGAAAACCGCATCAAAGTTGGGAGTTTCTTGCTGCCTACTATTGCTGCAGAAGATCCTGGGAGATTTTTGCTCTTTACTGTTATCACTGTCTTTGTCATTACCACCATCATTACCACCACCACCACCACTACCCACTACTACTACTACTACTATACTACTACTACTACTACTACTACTACTACGGATAATGATGGTAATAGTAATATTGATAAAGATGGTAATAGTGGTAGTGGTAGTAGTAAGAATGATAATAGTAATCATACTACTACTACTCCTCCTCTTCCTCCTCCTCCTCCTACTACTACTACTACTACTACTACTACTACTACTACTACCACTACTACTAAGTTTGTTTTATCCATCTAGGGCACAATACTATTGTACTTTCTGATTCAGTCAAGAATCTTGGAGTTGTTCTTGATCCTCAAATCTTCAAGCAGAAATTTATCACCCAAAAGATATCAGTCATGTCACCGTCAGCTGCAACGTTTCAGTTCTGTTTGTTGTTATCTTTCAACTTCGGCAGCATCTAAACTCGCGACTTCTTGTCTGGCATTGGTTACTATAACTCTCTGCTCTCTGGATTGCTTGCTTCTTCTATCACATGCCTACAGTGTTTTCGGAATTCTGTGGCCCGTTTTTTTTTCTTTGAAAAAGAGACATGATCGTATGACCCCCTTGTTTCACCTTCACCACTGGTTGCCTGTGTCTCAAAGAATTTCATACAAAACCAATACAGTATGCTGCAAGTGTATCAATGGTACTGCACCTATTTACCTTTGTGACCACGTCTGATTGTGCACCCTGCCTGACCTCTTCGTTCTGCTTCTGATGCTACTTAGGTACACATTTCTCGATATAAATGTTCCACAGTCGATCGCCGATCTTTTTCTGGTCCATTCAACTGGAACGTGATTCCCCCGTCTGTTCGACAGTCACATACTCCGTCTTCTTTCAGGTCTAACTTGAAGACATACCTTTTTGTCCAGCAGTGATTTACCCCTCTATGTGCCCACCCTTTCGTCCTAATCTCTTCGGGTCCTTTCTTTCCTGGTTTGCGTGTGTGTTTTGTACTCTTGAATTTTTGTCATGGGCGATTGGAGTGTGTGTTTTGGTTTGATTTATTTATCAAGATGCCATTATAATTGTCATTATTATTATTTTTATTTGGGTCGGGGGCAGAGTGTGAAGTGCATGATGTTTCAGTGTAAACTTCTTGATCCACACAGTGTACCATTAGAAAATCAAGTCTTTTACATGAAATGATAATTATTTAACTTGTTTGTTTTATGAAAGGGAGAGCTAGGTACAGATCTGTACGTTGTTTTTCATGTAATATAAACAAGGATAACTATGGATTGGGAGCAGAAATAGCATTGACATTTTGTCAAGAAGATACCCATCTAAGTTAAAACCTTTAAGCACAACAGGCCATGGAGTTGGATCTCAGGCATAATCTTTATGTTGTGACGGTGCTCACAAAGTGTATTTGATACAAGTATATGGGGGATACTGTAGAAATAAAGAAAACAAAAACAGCAATATGTGTGCTTAATTTGTTCACAAATATGGAATTTTTTGGATAAATAATTTAAAACTCAGCTTCAGCAATCTACAGCAGTGTAAAGATGGACGTTTTCTGATCAATAATCTTAGAATCGGTTTTATCAAACTATATCCGTAACTGGTGGTAGGCCTTCTAGCTGAGGAAAAAGGTAAAACAGTGATTTCTCTTAGAATTATTTTCCAGAACTTGTGGGAGATTTTTGTCGTTAAAATTGAATGTATTGTCTCAAATGAATTCTATCATATTATTATTTTGATTGCTTTCGAGTTTTTGCCATGTACGACTATTCTGCATGTTTGCCACATTGTTTTTATTAAAATAAAAAGAAATAATTTTATTTTAATCTCGTTTGTGGTGTTCTTATTTTATTCTCTCGTAAACAAATTGTGTTCTTTCTTCTTTGTTCTTCTTTGTTCTGTCTCTCTTTCTCTGTCTGTCCTTCTGTCTGTATATCTATATATCTGTCTCTATCTATCTCAGCCTTTCTCTCTGTCTCTCTCTCACTCTCTCTCTCTCTCTCTCTCTGTCTCTCTCTCTCTCTCTTGTCTGTCTTTCTCTCTCTCTCTCGCCTACTATGAGGAATCTACTCCCACACCCACACCCACACACACACCCACACACACACACATGCACCCCCCCCACACACACACGCACACACACACATGCACACACACACACACATGCACACACACACACACACACACACACACACACACACACACACACACACACACACACACACACACACACACACACACACTTTCCAGTCAGAATGATACTATCTTCATAAAGAGGGTGGGGGAGATGTAAGGGAAATCGAAAAAAATCCAACAATAAAGTGAAACATATAGGCGTGCCCAAAAATCAGAAAAGACTGAGAGCAGACTATTCACAACAAAAATAAAAATAAATGGAATTCACACGCGTACAAACAACACCCTCCCATACACACACACACACACACACTCACACACACACACACACACACACACAAACACACACACACACACACACACACACACACACACACACACACACACACACACACACACACACACACACACGTATATACATGAGAAGCACGCACTCAAGGACGAAAACAGACTATGCCTATGTCTTGTGTGCTCTTCTGACCAACGTTCATCTATGCGGAATCTTCGCAATATGGTATTTGATTACATACAGCAATGCATCTTTATACACCTGGTGTATGAAAGATAATGGAAGACTAGAGATTGTAATTCAGTTTGCATGTGTGTATATTTGTTGTGTTCCGTTCTTTGTGTCTGTGTGTGAAAACCTTATAGTCTATATGTAAGATTGTTCTATCGATTTCTGGATGACGTACTTGGCACTTATCGTTGAAGTGAAGTTAATATTGTGTGTCCATTCCCGCGTGTCGTGTCGGTGTTGGTATTGAGTAATGGAGTATAATGCTTGTTATCTTCATTGTCAATCTGCAATAAAAACAATCAGTGTACATACACACACACACACACACACACACAACCACACACACACGCACACACACACACATACCTTCTCATAGTTCTTTTTATTATAATGATAAAGTTGATAAGGCTGCCAAACAGGGAGCTAATAACTCACCAGATTCAAACAATATCCAGCTTTCTCTCTCATTGCACGAGACTTACACTTTAGTGGACAACTATGTCTGGAAGCAGTTCCAATTAAAACAGAAAAAGTATGATAAATGTCACATGAACTTTGAAGTCAGCAAAATACTTAAGCAGCTTCCTGCCAACAGATTTATGCAATCTCTTATGTACAGATGGAAACTTGATGCATTCAAAACAAAATACACCAAGAACATAGTGTGTTTGTGTAGAAAGAAAATAACACATAGTCATATTCTATCTTGCGTTAGGGTAAAACGACATATTCCTACACTATCTATGAGTACAATTTCTGACATATTTGCCTCATCATCATTACTATATGATTTGTTTTGTTAGCCTGTCAAAAAGTCCTATAGCGAATTATATTTAAAATGCTATTTCACTTGTTCACTGTTATAGTTAGTCAATTCTTGGTTTTATTTTTTATTCATTTCTTCTGAAATTTATCAATTTTGTTTGTTACTTAGTTAGTTTATTTAAATCGTTAATTATGGTAACGTTATTTGTTAGTTTTACCTTCCCCTCCTCGAAACAGTTGTTTTCTGGATCATCTTTTCTCAAAACCAAAATTGACAATTTTCAAACATCCTCTTCACTCCTCCTCTATCACCCCCCCTTCTTTTTTTGTTTTTTTGTTGTTGTTGTTGTTGTCTAAAATCACTTTAGTGAATAGACATTAAATCAAAGACCACCACCACACACACACACACACACACACACACACACACAACACATATATATATATATATATATATATATATATATGTATATATATATATATACATACATGTATATATGTGTGTTGTGTGCGTGTGTGTGTGTGTGTGTGTGTGTGTGTGTGTGTGGTGTGTGTGTGTGTGTGTGTGTGTGTGTGTGTGTGTGTGTGTGTGTGTGTGTGTGTTGTTTTCTTCTTTCATGTGTTGCAGTGTATGTGTGTTAGTGTGTGTGTGTGTGTGTGTTGTGTGTGTTTTATACATATATTGGCTGCATCCTGATCGATAGATTTGGAGATTCTTTGCTGTCAGCAGGAACACTGCCAGGCGCAAACTGCAACAGTAACCACAATCCTGTGGTAGGAAGATTTAGGCTGACATTAAGGGGAAGGAAACAGAACAAAAGCAATATCAAACTAAATCTTGGACTCTTAAAGACAAATGAAGCGATAAGTGAGAAATTTAACGTACATGTTCAAAACAAGACGTTGGTGACAGTGAGGAGCAGTGGACGGGGTTGGGAGGCTCGTGAGTGAGGCTTGAGGAGGTTCTGAGTGATGAAGGGCGGGGGACTGGATGACTAGGGAGATTCTGGGCTTGATGGAGCGGTGGAGGGGGGCAGGAGGAGGGAAGGAGATGTGCGGGAAGATGGGCAGAGGAGTCAGGAATAGGTGCGTTGAAGTTTGGGAGGCTTGGCTGGGGGCATGGTGCGGGGATATGCAGGGTCGACGCAGGGCGGATCCTCAAGGTGTATACAGGGGAAATGGTGAGGTTGTCCGCAGGAGGGGGACATGCACATCGGCTGGTTGCTTGAAATCGAAGGGTGGTGCGCTTATCATGGAGAAGGACAGGGTGTTGGATAGATAAGGAGAGTGCATTGGGGGCCATTTGGGGGATGACAGAGACGAAGAGCACATTGTTGGAGGGGGCGTTGGAGGACCACCCATAGTGGAGATGGGATTGGAGCAGCACTGATGGGGACGAGACCAGGAGGGGCCCCAGGGCCGGACAGTGTTGCTGCAGGGATGATTGGGGCCCTGGAGGAATTTGTGCTGAAAGGGTGACAGTCCTCCTGGGTAAAGTTTGAGACTCTGGGGGAGTGTCAAGGTCAATTTTCATCGCACTTCCAGGGAGAGCGGGGGCTGTGGAGTGTCAGCTCCATTGCATGGTCAGCTTGGTGGGTCATGTGGCAGAGATCCTGTTGGGGATAGTTGTGGTGTACAATAAGCAATTCTGAGTTCTGTTTCTCTTTTCTCTCTCTCTCTCTCTCTCTCTCTCTCTCTCTCTCTCTCTCTCTCTCTCTCTCTCTCTCTCTCTGATAGCGGAACACTGACTATGTTAATCTCACAATAAATGGTATGAGTGATAGACAGATTCACTAATAGGTAGACAGAGAAAATAGATGTGTGTTTGACTGTGTGTGATTGTGTGTGCGTGTGTGTGTGTGTGTGTGATTGTGTGTGTGCGTGTGTGTGTGTGTGTGTGTGTGTGTGTGTGTGTGTGTGTGTGTGTGTGGCGCGCGTGTGCGTGTGTGTACGCGTGTGCGAATATATGTAATAGGTTCATAGAACAAGAAAAACAAGAACAGTGAGAACAAAATTACGTTTTCATTTATGAGAATGTAAGATAAACAACATGTGTTATGCTGTTTTATGTCTAACCCTTTACCAAGCAAGGTCCACACTAACATAACCACATATTACTCTGCATGAACGTTTCTTTTTAATTTTTTGTTTTGTTTGACTTGTTTTTATTCTTTTTTAAATACATAACATTTATAACCATCCTGAAATGTATACAGTGCGTAATCAACAAATATAACAAAGTGTAGAAAACAAGGATTGATTATAATGTGTATGTATATATATATATATACTATGTACATAATTTATTATATATATATATATGTACATATATAACATGCATATATATATAATGCATTGTATATATGAACATGCATATATATTTTGTATATATATCTACATATACACACATACACATATACATACATATATATACGCGCGCTCGTGTGTGTATGTGTGCACGCGCGTGTGTGTGTATCATCATCATCATCATCATAAATTGTTCTTATAATCATTTACCTCATGTGAACTCACTGAGCATTACACATTTTGTGGTCCCATTAGATCATTTGGTTAAAATGCCATGCTGGTAAACCACAAGTCATGAGTTCAAATCTTGACAGGCCACTTTTTCCATTCACGTAGCTGGCTGGCCTTTGTGATGGAGCCATGGACTCCAAAACTCAGGTTCTATGTATAAGCCCACTCTGCAAGACAAAAGTTAGCCTGTTCACTGCACGTCTTCATGCTCCAATCATTTTGATCATGTTAGTGTTTTTATAGCTTTGCTCCTCTCTCCATTTCA
>JAPXFY010000012.1:19393198-19410698 GCA_030674185.1 Monoplex corrugatus
TCAGACTAACATTAGTACCATCACAAAAATAGCACAACACACTTTTACAGTGTGGAATGGAAAGTGTTTGGACTTTTCTTGAAACCGAGATAAAGGAAAAATGAAGAAAGGGAAAAGACAACTGGAGAACGGGTAAGTTTGTCAAACCATCTGTGCATGTGTCTCTGGTCTATTTATTGATTTTTTTGGTGGTGACAGCCAGCAGGATACGTGGATATGAATATGTATGTATGAATGTATATATATGTCTGTGTATGTGTGTATATATAAGCGTATTTACTGTTATTTGTATCTCTTATTTCTTACGTGTATGTGTGTGCATCTGTGTGTTACGTGTGCGTATATCCGTGAATTTACTGTTATTTGTTATTTCTCATTTCTTACTTGTTTATCTATCTTCATACTCCTTTATCTTTTTATTTATTTATGTATTCATTTATCCAGTTATCTATTCATTCATTTATTTATTCATTATCTATTTACTTATTTATTTGATTACTTATCTTTTTCTTCTTTTCTTTCTTATGAAGCGGACGACAGATTGGCGGGGCCATGATTAAGGAAATATTGTCTTCATCTTGTTGATAGGCAGCTAATGCTTTCTTCATTGACTTGGGGGGGGGGGGGTAGAGGGGGTCTTTCTGTGATGTGAAACAATTAATACTGAGTGGTAATTGCGTTGTGATTCAGACCTTTAATAATCTATTTATTTACTTTATGTACCTGTTCTTTTCTTTGAAGAAAAGCTACACAGATACATATGTCATCATTAACATGTACCCAAGACTGTTCCAATGATAGACTGATACAACACTAGTGAAAATGTAGACCAGGTAACATATAGGCTAGGTATTACCTCAGGATCTGTCCAGCTCATGGGTTTATGTGTAGGCTTGAGGCTTGTGCCCTTATCACCATTGTCATGTGCACAGGGTGATGTTACACGTGCGAAAGTAATTTTTGTGTGCACATGTATGGTATAATATAGGGTTTTGAAAACAGCTCACCCAAGTTGGGGACTTGGGGTAGAATGGGTTTGCTGCACTTAGCCTAAAGCCACCTAAAGAGCAAGAACTGTATGTATATATACACACACACAGATAGAGAGAGTGAGTAGTTGCCATACCACTGGATATGGAAGCGCCACGGGCATTGTTTCACGAATCTTGGAGATATGTCTGAAGGAGATATGTTTTGGGATGCTTTTTGAAGTGAGCAGACAACTGCTTTGTCTTAAAAATACTGGGAGGGGGTTCCATGTTGTTGGGCCCAAAACTGAGAAAGGTATTTTTCAACAAGTTATTAGTGAGACCCAATGTACAGTTAAGATAGAAGCATAGAAGCCGCTTGAGACCTGAGAGCTTCAGACGGTTTGTATGGCAGACTGGGTTCTAGTATATGTATTGACATCAAAAGCTGAAAGTAGCAATTTTGTACTCCTTTTTTTTTGTCTGGAAACCAATATAGTTATCACACAGGTGCTTTTGCATTGCACCGTTCGCTGTCCTGTTGGACACACACACACACACACACACACACACACACACACACACACACACACACACACACACACACACACACACACACACACACACACACACACACACACACACATGCACAGACCAACGCACTCACACTTTTACACACATTTCCTGCGATCGATCGAAGATCGAGCGAGCGAGCGAGCGAGCGAGTGAGAGAAAGAAATAGAGAAAGGGAAAGAGACAGACAGACAGACAGAGACAGAGACAGAGAGAGAAAAAGGTTCAGAGACAAAGAGACAGAGACAGAGGCAGACTGAGACAGACAGAGAAAGACAGAGAGACACAGAGAGAGACAGAAAGACAGAAACAGAAAGAGTGAGAGAGAGAGAGAGAAGGAGAGAGAGAAGGGGAGAGAGAGAGAGAGACTGAGAGAGAGACACACACAGAGAGACAGACAGACACACACACAGACAGACAGACAGAAATAGAAAGACAGAGAAAAATAACACCACAAACCGGATGAGAATATGATTCTTTTTTCATTTTGTGTAAAACATACCTGACAAACATGCAGAATAGTAACAGAAAGCAAAATCTTAAACGCAGTCACTACTTATTTCTTGAAAAGGACAAATGACTAAAATTCACATCCTGACATTCCATTTTTGTCTATAAAAATGTCTGGCAAGTTCTGGAAAACAAAACAACTCTAATCAATGTTTCGTTTTTTCCTCCACTAGTACCACTGTTAATCACAGTGCATGTCGTTTGGCAAAGCCAATTCTAAGACTATTCATCAGAAAACTTCAGTCTCTATACTGCTGTAATTCAGTGAAGCAGTATGGAAGATTATTTTCAGAAAATGTCCATCTTTTATCAACGAATTTAACATTGGTTATCACAAAAAAGCTTTTTGTTGCATTCATCTCAATGATATCTCAAAATCAATCATGAAAAATATACCATGTAACCACACTGCCACACTAAAGCTTGCGCTTGAGATCCAACTCGTTTATATGTTTTGTTTAAACATTTTGAACAAGGACATTCTTAACAAAAATGTCATGGCTTGTTATATTCCATATCCATTCTTATCCTACATTTTCTTGAGACCATAAGCGACAGACAGATATATTTCTAACAGTCCCTTTTACAAAATATATGAGTTCTCAAAAAGTACATTAAAGGCCTTTTTGACGACGACAGAAACGAATAACACATTTTAAAAAAGAACGTTAAAGGACCACCCATAATGAAAGATGAAGTTAGAGCAGCACTGAAAAAGATGAAACCAGGAAAAGCCCTAGGACCAGACCATATTACTACAGAGATGATTGAAGCCCTGGAGGAATTTGGTATTGAAAAAATAACAGTCCTCCTAAATGAAATTTATGACACCGGAAAAATTCCCAAAGAGATGTCCAAATCAATTTTCATTGCTATTCCAAAGAAAACAGGGACTATAGAATGCGAGCTCCATCGTACAATCAGCTTGATAAGTCATGTAACAAAAATCCTATTAAGAATAATCATGATGAAGATAAGGAACAGAATCAAAAGAGAAATAGCAGAACAGTGTGGATTTGTGGAATGGAAAGGAACTATCAATGCTATATACACCCTAAAAACCATCATAGAGAGGTCAGTCGAGTTGACTAAGGATGTATATTTATGCTTTGCTGATTATACCAAGGCTTTCGATCAGGTAAGACAAGAAGAATTGTCAACCAACTAGAAAGACTCAATATTGACGGAAAAGATCTACGAATAATCAGAAATATGTATTGGGAACAAACAGCAGCAATCAGAAAAGAAACGATATAAGCTCTTTTCAAAATATCAAAAGAGGAGTCAGGCAAGGTTGTGTTCTGTCACCAGATTTATTTTCACTTTACAGTGAAACCATCATGAGAAACCTAGAAGAATGCCCTGGATTAAAGGTTGGAGGAAAAATGATAAACAACATACGTTATGCAGATGACACCGTGTTAATTGCAGAAAATGAAAGGGATCTACAAAACGGCCCCTTTCATTTTGTGCAATTAACACGGTGAATATACTAGAAATAGAAAGCAAAAATAAAGGGTTGGAGCTGAAAAGCAAGACGATTGAAGTAATGGTAATCAGTAGAAAACATGAAATTCTCTCATGCAAAATAACAGCAAATGGCAAAACATTGATACAGGTTGATAAGTTTAAATGTCTGGGCACGATCATCTCACCAGACGGCAGATGCATATCAGAAATAGCCAGCAGAATCGGCCAAGCCAAAACAGCATTCAAGAAGATGAAAAGCGTTCTTACTAACAAATGCTTGTCAATTAACATCAGGAAGAGAGTTCTTGAATGTTATACAGAACCGATAATGTTATACGGTTGTGAGAAATGGACAGTCAACACGCAAAGCCAGAGCAAGATTGAGGCAGCCAAATGTGGTTTCTGAGAAAAATGTTGAGAGTTCCATGGACAGCAAAGAAAACAAACGAGACAGTCTTGATGGAGCCAGACACAAGAAGATCGTTAATAGAGAACATTAGGAAAAGACAGGCAACATTTAAGGGGGCAGACCTACCCAGATGTTGGTACCAAGATTGTGATGTTCATTGTTTCAGTTCTAATCAACCAATCACCATGATATTTGGCAAGAAGATACCTCAGACAGTATTCTTTGGATTGAATATCTTTGTTGGGGTCTGTGAGTTATATAAAGTTGACCCAAATCTGGGTAGGTCTGCCCCCTTATGGACCATTTTATGAGGAAAAGGGAATAAGAGTGCCTGGTTACAAACAGGAAAGCTGGAGGAAAAGAGAACACCAGGTAGACCCAGGGAGAAAATATTGGATGGACTTTGGAGGGTGGCTGAAACAGAAGGGTGGAAGATGTGCTTGCGGCGACAAGGGATAGATGCATATGGAGGGCCATGATCGCCAACGCCATGTGGCAGGGCACATGATGATGATGATGATCGTAAGTTCTCAATTCTTGTAAAAGATTGAGATTTTCTAATGGTAGACCTTGAGTTAAAGTAGTGTGCAAAGAAAAAGTCGTGCCTCCACCAGTACCACAACCATTACCACCACCTCAAAAGAAACTAAACTGGATGTAGTTTTCTGAACCATGATGATGGAGAGGAAGAGTTTTTCGATGGAATGCGTAGTAAAGTAGTAGTAATAGAATAAGCACACGTCATGACTCTTTCACTCCCTTCCCTAACCACGAAATTTCTTGCGGGCAAACTGCTGGGTAAGTTTAGGGCTCGGGAGTTAAACTAAATTTGGTTTAAAACTTCATAGTCCAAGGAACATCATGCACACAATGTGAAGGCCAGTGGAAGGTATGGAAGTGATGATGGACGAGGCGAGTCTGTTTTGTGTTGATTTCTTGTCAGTTCCGGCTCTCCCCGCCTTCTCTCTTTTTCACATTGTACCACTGCCCATGTTTACTCTGAAAATGAAAAAAGAAACATTTTCATCACGGATGTAGTTAACCAGGTAAAACGTCGAACTTCAAATTAGAAAGTTTAGGGTCTGATCCTGCATGGGTACCTCCCACTTGCTTGGGATTTTCCTGATTTTGCGGGTCAACGTATGAAGATCTGTTAGTGCCTAAACCCTGTTCTAGTGCCTAAGCACGCACAACATTAAACATCACACTAAAGATCCTGTCCTGAGAGTCATGTCAGTGTGTGGTGACATACGGAAACATAAAAACACCTGGCATGGACTCCAATAAAACATGAGTATGTAGACTGTGCCGACAACACTGTCTGCACAGTGTGGGCAAAGCAACGTGACATACGTATCCCCGAAAATGGGGACGCTAATTTTTTAAAAAATGACCACACGAACAAATGTTTTTCTTTTAAGGCTCATTTGCTGGCGACACCGCAAACTCCTTGTGAGGCTTTCACACAGATCTCGTGAGAAAACTGAAGTCGATGGATCCAATTACAGAAGGTTCCAGAGGGTGGCTGAAAATTCGATAGCACAAACTAGAGAAAATCAATTCAACATTACAAAATACAGATTGTCTTAAAAAGGAGACTGAAAATTTTATGGCCCTGGCATCAGAAGGCCCCAAGGAGGCTAAAATGTGACAGCTTCAATTATATATTGCAATGTGATTCCCGTCCGAGTGGAGACAGGCTGCAGAGGGGATTGAGTGAGGTCAGGATTTTATGCAGAGGATAAAAGGTGAGTTTTGAGAGCGGACTTGAAGGAGACAAAAGTAGGTTGCTGACGGATTGAGAGAGGAAGTTTGTTCCAGGAGAGCGGACCAGAAACAGAGAAGGCTCGTGGACCATAGGTATTGAGCTTAGTGCGTGGAAAGCGAAAAGTCAGAGGATCGGAGGCAGAGCGGAGGGTACGTGAGGGAACATAGATCTCAAGTAGGCTTGACAGGTAATCGGGGGCTCGTTATTGAGGCTTTTGTAGCACATGGTGTCTAGTTTGTACTGTATGCGCTTTGATGCAGGGAGCCAGTGAAGTTGTGCCAGGAGAGGAGATATGTGGTCAGCTTTTTTCTTTTTGAGTACAAGGCGTGCAGCATTGTTTTGAATGCGCTGTAGGATGTGAGTGGTGGAGGCAGGAAGACCGGAAGGAGTGAATTGCAATAGTCAATGCGAGACATTATGAAGGAGAGAACGAGTTTTGCAGTTGTTTCCACAGAGAGATACTTCCTGATCAGGTTTATACGATGGAGGTGATAGTAGCAAGATCTGGCAGTTTGAGAAACAAAGTTGTTCATGGAGAGGGTAGAGTCAATGCAAACACCAAGTTTTTAGCTGAATCAGAAATTGGGACTGATGTGTTACATAATGGGAGAGAAAGAGGAGGTAGCTGAGAAAGTTTCTGACGGGTGCCAATGAGGATAGCTTCTGTCTTGTCATCATTTAGCTGAAGTCTGTTGTGTGTCATCCAATTTTTGATGTCCGAGTAACACTCAGTGGTGCGAGTCAAGCAGGCGCTGTATATTGTCAGGTGAGTCACTGTCTTGAAGTTGGGTGTCATCAGCATAGAAGTGGTGTTTTATAGAGTGGGAGTTGATGATGGTGGACAGGGGGGAGGTGTAAAGAGTGAAAAGAACAGGGCCAAGGACAGATCCTTGTGGAACACCACAGGTCAGGTATGCAGGTTGAGAGTAAGTGCCATTGATGAGAACAGTTTGTTTTCTGTTTGATAGATAAGAAGTAAACCAGGAGAGAGCAATGTCAAGATGCCAAAAGTATGATGAAGTCTAGAAAGGAGAATACCATGATCAATGGTATCAAAGGCTGCAGACAGATCAAGGAGTGTGAGGAGAGAGACTTTGCCAGTATCAGTTGCAAGGAGGAGATTGTTGAGAATGTGTAGCAAGGCAGTTTCAGTGCTATGGCACTGGCGGTAGGCTGACTGGAAAGGATTGAGGAGGTTGTTGGCATGACAGGTGAGAGTTCAGTTGGTTGAGGACAACTTTTTCAAGCAGTTTTGACAAGAAAGAGAGATTAGAGATAGGCCGGTAATTTTTCAGTTGATTTGGGTCTAAATTGTATTTCTTGAGGAGAGGGTGAACAATAGCAGACTTGAAAGAATCAGGGACAGTTCCAGTTTGGAGAGAAGTGTTGATGATGTCAGTGATGAATGGGAGGAGAGTAGGGAGACAGTCAGAGTAGGAGAACCTGGAAGAGGATCCAGTTCGCAGGTTTTGAACGACATGGATCTGATTGTGTTGAGAATTTCTTCTTGTGAGACTGGGTAAGAGTAGTAAGAGGTGTGCCAGAGAAGGAAGGGTCAGGTGGGCATGGTTGACAGGGTGTCCTGTCGAGCCTGTCACGAAGAGTTTGTATTTTGGTGGTGAAATACTTGGAGAATACAGATGGGAGTTCTTCATTTGTGTGTTTTGTTGGGAGAGGTAAATATTTTCGTGTGCCAAGGAGATGATTCATTGTTGTAAAGAGTTCTTTTGAAAAAGAGGCATTCAGGATTTTGGTTTGGAAATAGTTTGATTTTGCAGATGCAATGAGGGTGGATACTTTTGTTTTAGAGGCTTGGAAAAGTTGCCTATGTACAGTGAGTTTGGATTTGCGCCAGCGGGCTCTGCTCTGCGGCGGGCACGTCTTGCACAGGCAATCTCATGAGTGAGCCAGGGGGTAGGGGGGCGGTCAGGTAAAAGACGGGTTGTGGCTGGAGCATGAGTGTCCAGAAGATGGTGAGAGTAGTGTAGAATTCATCAGCAAGGTTATGTGACTTTTCAGAAAGGAGACGGAAGGCATCAGATGAAAATGAGGAGAGGTCGATAGATTTGAGATTGCGTCGAGTCACTGTGCGCATGGTACGGGAAGGAGGAGGAATGTCAAGAGAACAGAGAATTGCAGAGTGGTCAGATGTAAGGGCTGAAGTTAGACGGGTAGAAAGAACTAAGCAGTTATCAGTAGCTGAATTGTGGTGATCACGAGAAATGATCCAGTCAAGAATGTGACCTTTTTGATGGGTTGGTTCAGAAATGTTTGAGTCATATTGTGATTGGACAGAGAGTTGATGATATGTCTTGTGTCATAACGGTGAGTGTTGTCATAGTGGACATTGATGTCACCTAGAATGATGAGATTTCCAGGTAAGAGAAGTAGTAATCAAGAAGTTGATCAAAGTCAGAGAGAAACATGGATGTGGTGAGCTTGTTGGCAGAGCTAGGTGGGGGTCGATAGACACAGGAGAAGGTGATGGGGTGAGGGGTGGATTGGAAGGATACTTCAACGTGCTCGAAAGAAGGATGGGAGAAAGGCAGAGACTGCGAGAAAGACAGGCGGGAATGGAGTGAGTCGTTGTAGAGGATGGCGATACCACAAATAACTGAAAGCAATCAGAGAGACAGGAGGAGAACAGAAAAAGAGCAGTACCATGAATTCCGTGAGTGTGTTCAAGACGAAAGAGAAGGATGGATTAATCAATGTACCAAATGCAGCAGACAGATCGAAAAGTACTAGGAGATAAATCTTACCAGTATCAGAAGCAAGAAAAACGTTCATTGAATATGTGAACCAAAGCTATTTCTGTGCCGTGATTTGCTCAACAGGCCGACTGATAAGGATGGTGGAGATGATCTAAGGAGATATGTTCCTTCAATTGCCTTAGTATCACTTTTTCAGGGAGCTTGGAGAGAAAAGGGAGATTTGATACAGGTCTATAATTTTTAAGACATCAGGATCGAGATTATTTTTCTTGAGAATGGCCGGACGAGAGCAGTTTTGAAAGCAGAAGGGAAGACTCCTGAGACCAAAGAGGAATTGACAATGGAGGTAACTGATGGCAGAAGTTGCTGGTAGATGTGTGAAAAGAGAGAGGCTGGAATGGGGTCAATTCATACGATTTGAAACATATTTCTATGAGGAGCTTTAAATCTCAGGCTCAGTATTGGGTGGAGAGAGAGAGAGAGGAGAGGAGAGCGAGTAGAGTGTTGGGTGAAAGGGAGCTGAGTCAAGTTTGGTACGCAAATTAGAAATCTTGGTAGAGAAAATGTGGAAAAGGGAGAAGGCAGATCATCTAGACTAATATTTGATGACAAGGGGGTTGGTTTCGCAATGCCATGTAAATCAGACATGGTGGGGAACAGACGTTTTGTGTTTTAGCTTCAAGAATTTGTGAGAAAAAGTAATCAGATTTTGCTTCAGAGAGCAACTCAGTTATCTTGTGCATAGATTGATAGATTTGACGGTGTACTTCTAGTTCAGAAGGCTACCACTGGAGCTTGGCCCTCTGACATTCTCCCTATTTTTGCAAAGTTAGACTCAAGATATTATGTCTCAAGTTTAATCCCACCTGAAAATAACTGACCTGTATATTGCCAGTCTCAGTGACAGTTTCAGTTTATTGTTTTATAGATTCCCTTCCCCCTTCTGAACACTCTTGTCAGCGCATAGCATTGTTTGTAGGCTCTAGGGGTCTGCCAGATAATTGCTGGCAGATGTGACTGGAACGCATATGGAATAATGCGCATGCAATGAATCTCTACTGATCATTAACATCATCAAGTGCCTTGCCACATGGCGTTGGCGATCATGGCCCTCCATATGCATCTGTCCCTTGTTGCCGCAAGCACATTTTCAACCCACTCTGTCCTCAGCCACTCTGGAAGCCCGTCCAGTATTTTTTCTCTGGGTTTCCCTGGTGTTCTCTTGCCCTCCAGCTTTCCTGTTGTGACCAAGTGCTCTAATTACCCTTTCCTCTTAAAATGGCGTATAAATATTGCCTGTCTTTTCTTAATCCTCCTTATGAATGATCTTCTTGTGTCTGCCTTCATCAAGACTGTCTCGTTTGTTTTCTTTGCTGTCCATGGAACTCTCAACATTCTTCTTAGAAACCACATCTTGGCTACCTCAATCTTGTTCTGGCTTTGCTTGTTGACTGTCCACGCCTCACAACCGTATAACATTATCGGTTCTATGCAACATTCAAGAACTCTATTCCTGATGTTAATTGATAGGCATTTGTAGGTAAGAATGCTTTTCATCTTACCGAATACCGTTTTAGCTTGGCCGATTCTGCCGGCTATTTCTGATGTGCATCTGCCGTCTGGTAAAATGATCGTTCCCAGATATTTAAACTTATCAACCTGTCTAATGTTATGCCGTTTGCTGTTATTTTGCATAAGTGGGTTTCATGTTTTTTGACTGATTGCCATGACAGTGTTCTTGCTGTTTAGCTCCAACCCCTTATCTTTGCTGTCTATTTCTATCATATCCACAAGGTTTTGTAGATCCCTTTCATTTTCTCTACTGAACAGACTCAAAACTCCAACTTATACATCTGCAGTTACTGTGGTTAAATTATTTGTATACTGACAGTGATACTGTATAATCAAACGGTTTTAATTTATAGCTAAAAGCTTTTTTTCTTCAAATCTGCCATTGCTTGCATGTTGGATGTTTCACCGTTTCCAAAATGTAGCCACTGATTTGTCTTAGATTACCTTAACGTGTATATTTGATATTCTGCACCCACACACATGAACAGAGATTAGGTCTGCACACATGCTGACCTGGAAGATTAGAAGAAAAAACACATCTGCCCTTTACCGACAAGTGGACTTTATTTGGTTTGAATACAGGACCTTCCGACTGAAAGTCTGACGTTCATACACTTGACTACTGCACCCTTCGCGAGAGAGAGAGAGAGAGAGAGAGAGAGAGAGAGAGAGAGAGAGAGAGAGAGAAAGAGAGAGAGAGAGAGAGAGAGAGCACTCGAGATGCAATGTGATTACCAGACCACACCATAACCCCACCCATTCACAAATACACAAACACAGACACAGAAACATACATGCCACACACACACACACACACACACACACACACACACACACACACACACACACACACACACACACACACACACACACACACACACACACACACACATTCACTCACTTACTCACTCACTCACTCAATTAAGAGCTTATTGACACATAAAGACATTCAATTCTAAGCTCTCCATACACATACATTCACAAACACACACCACCCACACAACCACAACCCTTTTACCTGCCCATCCCCCACCTGCCCCCTCACCCTCAACACACACATGGATGAATTACTGGAAGCACTGAATCACAAAGTATATCAGTGGTGCCAAGATATGGGATTCGCTATCAAACCCACCAAAGCACAAGCACTGTTCTGCATCCTTGATAACAAAGTAAAGCATTTTACCAATTACGTTCAGAGGAACCTATACCAAATGGACATCTACGCTACCTCAGGATCAGAATGCTATACTTAGAAAACATGTGTAAAATGGGCCTCTCACTCCTGAAAACAGAGGCAACCAATGACATTGAAAATTTCATCTTTTTGCCTGTTCCAAGCTATGACAGTGAGTGTAATGGATTTGGCCTCACAACGTTGTCACAGATCATTGTTATGAAACTAGACAGAATTTAGAATGAGGCTATGAGAGTGATCCCCGGAAAAACAAAAGACACTCCCATGAAGACTAGGTAGTCATCATACTATTGACTATCTTACTCAAAGTGGAACAGTCACAGGAAGTGGGAAAAAAACAGAAAAAAAACAACAGAAAAAACAACAAAAAACAAACTAAACAACAACAACAATAATAACAACAACAATAACAACAACAACAACAACAACAAAACCTCCAAGAAAGGAAAAAACAAGAGCCATCATCAATCCAAAAAAAAACCGTTGATACTATCTCAAAAGTAATACAGCGCTAAATTCTTACAACGTGGAATGAAAAGTGTTTGAGATTTCACCTAAATTACAGATAAAAGAACATTCAAGAAATGGAAAAAAAGGAATATTGAGGAACAGTAAAAAGGAACGTGGGAAAAAAGTTTGTTTGTGATCCTCTGCATCGTAATATTTTCTAATATCATGATGTGTGTGGATACGTGTACATGTATGCTTGTGTGCGTATATGCGTACATGTCTGAAGCGTACATCATATTTTTATCAGGGGTGGGGGATGGACTGGTGGTGTTGTGAAAAAGAAGACATGTTGGTGGGCATACTGATTGGAGGTTATAGTTGTATTGCAGTTACATAGGACTTTGGTGAGGGAAGTTTACAGTAAGTGACTGGTTGTGTTGCCATCTGTCTTTGATTACATAATTACTGTCATTTTCATCATTGCCATTATTATCACCATTATTATTATCATCATCATTATAATTATTGAGTTATATTATTATTATTGTTGTTATTATTATTATTGTTATTATTATCATTATTATTATTTTAGTAGTAGTAGTAGTATATTGTTATCATTAGCTTTTTTGCCATTAAACGTCAGAAATTGAGACACATTTCATTACAATGTTGCCTAGATTGTTCCAATACAATACATGTGTACAATATATACCCTTAGGTTAGACTAGACGTCAAGACCTTGCCAACACATAGGGCTTACGTGCATGCTCAAGACTATTGCCATGATAATTTTTCTCCCATCGCATGGCATCAGTAGCATCAGTGAATTAAAGATCTATTCTTATAGTAGAGTTATTATCTTGAGATGCTGAAACTGAAACTGTTGCATGGGAAATACTGAATATATTCCTATCAGTCATAACAGTATCATATCCTCCATCAACAAACAAGCTTTCACCAGAAGAAGAACAAGTTTGATGACTCACCATGGCAGATTTACAAAAAGTCGAGCGACAGTGACAGCAGACAACAGTAATGACGTGAGAGGAAAACGTGGAGTGACAGCGACGAATTCGAGTCGCAGGAAAAGGTGGCTGGTCTATTTATAGTAAAGAAGATCGTCGCAGTGGCTCGTACTTTGTTGTAGACATAATTGTGGGAAATGGAACAGTTCACTCATCGAAAGAGCAGGGGAGTGGTGTGCATAGGTATAGGGATAGATGGTAGGCAGGGAGAGTGAGAAAGGGGTAAGGCAGAAGAAAAGCTTCTCCAGGCGAAATTCTTACCCATTTTGTGCAAACATCTTGACGTTTTCGTTGAAATGTGTCTCCAACTGTCACAACTCACTCACTGAGGAGGCTGTTGTGCATGACTGCATTTGCAGGTTTCTTTTTCTGAACGATGTGCCATAAGTAAAAGTGTTCCTTGCAGACAACTTAAGTATCAGGATATGTGTGGTTAGATTTCTTAGCATGTATTCATTTATGTATGTGTATGAAAATGTGCTTTCTGTGTATGTCTCTCTGTCTCTGTCTCTCTCTCACCATATACATAATTATATATATATATATATATATATATATATATATATATATATATATACGTACACATATGTGTATGTATATGCATATATATTAAGTATATATTTGTGAGTGTGTGTGTGTGTGTGTGTGTGTTGTGTGTGTGTGGAGAGAGAGAGAGAGAGAGGTGTGTGTGTGTGATACATTGGTGTTTCTGTATACTTTACACTCTTTCCGTGTAAGTGTGTATATTGTTCAAGAAGGATTCATCTCACTGAGACAATTCCATATGCGCTCCACCCAAATCCACCAGCAGTGATCTGGCAAACCACTTGATCCTGTGCAAACCCTATGCTCTGGCAAGATGTTTGCAATGGGAGAGGATAAAATTTGATGAACAATTGATCCATCAGAATCATTGGAGCATTAATGCTATCAAGATGGAGGTGATGAGCACAGCCCTACTCCCAGCTGATACACACTTTTGTATTCTGTTCTGTTATTGCCGGTGTGTTTTGCCTGTCGTGTATTGTTTTTTACAGTGTCTGCACGGTAACTGACAATGCTGTAATAATATCATCATCATCATCATCATCATCATCGTCGTCGTCATCACCATCATCATCACCGTCATCATCATCATCATCACCACCACCATCATCATCATCACCACCACCATCATCACCACCACCACCACCATCATCATCATCATCGTCGTCGTCGTCGTCATCATCATCATCATCATTTATACTGTATTATTGTTATTATTATTATTATTATTATTATTATCATTATTATTATTATTATCATTATCATTAGTAGTAGTAGTAGTAGTAGTAGTATCATTATAGCAGTAGTAGTAGTTGTAGTCATCATCATCAGGTGCCCTGCCGCATGGCGTTGGCGATCATGGACTTCCATCTGTCTCTATCTCTCGTTGCCCCTAGCATCTCTCCCACCCCCCTCGTCCCCAGCCACTCTGCAAGTCCGTCCAGCATTTTTTCCCTGGGTCTACCCCGTGCTCTCTTTCCCTCCAGCTTTAACGTTGTGACCAGGTGCTCTAAATCCCCCTTCCTCATAAAATGGCCTACGAATGTTGCCTGTCTTTTCCTAATCTTCCTTATAAGTGATCTACTTGTGTCTGCCTCCATCAAGACTGTCTCATTTGTTTTCTTTGCTGTCCATGGAACTCTCAAAATTCTTCTTAGAAACCACATCTCGGCTGCCTCAATCTTGTTCTGGCTTTGCTTGTTGACTGTCCACGCCTCACATCCGTATAACAGTATTGGTTCTATATAACAATCAAGAACTCTCTTCCTGATGTTAACTGATAGGCATTTGTTAGTAAAAATGCCTGTCATCTTCCCGAATGCTGTTTTGGCTTGGCCGATTCTGCCGGCTATTTCTGATTTGCATCTGCCGTCTGATGAAATGATCGTTCCCAGGTATTTGAATTTATCAACCTGTGTCAAGGTTGTGCCATTTGCTGTTATTTTGCATGAGTAGTTGTAGTTCCATTTATTTTTATCAATATCATCATTATTCATTTTATCTTTTTATTTTGATGGAGCCGTGTATTCATGCTGTGATATCTCAAATTCAATTCCAGCCTACAACGTTGAAAATGTATCTGTTCACTGCCTATCTTGATGTTTCCATCATTCAGGTGGTGTCAGTTTAGTATTGCATAGTTACCTCTACCCTCTTTCCCACCACACCCCCATTTCAATACCTTGCCAGCACTAAGGGTTTTGCAAAGGGTCAGTGAGTCTACTAGAGAATTGCTGTCAGATTGGAAGTGTCTGAGAGTGATGAATCCCTCTTAAACAAACGCTAAACATCCAAACTTCAAAGTTTCTTCAAGGTCACAATTAACGTGGGAGTTGCAAAATTTGATCTTTCTGTTCTCATTTTTTTTATTCAAAAGGGAGATTACTGGAATGACTTGGCCATCTTGTCTTTTTGCATTTGTTATTTGAAAGTCTGTAACATTTTTCATTTTTAAGTGTTTATTGACAGAGCTGTTTTCCTGTAGAACTACATTGGTGTAGAAATGAAGTGTTATCACAAAACATTACACATCAGACACACCCATCACAACATCAATGAAAAAGTGCACCAGACCGTTAAGCAGCACACAGAACCGTATAAAGATCTACTGACGTCAGCTGAGAAAAGAAAAGTACGATGGTATGGCCATGTAACAAGATCCAGAGGCCTTGCAAAATCAGTCCTAAAGGGATGGGTAGATGCAGATGCGTCAGATCGTCTGACATCCCTTGGTTGTACATATAGTTGAACATCTGTCCTAGAACTTAGAGGGACTGAGGGAGGGGAGGAGGAGTCAAGTCTTGCTGTCCTGATTCCTAACTGAAAGTGTAAAGGCTTGCGATGTACAACTACATAAACTCCCGTGAACAAAGTTTTGCGAGTTATGTTAGATAAATTGTTCTTCCCAATCTTTTGGTGTATGTGTTGTTGTTGTGTAAGTAATCTTTATTTGTCACTCACAGGGTATTGATAAAATTCTTAGTATTGCGTTTGTTGTGCAGTTTTGTTAGTTTCAACAGTGTGTGTTCATGTGTGTTCGTGTGTGTGTGTGTGTGTGTGTGTGTGTGTGTGTGTGTGTGTGTGTGTGTGTGTGTGTGTGTGTGTGTGTGTGTGTGTTCATGTTGCGTTGTGGAACAAGTGTTTTAATGTATCGTCAGCTGTTGTCCTTTGTTTCTAGTGTCCTAGTGAAGTATATCTGATATTAACCTAACTGGGTCTAGATAGTTTATAACGATTGTCCATATGAGCGGAAATATTTTGCTCGTAGAAATGGGAAGGCGAAGGGTGTTCGGATGTACTTGTATAAGTACTGATAGATGGATAATTCAGTAGATAGATAGATAAAGATAGATAGATAAATAGATAGATAGATAGATAGATAGATAGATAGATAGATAGATAGACAGTGGATAATTCAGTAGATAGATAGATAAAGATAGATAGATAGATAAATAGATAGACAGACAGACAGATAGATAGATAGATAGATAGATAGGGGGACAGATAGATAAATCAATAGATAGACAGATAGATAGATAGGTAGATAGATAGATAGGTAGGTAGGTAGGTAAGTAGGTAGGTAGTTAGATATATAGATAGACAGATGGATAGATAGAAAAATAGACTGACAGATAAATATACATAGATAGAAAGATATAGTTATATCCATATAGATGTAAATATAGATATAGATACAGAATAGATATAGATATATTAGTCTATCTGTATGCAAAAGTGCGTTTGAGATTCGTAACTCAGGTCTGCCAGATATGTTGTTGTAATATTCATAATGGTCATAGCAACACATGCGTTTCATATGTATGGCACAGAAGTGGTGGTGTGTATATGTTCTTGAGGAGTTCTAATAATTTAGTCAAGAAACCTTTATCATTCTTGTGGCAAGATAGTCTTGTTTGATTGAGTATTGGCTATATGCGCATAATTACTGGATCCAAGTGCTAGGTATGTAGCAGTTTTCTAGAAAGTATTCCTATGAACATTAAGCACTATGCATTTGAGCAGTTATTGTCTTTAGAAAAATAATGTTATTTAATGTCATCATTTCACTGTGGATATTTAAAGAAAGAAAAAACGACATATTCGTTTCCAGCGAACTGACCATTTCAATGAACAGAAAATGTATTTCTAGGGACTGTGATCATACTTTACGCCAAAATGATTGACACTGAATTGTGAATAGGAAGTGTTCGTAAGACTATAATGCCTTTGTCGTATTCGTTTTCCTTTGACAAGTTGGCCTATGTCATAAAGAAGAAATAGTGGTTCAAAGAGAATATAAAATAAGCTCTAGCTTGGTATGGCGAAGATTCTTGAGGGATATGAAATGAGTGTCCATCCTTGGAGCCTAGCGTATAGTGATGTATCATAAGGTTTGAACACACAGTGGAATTTACGATTTTTGAAAATATTCATATCTCGGCAATGGCAACGAAATCAAAAAAACAAAATGCCACGTTAATGTCCCTTTTTTCTCACACGTGCAAATTGAATAATGAAAATATGAGATATTTAAATTAGGTTTTCTCCCGGAAGTATGGAGGGAAGAGAGTTCACTTATGCTAGTCATATATCACTGGGTGCTGGGAAGGCACCAGTTGTTGAATCCACGTTAGATCATATAGCACTTGATGTCTTGATGTGAATCCACGCTTTCTGCATCACTGCAGTGTTTGGTGTCAGTGAAGATTCGCAAGACTAGCGTGTTTTCTCGTCTGGTGAGTTGAGGGTAAACACTTGTGTCACCATATATAATAATACCAGAAAATACCTCAACAGT
>JAPXFY010000012.1:19413198-19435698 GCA_030674185.1 Monoplex corrugatus
CACTGCTGTATTCTAAGATTATCTATCAGAAAACTTCTATCTTTTATTAACGAATTAGGACTTGTATCACAAATTTTATTTTCTTGATTTCTATGATATCCCCAACTTACTTGTACAAAATACACTTTGTGACAACCGTCCGAAACTTATGTCTGTGCTTGAGATACAATCGTTGATCTAATGGCTACCTGGTTGAACCTGGCTCTCAGTTACAAAAAAAGGCTACTTACTGCGTAGCTTTCATCGGCGATCCAGCCGACTTCTTCAGCGCAACTGCTGGGTTGAGAACTGGCTTCAGTGCGCACCGCCGTGAGCGAACTCACGACAGATCGACTGAATAAGTGAGGAGTACACCGATGGCAGGTTGTGTCGGCCCCGGTCACGGTTGAGGGTAGGGTTCCTTGCGGCGATGTAAACTGCCTCCTTTACTCCCCTCTGGAACCATCTTGCTTCTTTGTCGAGAACTTGCACATTGTCCTTTTCAAAGTGGTGTTGGGTGTGGGTCAGATGTTCTCCCACTGGAGAGGACTCACGTTTGTGTTCTTTTAATCTTTTGTGCAAGTTGATCTGTTTTTCCTTAAAGGTTTTCATTTAAATAGGTATGTTCTTGACAAATATCTTGAGTTTTTCTCGATTAAAACAAACATACAGATCTGTATCCAACACTTCTTTACATATGAAAAGCACGTTTTTTTTATTTCTTGTGAAAGGATTGAATTTCTAACAGAACACGGTGTGGATCAAGTAGTTGACGATGAAATGTGCACTTGAACCCCACCCCACGCTGAATTAAAACCAACTTGGATCTAATTTTTCTGAACGACGATGATGAAGACGAAGAGCTATTCGATGGGATACTTAGTTGAGTAGTAGTAATAAAACAGTCACAAATAATGACTTAACCATTGCAGGGAAGCTGTTGGATAGGGTGAGGGAGTGAAAGGGGTTAAGAATTACATTTCACAATCGAGGCATCATCATGCATGAAGTGAAGGCAGTAGAAAGGATGGAAAAGATTTATGGAAGGGTGTGGAAGCCACGACTGGAATCTGTCGTGTGCTGTACTGTTGTCAGTTCAGTCCTCCCTGTTCTGTCTCTTTTTCTCATTGTACCACTGTCTGTGTTACTCTGAAATCAGAAGAGAAACATTCTGATCACAAGTGCGGAGTCAAGTGGTAAAGCATTAGACTTCTAATCAGAAGGTCGGTTCGATCCTCTCTGCGTACCTTCCACATGGTGGATATAAGATGGAGATTTCCTATCTTGCAGGTCTATTTACACATTTCTCGATTTAGATGTTCACAGTCGATCGTCACTTTTGCTGTGTTGGTCCATTCAAGTGAAAAAGATCCGCTGTCTTGAAGCATCCCTTTTGTCCAGCAATGATTACGTTACTTGTCCGCAGACGTCTATGTGCCACCTTTCGTCCTAATCTCTTTGTGTCTCCTTCCTGCTTGGTGTTTTAGACCCTTGGGTTTGTCACTGGGAATTTGAGTGATACTTTGGTTTGATTGATTCATCAAGATGCCATATAATTGTTATTTTGTTTTGATTTAAGTTGGGGGCAAAGGTAAAGTGCACGACATTGGTTATAAACTTCTTTATTCACACAGTGTACCATAGAAAATAAGATTTTCAGGAAATGAAAGTGTTTGTTTTATGAAAGATAGAGTCAGGTACAGATCTGGCTTGTCGTGTGCATCGTATTTCTACCTCGTAAATAATTGTTCTTTCTATTTTGTTTTTTTTGTTTGTTGTCTCTTTGTCTCGGTCTCTGTCTTTCTGTATGTGTGTCTCACTATATGTCTCTCTGTCTCTGTCTCTTTTATCTATTATCTCTGTCTCTCTCTGTCTGTCTGTCTTTGTCCATCTGTCTCGTCTCTGTCTATCTACTATCTTGTGTCCTTCTCTCTGTCTTGCTGTCTTTGCGTCGCATCTGTCTTTGTCTCTGTCTCTCTGTCTCTCGCTCTCTGTCCTGTCTGTCTTGTCTGTCTCTCATCTCTCTCTCTCTCTCTCTCCCTCACTCTCTCTTACATGATACATCTGTAGGTTCAAGATCTGCATTTCGATGTCAGTCCCAGCCTACGTTGAAATCGGTCTGTTCGCGCCTATCTTAATGTTCCATCATTCTGGTGGAATCAGCTTAATATTTCATAGCTTCTACTCCCATTCCTTTTCAAACCTTGCCAACACATAGGGTTTTGCACAGCTAATTGTGGCAGATTGGATGGAGTGCGTATGGAATTGTCACCAAGTATGATAATCCTCTCAAAGAAACTCGAACATCCAAATCCAAGACTTCTTCAAGAGCACAGTCCACTTGAAAAGCACACAGTCTGAATTGTCTGTTTTTTTTTAACTGGAAATTCTTGGGAATGATGTTTTAGCATCTTATTTCTTTTTTATTCGTATTGTTGGAATGATTTTTGTGCCATCTTGTTTCTTTTTGTATCAATATTTCAAAAACCGTGATATTTTTCAGTATTTAATGAAAAGCTAAACATTTCTTACAGACTCACTGAGCATAAATGAGATGATATGCAAAATACTAATCACGATACATTGGATATCCAAGTGAATAGATGCGCAAACTATTAAGCAGCTCACATGGCCACATAAAGATTCCTGTATCATACCTTCCCAGCAGATATGATTTTGCACAGGCCCAGGTGTCTGCCAGATTCTGTCTTTCTATCTTTGTCAGTTTCTTTTGTTTGTTTTTCTTTGCTTGTTTGTTTGTTTGCATTATTCGTATGTCTTGATCTTGGAGTTTTATATTCCACAATAATATTTTCGTGACTTCTGACAGCAGATTTTACCAAAATTTGATAAAGATCCACATATAAAGAGCTACGAAAATCTGTTGTAAGCAGTTCTGTCCACACACACACACACACACACACACACACACACACACACACACACACACACACACACACACACACACACACACACACACACACACATCACACACACACACACACACACACAACACACACACACAGCGCATACACACACAAGCGCACACACAAACACACACACACAGGCATACACACACACACACACACATATGTACACACACACATACGTACACACACATACGTACACACACACACTCACACACACACAGAAACAGAGAGAGAGAGAAAAAAAAACACACACATACTCACAGACAACACACACACACACACACACACACTACACACACACCACACACACACACACACACACACAACACACACACACACACACACACACACACACACACACACACACACACACACACACCTCTTTCTAGTCGATATAAAACAATCTCCCTTAGAATTAAAAAAAGGGGGGGGGGGGCTAGAGGTGGGGGAAATTGAAAAAAAGGTAATGCAGCGACAAAGTGAAACTTATTGGCTGGCACAGATATCAAAAAGAAATAGAATAGTTTTTGATTGTCCACACCAACATTGTTATTAAAAAAAATGGCACGAACACGTATTCAAACAAGACCCTCCCATACACACATGTGTACACACACGAGTAACACACACTCAAGGACAAAAACAGTGTCCAAGACAGTCCCTAATCGTGATCACACTGGGACGTTAATACAAAACAAGAACAAAAACAGAATATACCTATATCTGTGTTCTCTTCACACCAACTTTCATCTATGTGGAATCTTCGCAGTATGGTATTTGATGACAACAATGCATCTTCATACACCTGGTGTTTGAGAGATTAAGGAAGACTAGGGATTGTAATTAAGTTTTTTTATGTTTGTTTGACTTGCTGTTTGTTTGTTGTGTTCTGTGTATGTGCATGTGTAAACCTTATTATCTCTGTGTAAGACTGCTCTATTGATTTCTGGATGACGTACTTGGCACTCATGGTTGAAGTGAACTTAATGTTGTGTGTCTGTTCCGCATGGCGTGTTGTTGTTATAGAGTATTGTGTTTGTTGTCTTCATTGTCAATTTCAGGTTAAGGAAAATATGTACATTGTACATGAATATTGTCTTATTTTATATACATATATGTATATATATATATGTATATACATACACACACACATATATATATACCATACCATACCATAGGCTTCCTTCGGTCATGACTGACCATGGACAAAGTACATCCGTTCTAATGTCTAGATGGGCTGTCTGCTTGGTCCAAGCAGCGTCGCCTGTGACTGTACAGACCAATGCGAGAGAGGCAGTCTCTGTCACAGCGGTCGCATGTGTATGCTGATGCTGGTCTGTTGGCTGTCATCCCTTTTCTGCGAACTCGCTTTTCTGCTGCAGCAGCTGACAGTTTGTCCTCACCAATCCGCAGCTGTTTCTTGAGAGTAGTTCTCCAGCTGTTGCGGTCGTCTGCGAGGTCCTCCCAGGACTCAGTGTTGATCTCAAGCGCCTTCATGTCACGCTTGCAAACGTCTTTGTATCTCAGCTGTGGGCGGCCAATGTTTCTCTGCCCTGTGGCAAGCTCACCATAAAGGATGTCTTTTGGGATGCGACCATCTTCCATGCGGCGAACGTGGCCCAACCAGCGCAGCCGACGCTGTCTCAGCATGGTATGCATGGTTGGGAGGCCAGCGCAGGTTAGGACTTCGGTGTTGGTCACCTTGTCTTGCCAGGAAATGCCAAGTATGCGCCGTAGGCTTTCAGGTGGAAGGTATTGAGCCTTTTCTCCTGATGAGCATGCGTGGTCCACGCCTCGCTGCCATACAGCAAGGTGCTGAGGACACAGGCGTTGTATACAGCCATCTTTGTCTTTGTGGTCTGCTTGGGATTTGTCCACACCCTTTGGGTGAGGCGGGCTAGTGTTGTGGCTGCCTTCCCGATCCTCTTGTCGACCTCTGTGTCGAGGGAGAGGTTGTCGGTGATGGTGGACCCAAGATATGTGAATTGATGGATGGCTTCAAGCTCGTAGTCATCAATGGTGATGGCTGGTGGAGATGGCGTGTCTTGGCCCAGGACGTTTGTCTTCTTAAGACTGATGGTCAGACCAAAATCTTTGCAGGCCTGGGAGAAGCGGTCCATTAGTGACTTTCAAGTCCCGCTGAGTATGGGTCACAACTGCGGCATCGTCGGCAAATAGCATGTCTCTGATGAGGGCTTATGGACCTTTGTCCTTGCTCTGAGGGGGCGAGGTTGAAGAGCCTGCCATCTGATCTGGTCCGTAGGTGGATCCCTTCTTGCGCTGTGCTGAACGCATGCCTCAGGAGGAGAGCGAAGAAGATTCCAAAGAGGGTTGGGGCCAGGACGCAGCCTTGTTTCACACCACTGCGTACGTCGAAGGGCTTGGAGAGGTTTCCGTTGAACTGCACCATCCCTTTCATGTTTGAGAGGAAGGACTCAATTAAGCTGTGCAGTTTGGGGGGGCAGCCGATTTTTCGGAGAGCCCTGAAAAGGCCATCTCTGCTGACTTGGTCAAAGGCCTTGGTGAGGTCAATGAATGCCACATACAGGGGCATCGCTGCTCTCTGCACTTCTCCTAGATTTGGCGAAGGGAGAAGACCATGTCTACCGTGGATCTCTCTGCTCGAAAACCACACTGTGATTCCGGGTAGACGCGTTCAGCCAGTTTCTGCAGGCAGGATTAGGAGGACCCGAGCATAGACTTTGCCAACAATGCTGAGGAGCGAGATACCTCTGTAGTTGTTGCAGTTGCTCCTTTCGCCCTTGTTTTTGTACAGGGTGACGATCTTGACGTCCCTCATGTCCTGTGGTACAGCTCCCTCATTCCAACACTGACAGAGAACTGCGTGCAAAGGGTGCAGAAGAGAAGCTTGCAGTGCTTGATGAGGTCTGGGGGAATTCCGTCGTTCCCAGGTGCCTTCCCTAATGCCAGGCTATCAATGGCCTTGCTGAGTTCGTCCGCAGTTGGCTCTGCATCAAGTTCTTCCATTACCGGCATGCACTTCATGGCATCGAGGGCTAAGGGGGACACCATGTTCTGTGTGGAGTAGAGGTCGGAGTAGTGTTCCGCCCATCTTTCCATCTGTTGGCTAGGATTGCTGATTACTTCCCCAGTGGAGGATTTGAGGGGGGCGATCTTGCTCTGTGTTGGTCCCAGTGCCTTCTTGATGCCATCATACATTCCTCGGATGTTGCCTCTTTCAGCAGCACTCTGTATCTCTTCGCTGAGCTCTGTCCAGTACTCGTTTGCGCAGCGCCTGGCGTTAAGCTGAACCTTACTTCTGGCAGCCCTGAGGATTTGCAAGTTCTTCTCACTGGGTGACCGCTTATACTTGGTGAGTGTGGCACGCTTGGCCTCAACAGTGTATATGTATATATAGATATCATCTTTTCGTTGATGTGATGCAACTTGTGCATGCACCTGTCTATTGGAGTATTGAGTATGGAGCGTGGGACTGTGTGTAGGTAAGTGTGTGTGTGTGTGTGTGTGTGTGTGTGTGCGTGCGTGCACGCACGCGTGTGGAGTGTGTGTGTGTGTGTGTGTTTGTGTATTTCATTCTCTGTACAGAATATTCTTATCTATAAACTGCCAATATGCAATCATATACACCAGCCTCCTGAACAGATGATTTGCGACAGTGGGAGAAACATCTCAACAAAAACGTCACGGTGTCTGCACAGGTGGGAACAATATTTAGCGTGTGTAAACTTGTCTTATGCCTTGCCCCACTCTCACTTCCCTCACCACCATAACCTGCACGTATACACCCCCACCCCCCCCCCCACCCCCCACCCCCACCTCGAAATACGAGCTGTCCAAGTTTCCCCAAACATGTCTGCAGCAAAGCACGGGCTGCTGCGACAATATGTCTTACTATAAATAGACCACCCACCTTTTCCCGCAACTCCAGTTCGAAGCCCTCACTCTTCGTTTTCCTGTCTCATCTACTGCGTCATCTGCCATAGCTTTTGATCACCACTGTTTTTTATCCACCATGATAAGTCATCACATTTGTGTATTTTGTTTGGAAAGTTTGTCTGCTGGTAATACAAATGATGGTGTTAAGATTGACAGGAATGTTTTATATTGTTTCAGTGTGACAGTTTGGGTTTTACATGATAATGTCTCTGTGTTTGAAATGAATTCTATATGCACCACTGCCACTGATACCATGAGATGTGAGAAGATCCAAAATTACAGTGGCATGACCTGAAGCCAACACACAGTCCCTCTGTATTGGCAAGGTCATGAGATCTTACTTGATGTCTGGGTTTCATATCGTATATATGTATCTGCCTGTCAGTGGAAAAGTCTAGACAACATCATGATGTGCTTCTCAGTTTGTGATATTTGATGACATGGATAAATATTACATAAATAATGTTAATAATTCTAATCAAACTGATGATAAGAATAAGAAGAAGAAGAAGAAGAAAGAATGAACATGGATAAAACACAATCAGCTTCTCAGCAAAAACTTACCTCAACAACGTCTTCTAAATCATATTACAGAAATCCCAACAATTAATGTGACAGACCACTTTATTTGCCTACTGAAATGAATAACTTATCATTTATATTATCTCAGCTCTTCGAGTCCATCCTCCAGCTCCAATAAAATATGTGGGCGCGCGCGCGCACACACACACACACACACACACACACACACACACACACACACACACATCATCATCATCATCATCATCATCATCATCATCATCGTCATCATCTCCTTCTTCTTCTTCATCATCACCATCATCATCATCATCATCATATGCCATGCCGCATGGAACTGACGATCATGGCCCTTCATATGAATCTGTCTTTTGTCACTGCAAGTGTCTCTCTTCCCTTTCTGTCCCCATCCAGTTTGCAAAACTTCTAATATTTTCTCCCTGAGTCTACCCGGTGCCCTTTTTACTTGCTTTCTTATTGTGACTAGATACTCAAATTTATCTTGCTTCAAACAATTTCCTATGAATATACTTGTCTCTTCCTAATCTTCATCACTGATGTTTTTTGTTTGCTTCTTTAAAGACACCTAAACAAAGAAACACACAAGGATTTTTTTTCACAGCTCATATTTCTAATCTTCATCTGTCTTTTGCAGTTCGCTAAATTTCGTTTTCTTTGATTTAGAAAGACCCAAAGACTTTCTATTCCACGCTTTAAGAGTCTACACAGTGTTATTTTTAATGTAGTACCAATATTTGTCTAATTTGTGATGGTGCTTGTTATCCTTTTACAGCAAAAATTTAGCCACTTCATTTAATTATTTATATTTGAGTAAGACGAACAGTGCTGTGATGCCTTACATCTTGTTCACGAAGATAGGATTTTAAGTACTGAGGACTTTAGACTTCACATGATGCAGATTTTTTTGTTGACATGGCATTACCCATTACCTGCAAGTTTGTCATCATGTCCCCTTCCCTAAGCACTGGCCTGTCCTGGACAATACACCCACATGGGTTTTTCTATATGAGTATTGCTCATTGCTTTCTGCCAGTCTGGAAATCCTACTCCATTGTGCATCTCTTGAAGTAAATGTATCGAATCAGTTAGGATGAGGGCGTGACTTTCTCTTATTTCGTCATCCAGTAAAGTTAACAAGTTTAGAGCATGCGTGACTGCCTCAAATTTTATTGGTTGACAATGGTTATTGTATCATTTGTAGCGTTTTCTTCATGTATGATGTTTCTATTCTGTTTGACAATGAAGCTCCATCAAAACTGTTTACTGGTGACTGAGCCATCGATACATATTATCGCATCGTTGGGGTTGTAGCTTACTTGCTCAGTGAGAAGTTAAATTTCTGCATCAGCTTTATTTTATGCCCAATAACGACAGTGTCTCTCTAGATTTTTTCGGATGATTGTTTTGTATAGATTTTTAAATGGTTTGAAGTTTTTTCACATTCTTTTGTGCCTTTGATTGCTTCCGGTTGTGGTGGTCCTAAAATTGATTTTTACAATCAGTTCATAAAATAAATTTTGTTTTTCAATACTCTGTGAAATATGCCTATATATATTCCATGTAATGTCTTGAGCTAACAAAAGGAAGGTCAAGAGGGCCCTCATAGTTTCTGTATGGGCGTCTTTTATGATTCTGATGAACACTCTTATTGCTTCATTCTACATTCTGTCTAATTTCGAAACACTGGTCTGTGACAACATTGTAAAGCCAAGTCCTTTGTTGTTTACACTCAGTATTATAGCTCGGTTTTGCTAGAGGAGACAGTGTTGCTCAATGTCTTTACTAGTCATAGCCTTCAGTATTAAAAGACCCTTTTCACACCTGGGTATGTCTCTGTTGACATGCTTTCTGAAGATTGGTTTTTTATCGGAACTGATTTCGAGCTTTTGTACTTTTGTGTTTGTTTGTTATCAAGGGTACAAAAAAGTACCCCTGCTTTTGTTGGGGATTTCTCATCTGAGGGCCTTCTGCTGTCTAGCTGTCCCAGACTTTCTTACTACTAAATCGATTGCAGGTGAGCTTTCTCTTTGTTTTTACTTGATTTAATTCCATGCGTGTTCCTTATATCAGGAGTCTTAGTGTTTGACTTTTCCCCTCCATTTGTTGACAGAATTGCCAGAATTGTGTTTGTGTTATTTTGGCACTAATCCTTTTGCGGAACTGATTCCATTTACTGTCCTCTGATTTCTGAGCCAGGGATTTGAAGTGATCATTTTTTTCAACATGTTTATTTAAAATCAGTCATTTTTCTCATACTCTGCAACTCTGAACGATGTCTTCTTTCACGTTGCTGCCAAAATTTCACAGCTGCGCGTTTTTCTTTGCAGGTGGTCCTTGTGTCACAGTTCTATGAAGGGAGATATTGTCTAGGTGTTTAATTGTTTTATAATTTTTATCTGGTCTTTTTAACTTTGGAATATATATATATATATTATATATATATATATATATATATATATATATATATATATATATATATATATATATATATAATATTGCAGATAAACCGAAAACATGACAAACTAGAATGTTGAGCACAGTAGTTCGGCCAGTGGCCTTCCTCAGGGGACTGTTTATTCAGGAATGAACACATACAAACAATTTTTGAATGAAAACTGTTTACAGAGTAATCCAATCTTTTTTCTTTTCAACCACACGGGATATTTGTTCCATCCCTCCCTCCCCCACCCCGATCTTAACGTTGAATACCAAATCTTCATCCCTCCACCACAGCGTGTTCCACTTATATGAACACAACCGCACGCGCACACGTGTTTATACAACATTCAACACACACACTCATTTACATATAATATTATATATATATATATATATATATATATATTATATATATATATATATATATTATATACATATACGAGGGTGAGTTAAAAACTAATGCCTTCTTCTTAAGTACAGGAACAATTACCGACACAGGAACATGTATCATACACCAAAATGAAGCTGGTCCTCTGGGGATCACATCCCTCTTTTTCAACATAGTCACCGTTTCTCTCAATAGCAGTGTTTCACCTTCGAATGAGGGCATGTATCCCTGCCTTGTAAAATTCTGTTGACTGTGCATGGAGCCACGTCTTCACTGCAGTTTTCACTTCCTCGTCACTGGCATAATGTTTGCCTCTCAAATCCTCTTTCATGGGGCCGAAGAGATGACAGTCTGAAGGCGCTAAGTCTGGTGAGTATGGAGGATGCGGTAAAGTTGTCCACCCAAATGAGGCAATTGTCTCCCTTGTCCTGATGCTTGTGTATGGTCGAGCTTTGTCATGCAGAAGGAGGACATTATCGATTTGCAAGTTGGGTCTGACTCGTCGGATTCTTGATTTGAGCCTCGTTAGGGTCTTAATGTATGCCTCAGACTTTATTGTTTCTCCTCTTGGCAAGAAATCAACCAGAATGACACCTGAGCATCCCAAAAGACAGTCGCCATGATTTTTCCTGCTGACTTTTCCGTCTTGAACTTTTTCGGTTTTGGTAACGTAGGGTGGCGCCATTCCATTGACTGCCTCTTTGATTCTAGTTCATAATGGTGAATCCATGTTTCATCACCGGTAACGAGCCTTCTAAAGAAGGTGTGTTGTCTCTTTGACATTGTTCAAGAAGTTCAGTGCAGGCGTTGACCCTGTCAGTCTTGCGTCGGTAGTCAGCTCTCTCGGTACCCAATGGGCACACACTTTTGAAAACCCAAGTGATTCAACAATGTTATAAGCACTTCTATGGCTCACTTCAAGGTTTTCTGCCAACTCCTCAAGAGTTATGCGCCTATCTTCTCTAATCAGAGCATCTGCTTTTGCTTTATTGGCAGAAATTCACAGAAGTGGACGGACGGCCAGAACGGGGTTTATCGGCTACGCTCGCAGTTCCCACCTTTTCATCATTCAGACGACAAACCCACCTGCGAACATTGCTATAATCTAAAAACTCAATTTGCCGCCTGCCGGTGCAAAAGAACAATGGGAGAAATTAGATGAGGAACTTGTCCTTAAGCTGAATGCGCTAATAGGGAACAGTACGCTGGAACACAAACTTGACACATACGGAGACATCATATACTCTATCTGCAGGACACTTATGGAGTGAAGCAGCCAAAGACAAAAACGCCTCCCCAGAAATCCAGAAGACAGCAACAGATGGAGAGCATCCGGGGGAAGAAAAGGAAGCTTAAAAAGCGAATGAAAACTGCCTCAGAATTCGAGAAGCAAGGGCTCCTGGAACTCTGGAAAGATCTGAAAGCCAAACACAATGCTCTCAGCAAAATGGAATCAGCAAGGCGAAGAAAGAGCAAAAAGAAGAAGACTCAAGATCGTTTCTTCAAAGATCCCTTTGACTTTGCAAGAAAGCTGTTTGAACAACCCAAATCAGGGACTCTCACAGTGGGCAAGGAAACACTAGAGCAGCATCTCAGGGAAACATATTCCGATTCTCAGCGCGAGGCACCACTTGAAATCCAGAATCTGGTTTGGCCTGCAGCGCCAGAAGGAAAATTCAATAACAAACCACCAACACTGGATGAAGTGAAGAACGTAGTAAAGAAAGCCAGAGCCAAGTCAGCACCTGGACCAAACGGAATACCATACCTGCTCTACAAGAAATGCCCAAAAGTGCTCGAGTGGCTCCACAAGATGATTCGATCAGCATGGAGGAACCAGAAGATCAGCGACCAATGGATGAGAGCTGAAGGAGTGTACATTCCGAAGGAGCAGAACTCCAGCAGCATCAACCAGTTCAGGCCAATATCACTTCTGAACGTCGAGGGGAAAATCTTCTTCTCTGTTATGGCAGCAAGATTGACAAAATACCTGACTGAAAACAAGTATCTGGATATGTCAGTCCAAAAGGGAGGCATACCAGGAATGCTTGGATGCTTGGAACATGCCACGTTGATTTGGGATGCCATCCAAAAAGCAAGAACAGACAAGAGAGACATTGACGTAGTTTGGCTTGATCTGGCGAATGCACATGGATCAGTTCCACACGATATGATCCAGCTGGCTCTTGAAATGTATCACATCCCAGAAAACATCCGAATAATGCTGAGGAAGTATTTCCAAGGGTTCTCAATGCGGTTCTCTACCAAAGAATACACCACGGACTGGATAGACCTAGAGGTGGGCATTGCAATGGGCTGTGCAATCTCTCCCATACTGTTCGTGTTGGCAATGGAAGTCATCTTGAAAGCTGCAATGAAGAGTTCAGGTCCAGTGAATCTGGGAGATGGATACCAGATGCCTCCTCTGAAAGCTTTCATGGATGACACAACAGTCTTGTCCACGGATGAGGAAGAGACACACCAAATCTTAAAGCAGCTGGATGAGCTGGTGGCCTCTTCAAGAATGAGGTTCAAACCAAAGAAATCCCGAAGTCTCTCACTGCGAAAAGGAAAAGTGGCAGATTCAGTCAAATTCATGGTAGCCAACCAAGCCATCCCCACTGTCACAGAAGAGCCAGTAAAAAGTCTCGGAAGATGGTATGATGACTCCATGAAAGACACACAAAGGGGATGTGAAACCAAGCAAACAGCAGAAGAAGGCCTGAAGAAAATAGATAACTGCGGACTGCCAGGCAAATACAAAGTCTGGTGTCTACAGTTCATGCTGATACCAAAGCTGCTGTGGCCACTGCTAATCTATGACATTTGCACCAGCACATTGGAAGCAATGGAAGCCAAAATCAACAAATACACAAGAAAATGGCTCGGTGTCCCACCTGGTCTCACTGATGTTGCATTCTACTGTCGTCAAGCAATGCTGAAGCTACCTCTCAAATCCATAGTGGAGGAATACAAAGTTGGAAAAGCAAGACTGTTGAGCATGCTGGAGGAATCGGAAGACAATATCGTGAGATCAGTTCAGCCAAAGCTGAGAACTGGCAGAAAATGGAAAGTCCAAGAGGCTGTAAACAATGCCAAGAGAAACCTCAGCATCAAAGAAATAATTGGACACACGCAAACCAACAGACAGGGACTGGGAGCAACAAAAATGCAGTGGTGGTCCAAAGCCAAAGGGAAGGAAAAAAGAGACATGATCATACAGGAGTTGAAGAAAGAAGATGTCAAAAGAGTGCAGAAGGCAGTCCAGCAAGGTCAACAGGGGCAATGGACAACATGGGACAGTGCACTCTAAAGAAGTCTCAGCTGGAACGATATGTGGCACATGGCTCCTCTAAGGATAAGCTTCCTCCTCAGATCTGTATATGACCTGCTCCCCTCGAATGCAAACTTAGTGAAATGGGGGAAATCAGATGACCCAGCATGTCCGCTCTGTCAGAAGAAACAAACAGTGGAACATGTCCTAAGCTCTTGCAAAGTAGCGCTAGCCCAAGGAAGGTATACATGGAGGCACAACCAAGTTCTGAAAGTGATCACAGACGTGGTTAGCGAAAAAATCATGACCCCAAACGCACCAATTGCTATGACAACGTTCTACAAAGCAGGAGGGAAACAGGTCTGGCCCGAAATTGCTATGACAACCAGCACATTGCCAAAGGGTCTTCTGGATGGAGCAGTCGACTGGGAGTGTACAGCAGACCTCCCAGAGTGGAGAAATTACCCAGATGTCATCAGCAAGACAGGCATGAGACTAGACATCGCTCTCCACTCTGACTTCTTGAAACAAGTGATTCTGATAGAACTCACTGTGCCATACGAAATCAGAATGGAAGAAGCACATATCTACAAGACCGAAAAATACGCCGGTCTTGCCAGCACCCTGAAGAAAGCAGGTCTGCGGGTCAAAATCTTCGCCATAGAGGTCGGGGCAAGAGGGTTTGTGGGCACCTCCGCTTATGATCTCATGAAACAACTCGCCATTTCTGGGAAGAAGAGGACTAGAGCCCTTAAAGCGATGGCAGAGGCAGCAGAAAGGAGCTCAAGCTGGATCTGGGCAAGGAGGAACCAAAGTGGACTTCATAAGGATTAAATTCCCTACAGATGATGTGTGCCCCGTTAGCACATTGGTAAAACCGCGTACCGCAGTTCTGAAGCGCAGAATCGCCCAGGTTCGCTCCCCGGCGTGGGGAAAAAAATAGACAACAGCAGAAGGGCATCCAGGAGTCATGACCTGGATGTGGCCCGGCCCCCCGAGAGTGTAAGGAGTTCAGGGCCGAAACACTTGTCTAAAGGGGGTTACTTCTCTGAAGACCTTCTGTTGTCTAGCTCTCCCTAGAGTTTCTTTCTACCTAAAGTATTCTCTTATAAAGTTATACACATTCTGTAATCGTCTGTGAATGTTCACATGGGTTTCCCCCTCAGCAACAAGGAATTCAATCACTGCTCTTTGTTTTTGACGCAGGTCTGAGGCAGCAATTTTGAATTTTCCTCACGTGTCTGTGAACCGGAAACATACCAAACAAAATATTTCAGTCCGTAACAGTTATAATCATTTGTAACTGAGCAACATTTCAGGTAATTTTATCAAAAACTTCTCCTGATATAAATAAAAAGGCATTACCTTTTGACTCACCCTCGTATATAGCCTACATATATATATATATATATATGTGTGTGTGTGTGTGTGTGTGTGTGTGTGTGGTGTGTGTGTGTGCCTTGTGTGCTGTGTGTGTGTGTGTGTGTGTGTGTGTGTGTGTGTGTGTGTGTGTGTGTTTGTGTGCGTGTGTGTGTGTGTCATGCAACAGGTTGAGTCAAAAGTGAAAGTAAACATCTGTAAACCAATGCTTGTCTGCCTTTTGTTTCAGGATTATACAAAATTTGCATGAATGAATTTTAGACCTTAACCAATCATATGTGACTTTCACATTTTTAACGCAAAATTCATATGCTAAATTATAAAGTCTCTAAATATTTTTCGTAAATATTTTAGTTGTAATTATTAAACATCAAGAATGACTGTGCCTGTCTGTAAAGTTCAAAAGTTGAAGTGATTGCATCATCCAAAAACTTGGAAGACTGCGTTCAATATTTCACAACAGCAATGAACACAGTCTAATTTTCACATGAACAAACTCGTACTTCAGTCGACGTTTGAATTTTTCAAGAATAAAGCCATTAAAGGGGTACCAGTAGGGGTGTATTGTCCTCATAATTTCCTGACAAACAGGCTATTCACGTCATTTCTGACATCTTATAGGCTAGTTAGGACCTTAAGACCTGGCCAGCTCACAGGTTATGTGCAGGCATAAGGCTGGTGCCATGATCACCATACACATGGCGCCTGTGACATTAGTGCATCTTGAATTCGTTCCGAGAGCGGAAACCTCGTCTTGAGAAACTGAAACTGAAACTTGCTGACATTTGCAAGCATCGATTTTCACAGGAATATGTACAAACCCTGTGTTCAGCTGTTTTCTCGTTTGCATGGACTTTTCTGTACTTTCCTAACCCTTAGACAGTTGTTCATGTGTATCAATTATTTGTCTCCAGTCTTGGTTGTAGAAAATTGTGGATACTTCTGTTTGTTGCCGATACCTGCATGTCGTACCCAGAAAACACACAATACCACTGCCATTCCATTTGATGCTCTTTTTTAAATCAAACAACCGGTTTACTTTTTGTCTATGAATCATTTATTTTTCAAAGGAATGTATATACACATGTAAGAAAATAAGACTAATAAGTTCAGATTATTTTTTGCATAACAACCATTCAGTTTTCAAAGAAATGTATGTATGCATATTAGGAGAACAAGACTGATAGTTTATATTTTTAAAATCGAGTTCTGCTACGTTTCGTTTTGTGATAAAAAGTTACATAGACCTGCTCTTGTGAAGAAATATTATCCATAAGCTGTGAATCTTCTCTGCCTGCATGACTGTCAGTCTCATTTTCTCTCTTTCTTAAGCTTGCATTATTTACCATAATAGCAAAGCAGAAACTCAACCATTATACTCCCTTTCCCTGACCATTAATTGCCCTCAGGAAGTGGGGTACTACAGTGAGAGAATAGAAGGGTTATGTATTTGCAGGTGGTGGATAGGGTGGGGGAGTCAAGATTTCGAGATTGGGAGTAATGAGTGGAGAGAAGGGACCCGTGAAAAATAAAACTGACATGATCTGAATGATTGAGATGTTAAGATTGGCAATGAACAGGCCAGCTTCATGTTGTGGGTGGGATTGAACTGAAGACGTCAGATCTGAATACCTACACCATTGGAAATAAAGTTTCACTGCACGTCATCTCTCTCGGTGATCTTATGATGTTTAAAGCGCTCGTGGGTTTTGTGGTTGATGTCTTTGATATTATTGTGTGAAGTTTTGTTTCGTAATTTTGACACAATGAAAGAATCGTCAAACACACGCTCAGGACGGGAGCTTGCAAAGTGATTCAGCATTCAGAATGCATCTAGATGGCAAAAGGTTTAATCTTTTGACTCCCCACCACTGTACTACCTGCACATGCATAACGCTTCCACTCCCTCACTTTATTTCACAGTCATCTTCCTGTGGGTTATTCAATGAAAAGGGAAAGGGAGTGTAACGGTTGAGGTTTTGCTTTGTTAAGATGACTAATGATGCAGGATAAGATAAGGGTGTCAAAGGAGTAATAAAGGAATATTTAATTAGTTATTGGTCAGTGTAATATGCTAGACCATTTGCATATTTATTTTCACGTTGTTTGCTACTTTTTTATATTATGTTTATGTATAAATTAATTGATCGATGAAATAGTGTACTGTTGTGTCATTAAGATAGCGATCAGTTTGTTTTGATTGCAGGCTGATGAACTTACAGATGAACAGATCTCTGGTAAGTGACACTCGCTGACATGAGGGTATGACCATATCCTTTCGACTTACTCACTCTATCTACAAGCAGCAAAACATTAACCCTTTCACTTTCTCACCCTATCCACTAGCTTCACGCAAGAAATGCTGGATAGGGTGAGGGAATAAAAGGGATTAAGTTTTTGTTTTGCTAACATGATTGATAGTGCAGGAGGCTGGTAGATAGGGTGATGGCGTGAAAGGGTTAAGTTTTTGCTCTGCCATCATGGCACATAATGCAGATGGCTGGTTGTCAGGACGAGGTGGTTTAAACCATGGAAAAATTGCTTGTTTGCTAACATATATGTTGAGAGCTTAATGTTTCAATCCAGTTTAAATTTCCATATAACAAGCACTGCATCATAATCATAGTTAGATAGTCGTTAGCATAATTATACATTTGCACTCTTGTGAACGTAAATAGACAATCATGCACGTTTGAGCATATTTAGACATGGACATTCGGTTTGACATTCGTACATTCACGAGCTTAGACATTCACACATTCGGGAGCACAGTTCGACATTCATACACTCGTGAGCATAGTTAGATATTCATACATTTATGAGCATAGTTTTACATTCATAGAGTCGTGAGGCTAGTTTGACATGAATACACTCGTGAACATTGTTCGTTATTCATACATTCATGAATATAGTTCCACATTCATACACTTGTGAGCATAGTCTGACTTTTATACTCTAGTAAGCATAGTTCGACATTCATACACCCATGAGTATAGTTTGACACCCATACACTCATGAGTATATTTCGACATTCATGCACTCGAGAATACAGTTCGACATTCATACACTCGTGAGCATAGTTCGACATTCACACATTCGTCAGCATAATTATACATTCATACACTCATGAGCATACTCATACATTCTCTCTCTCCCTTTCTCTCAAGTCCCAATGTGTTTTTGTATTATACCTATCCACGCAGTATAAAGATGCATCATATCCATCATATCTATACAGTTGTACGAATGTCTATATGTGTACGTAACATAAGAAGGAATTGGCTGATATACCTAGTATCTATTGGCTGATATACCTAATATCTATTGGCTGATATACCTAATATCTCTCACCTGTCTCACCTGTCGGCGTCACCGGGAACAGTGTTGGCCGCTGCACATGATGTCCTCACAAGTTGCCTCCAGCACTCTCGATCTTGGCTAAGTCTGACCACCTCCTGGAGTTTCTTGCCACTGATGTTTGTGATGTTTCTAGCAAGTGATGCAGGTGGCCGTCCTCTGTTTCTCTTTCCTTCCACTTTACCTTGGAGGACAGTGGACATCAAGTCTGTTCTCTCATTACGGATTGCGTGTCCAACATATTTCAGTTTCCTCCGTTGTATGAGTACTAGGAGCTTGCGTGTAGTACCCAACTCATTCAGTATGCTTTCATTTGAGCGCCTATCCGTCCATTTGACCCTCAGCAGTCTTCGGTAAAACCACAGCTCTGCTGCTTCCACTCGTCTTTCATCCTCTTTCTTCATTGTCCATGCCTCGCAGCCGTATAACATCACTGGCCAGACAAGACATTTTAAGAGTTTTATCTTAAGGTCTGCTGTTATGCTGTGGTCTTTCCAAATATTGTTCAATTGAACCATACTGTTCTTGGCCATTCCAATTCTCATCTTTATGTCTTTTGAGCATGTTCCATCGTGTGTCTTGACTGAACCTAAATATTTAAAGTCCTTGACATTTTCTAGAGGGACTTGGTTTAGCATGATCTGGTCCTGTCTAGTGTTATATTTGCCTGCAACATGCATAACCTTTGTCTTCTTTGAATTTAAGTCCAGCCCAGCTGCCTTTCCAACCCGGTCTACCCTGTTCAGGATCCTCCTAGAGCCTGTAATGTTGTCTGCCAGTAATCCTGTGTCATCTGCGTAGCGTAAATTTGACAGATTTCTACCACCAATATTTACTCCCATGTCTTCTATGTCTGCTTCTCTCATGATATGTTCAGTGTATATGCTGAAGAGATGTGGAGACAGGATGCAACCTTGCCTTACCCCTTTAGTGATGTTAAAAAATTTGCAGTTTTGATTATTCCATCTGATTGTTGCTTTTTGATCATTATATAATGAAGCTATGAGGGAAACCAGATGTCTTGGAAAACCCATTTTGATCATGAAGTGGAAAAGACTTTGGTGAATCACGCTATCAAACGCTTTGCTGTAGTCAATGAAAACGATGAACATCTCTTGGTCTGTGTTTCTAATCTTTTCTATCAATATCTGGAGTACAAACAGCATATCTATTGTTCCCCTGTTTTTCCTATAGCCTGCCTGACAGTCGGATAGCTCTTCCTCTACTTTTGGCTTTAACCTGTTTAAAATTATTATCAGCAGTATTTTACTGGCATGACTGATCAGTGCAATTGTTCTATAATTGTTGCAGTCTTTGACATTTCCACTCTTATGTAACATGATAAATTCTTGGAGCTTCCAGTCTGTAGGCCATTGACAAGTCTTCCATATCTTGCAGCATAAGTGATGCATTACTTTGAGTCCACCTTCACCTGAGTGTTTCAACAACTCTCCAGGAATATTGTCAAGACCAGGAGACTTTCTGCATTTTAGATCTTTAATGGCAGATTCAACTTCGCTGAGCAGAGGTTCAGGTTCCATATCTCCAGGGGTCAATTCCAAATTTGGCTCTAAATTATTTTCATGGCTGTCAGGCTTGCCAAAAAGTGATGTGCCATATTCGTTCCACCTATCCAAGACATCATCTGGTTCAGTCAGAGTGTGACCATCCTTGTTGTTGATGCATTGGTTTGTTGCTTTGAAATTTGTTTTTTTCACTTTTTTTATTTGTTTGAAGAGCTCCCTCGACTTCCTGTTTTCGTTGTGTTCATTGATTTTACTGCATTCTTGTGCCAGCCAATTTGCTTTGTCTCTTCTGACTTTACTTTTTATTTCCCTTTTCAGTGCTGAGTATTTTTCCCGCTCTCCCTGCTTTCGAGCTTGACTTTTCTTTTCTGCCAGATCTATCACTTCCTGACTTATGTAGGGCTTAGCTTTTTTCCTTTTCTTTTCTTTTCCTAGTTTTTCTTCAGAGATTTTGGTCAGTGTGTTTTTTATGTCTGTCCAGATTTCATCAGGATATGAGTCATTTTCATCCCAAACTTCAAGTAACTTTAAGAAACGATTACTTGTTTCTATACTAAATTCTAACGCCAGCTCAGGATTTTCTAATTTTGATATGTCGAACTTTGGCGTCGATTTGGTTTTAGGCTTCTTCAATATTTTCATTCTTAATTTGGTTGTCACAAGAATGTGATCCGTGTCGCAGTCTGTTCCAGGCTTTGTTTTTGCATTGAGGACAGTTGATTTCCAGGATCTGTCAATGATAATATAATCAATCTGATTACGACACCTGTCTCCTGGAGAGATCCATGTGTATCTTCTGCGCAGTGGTTGTTGGAAGAAAGTATTTGTGATGTTCATCTCATTTGCCTGACAAAACAGAGCCAGCATGTCACCTCTCTCATTTCGTTCTCCTAAACCATATGGTCCTATTCCACATTCTGTGTCAGCCCCCTCTCCAACTTTAGCGTTGAAGTCACCCATCACAATGCATATTTCCTTTTTGGGGATTTTGTCTCTGATAGTTTGGAGGTCATTGTAAAAATTTTCTATTTCTTCTTCTGAGCTAGTGGATGTTGGAGCATAGGCTTGAACTATGTTCAAAACAGCATATTTGGTATTTATTTTGACAGTGAGAAATCTGTCATTAATTGGATTATAGCTTTTCAGAGCTCCAGCATGCTTTTTGTCCAGCACAATTGCTACTCCTCTTGAGCCAACTTTTTCATTTCCACTATATACAACTGTATGCTCTCCTACAGTAAAAAGTCCCTGCCCACTCCATCTAACCTCACAGAGCCCTGTTATGTTCATCTTGCTCCTTTCTAATTCTTTGACTAGTAGGTAGAGCTTTCCTAATTCTAACATAGTCTGTACATTCCATGTCCCTATATTCAAATCCTTTTTTTGCATTTTTTTCTTTTTGTGATTTTGCATTTTTGAGGAGTTTCTACATGTCCGCTTCCAATAACCTCCGTCGGGTATAATATCTATTGGCTGATATACCTAGTATCTTACCTTTGTGCTGGCTTTGGATGGGGGATGAGAGGGACCAAAATTGCTTGTACGCAGCATCGGGCCACAAATATGTATATTTGGAAAAAGAAACGACTGCCAATGGCTGTATATGAAAACGAATGAAAATTGGGGAATGTACTTGTGGGTTTGAGATAAGCTCCCCTGTCTTTCTTATTTTCAGATCACTCACGTACATTTTATATACTTATCACTAACGTCAGTTTCATTGTGCGTTGTGCACAGAGTTCAAGGAGGCGTTCTCCCTCTTCGACAAAGATGGGGATGGTACCATCACCACCAAAGAACTAGGCACAGTCATGAGGTCCCTGGGTCAGAATCTCACAGAGGCTGAACTGCAAGACATGATCAATGAGGTAGATGCTGATGGTAAGCGCAATAACGATGATGAAGATGGTGATGATGGTGATAACACAACGATCTGAAAGCTTTCTGAGACAGAATCCGGGTGTTGGAACAATATGCTGTACATTGTTGATGCAAGTTTCTACATAAAAAAGATAAGAGAATGACTAGAGGCTTCTTATTTCCATCTCCTCCCTCTTCACATTTCCTTTCTTGTGGAATGTTTCAGCTGTTGTTTAAAGCACCTGCCTAGGATGCGAGAAACAATTATTTGAGTTATGGTTTAGACAGGGGTTTTCCCCCTTGCATCTGCTGGATCTTTAACAGGTGGTCTAGGTGCTAGCCTTTTGGATGAGATGATAAGCCAAGATCCAGTGTGCAGAACGCACTCAGCACAACTTAAACACCCAAAAGTAACAAAGGAGTTGTCCATGGCAAAATTTTGTAGAAAAACAATTACGTTCATATGGTAAACAGAATTACACGCGTACAATATGTGTGGCATTACGCTGCAGCAATACACTATTCTGGGTAGTGCGGCCCAATTTCACATGGTAAAGATATTGGCACAAAAAAGGAATAAATACAAAATAGCGTTTTTGTGATTACTGTTATTGTCGTTATTTCAGGGAGATTGTCACTTTACTTGAACCATCCCATTTCACTTTTTTTTCTCCGTCCCACCAGGCGACGGCACTATCGACTTCCCCGAGTTCCTCACCATAATGTCCCGCAAGAGGAGGGAAACAGACAGTGAAGAGGAGATCCGGGAAGCCTTCAGGGTGTTTGACAAGGATGGCAACAGCTCCATCACTACTGCTGAACTGAGACACGTCATGACCAACCTGGGTGAAAAACTGACAGACGAGGAGGTGGACGAGATGATCCGTGAGG
>JAPXFY010000012.1:19440698-19453198 GCA_030674185.1 Monoplex corrugatus
ACCTTCCAACTTCAGTTGGATATTTTACCCACTTGATTACAGCATCAATTATCAGAATATTTATTTTCCATTTTCAGAGCAAACATGGGCAGTATTGTAAAGTGAAGAAGAGACAAGACGGGGAAAGCTGGAACTGATAACAGTGTAGCACACAACATACTCCAGTCATGTTTTCCACACTTGTCTGCCATCCCTTCCACTGGCCTTCGCTGTGTGTGCATGACGATGCTTGGATTGTGTAACCCCAAACCTTAAACCCTTTGACTCCCAGACCCTATCCACCAACTGCAAAAACTTAATCTTTTTGACTTTTTCACCTTATCCATTAGCTTCCTGCAGGAAGTGAAGGAGTCAAAGGTTTTAAGTTTTTGCTTTGCAAGTATGATTGGTACTGAGGGTGCTGGTAGACAAGGTCCGGGAATCAAAAGGTTAATCCCTTTCACTCCCTCAGAGGGTTTTTTTCACTGTTCAATGTTTCTTAAGTCCTTTAAACCCTAATTGGGGTATGGATGTTAGCAGTAAATCTATGAAAATCCAGTGACATTTACATATAACATGAAGCAGGAAGAATTTTGTAATGATTTAACAGAAAAAAATTGAAATTGCCTCATGGTCGGATACTGAAATATTCAGAAGATAACTAAGAATTTTACAAAAATGTCATACTTTTTGATAATTTTAATTGATGTATTTTCCTTCCAGAAAAAAAAGTTACACAATGAGAACATTGATTTAACTCACATTTTGTGTGGAATAAACATCGATTAGTCATTATGGAATTTAGTACATTCAAGTATAATGTGAAACTCATCGTCCAAGGCATTTTCATCACAAAACATATTCTGCTTTGTTTGATTACCCATTTGCATCTTCGTAAGTCAGTCTCAGCTTTGTGACAGCTGAAATGAAATTTAACCACAGAAAAAGTATAAGTAGCTGGTAACTGTGTAAACTGTTTCTTTATTCCAAGTCTTTTTTGAAATTTATACACAGCTTGTGACAGTGGTATCAAAATGTAATCAAAGGAAAAACGTAAGTATCTGGTGTCTGTGTAATATGTTTCTTTATTCAAAGCCAATTTTTTAAATGTTGATTCTATATGCATTTACTACAGTTTTCCAAAGCTCTATTCCAAACATGCTGGTAACCATCCTGGAGTGAGTGAGCCCATACACACTGAGGCATATTGTTTCTTTGAAACTATCTTAGTTTCTGACTCTTGTGTAGATATCTCGCTTCATACATTACACTTCCCTTTGAACAGACTAGGCCTAAGATGCACAGCAAAGAAAACAGAACAGACAAAGCAATTAGCAGATAGGTAGAGGGAATGAAAAGGTTCTGTCATGATTCGTGCCTATTTTGTTTACTACTCAACCATATGTTCCATTCAATGATTCTTCCAATCCGTCATCATCGTTTAGAAAACTACATCCAAGTTTTTCAGGGCTATTGGGTGGTAGTGGTGGAGAATGCAACTTTCATTGTAAAGTATTTTATCCACAAGGTGTACCATCAGAAAATCAAAATGTTTCACATGAATTGAAAGCTTATTTATTTCATAAAAAGCAGTGTCAGATATAGGTATGTATCTTGTTTTTGGTCTCAAGTAAATCTAGAATAATACTGGATGGAGAACGAAAATAGCATTGACACTTTTGTTAAGAAGATCGCCAGTTACAACATTTGGCTTTTAAGTGGTAGAGTGGTTACAAGGTGTGTTTTTTTCATAAGTAAATTGAGAATATCACGGAGAGAAAAGAAAAATAACCGTGATAACAGATGCTAAATTTCCTGATAAAAGATGGAACTTTATGATTACTAATCTTAGAATCTGCTTCACAAAATTAAAGCAGATTAAAGATGGAAGGTTTCCGATAAATATTCTTAAAATCTGTCTCACAAGTCACAGCAGTGTAAAGATGGTAAATTTCTGATGAATAATCTTAGAATCGGCTTCAACAAATCACTACAGTTAACAATGGTATTTGCTGAGGACAAACAGAACATTGATTTCTTTAAGCGTTGTTTTCGGCTGCTTTCGAGTTTTTGCAATCTGTTACTATTCTGCATTTTTTCAGGTTGTTTTCACATAAAAATAAAAACGAATTTTATTCACATCTGGTTTGCGGTATTGCGTTTTCATTTCTCCTCTCTCTCTCTCCTCTCTCTCTCTCTCTCTCTCTTCTCTCTCTCTCTCTCCTCTCTCTCTCTCTCACCACACACACAACACTTTTTTCTCTCTCTTTCTCTCTCTCTCTTCTCTCTCTCTCTCTGTCTCTCTCTCTCTTCTCTCTCTCTCTCTGCCTGTCTCTGTCTCTCTCTGTCTATGTCTCTGTCTCTGTCTGTCTCTCTGTCTCTCTATCTGTCTCTGTGCCTCTGTGTATGTGTGTGTGTGTGAGTGTGTGTGTGTGCATGTGTGTGTGAGTGTGGTGTGTGTGAGTGTGTGCGGTGCGTGTGTGTGTGTGTGTGTGTTGTCTGTCTGTCTGTCTGTCTCTGCCTCTGTACCTCAGGCTTTGTCTCTCTGTCTCTGTCTTTGTCTCTATCTCTCTCTGTCTCTCTCTCTCTCTCTGTTTCTCTCTCGCACGCGCGCTCACTCGCTTGCTTGCTGGATATTTGTATACAGGTATGAGTGCACCAGTCAATCCATGTACATGTGTGTGAATGCTTCTTCATGGGAAGTGAATGCACAGTAAGAGACAAACGGGTTCAAGTTCAGGTTCATGTTGCTTATAGCCCAGCCGACTACTACAGCCATATCAGGGCTAACACCTCGTCAAAAGACAAATGGGTTTCATGTCAGTCCAGTGCTTAAAATAATAATGATAGATTCATATAGTGCAACATCCTGGAAGCGTACGCCTAAGCAACTTGCACTTTGGAGAAAATGTTTACATAAAATGTAAACCTACGATCTAATCATTTAGGGAGCCATTTCTGAACTGTTTATAGTAAAACTGATGCAACTTGTGTTGAGATAAAACACATACTTTTAGGCAATGTTACTATGCACAATATCAGAATGACGAAAAATGGATTCTAACGTAGAGCAGCACGGATGCTATGTCTTCACAAGGCTCAGACGTGTAGATGGGCCTATCACAATTCATACGGATTCGACGATTGTGTAAGGAAGTAGGTGTGTGTCATATAGAACAGTTTGCTACTGGACTGCTAGTTACACACAGGGAAAAACTGACTTGAAAGACAAGGGTCGATGTGGACGTCCAAGTGAAGCCCTGAACACACGAATTGTTCAGCTTGTAAAGAGAACAGTTCAAGAGAACCATATATTTCGCTTCGTGAAATAAGTTAACTTTACGTTGTTTCATATTGCACTGAGGAACGGACCCTGCAGTATGGTCTCAAAATAAGGAAAATAGCTGCCATATGGATTTCCCAATTTCTGACACAGGACCAGAAAAACGAAACCGAGAGTTCTAAGTGAGTGCTTGAAATGTTTAAGCCAGAGGGCCTAAAACGACAATGCGATGTGATCACAGGTGACAAAACGTGGATTACCTTTTATAGAATTCTGAACAAACGGTCCAGTCAAATGTGAATCAGTGTTAATGATGGAACACTAGTTGCACTAAGACCTAGCTTTCAAAGCTGGAAGATATTTTTTACTGTTTTCTTCAACTCCAAAGGCTCTGTACGGATCGCTAACTTGTCTGAAAAGTGTACACTTGCGTTAGATAATATGTAGAGAGTGTTTTGTCCAGAGTTGTCCATCTCTGATCAGCGTCTGAATGTAGGTACCAGTAAACTGCTCCTTTTATATGACAGCGCAAGTGCCCATGAAACCAGGATCACTGTGACCTATCTACAAAAGCAATTCATTTGAGTTCTCTCTCATCTAGCCCACAGTCCTAACTTAATCCCACGCGACTTGTTGTTTCTTTTTCTGATGTAAAACCTGATTAACAAGAAATTTCAGAGTCCAGACCTTCGGAAAATCAGCGAAATCACAGCCTGTCAACAATCATTTGATTTTTGGCTGAGGAAACTGAAACTCTATGTGGAGAAAATTCATTGAAAGATTAAACATTTCACGTACATTAGACTTCCCAGTTTGGTTGTGCAAAATCATTATTATTTATTATTATTATCATTGTTATCATCATTGTTATCATCATCACAGCAGCAGCAGCAGCAACATTATTATCAGTATTATTATTATCATCATTATTATTATTATCATTATAGTATTATTTATTATTATTGTTATATCATTATCATCATGATATGATGATGATGATGATGATGATGAGATGATGATGATGATGATAACTGATTGATTACTAGTATAGTTGTTCTTGTCACTTTTATTTTTGTTCTGTTATTATCATCAATTTACTGCTATTATCTAATGAGGACCAAAGCTGTCTAGAAGAATATGGTGCCAAGATCAGAAATCTAGGCAAGTTTGGTTTCACATATCTTGAAGTCTACTCAGGTTCCAACTGGGAGCTAATGAAGTTTGTAAAGAAGGCGCTGGATATTATCATATTTATGAGCTTTAAATTAGTCTTGCAGTAAAATTTTGCCAAGACTGTATTGTGGACATCCAGAAAGTACATAATTGCAATAGTCTAATTTTGATAGGACAAAGGAACACTCCAGTGATCTTGCTGTGTGAGTTGATAAGTGTGTGCGGAAAACACCAACAAGGGGATTTAGAAAGGCTGAGTAACAAATCTAATGTTCGAGACATGAGACTCGAATGATAGATGATCACAGAACATAAAACCTAAAGTTTCTAGCTGAGGGTGTGAAGACTGTTTGGGGATTATCAACACGCATGAAAGTATTCTTACAAGGACAAAGATAATGTTTCTTGTCACCTGATGAGAGGGTTTTTTCTGTCATCATTTACTTTGCTATTTGACACAGACTGTACATATTTGAGATACATTTGTCAATGACACAGACTGTACATATTTGAGATACATTTGTCAATGACACAGACTGTACATATTTGAGATACATTTGTCAATGACACAGACTGTACATATTTGAGATACATTTGTCAATGACACAGACTGTACATATTTGAGATACATTTGTCAATGACACAGACTGTACATATTTGAGATACATTTGTCAATGGCACAGACTGTACATATTTGAGATACATTTGTCAATGACACAGACTGTACATATTTGAGATACATTTGTCAATGACACAGACTGTACATATTTGAGATACATTTGTCAATGATGTGTATGAAGGGTAATAATCGTAAAGTTGTGTATTATCCACAAATGACTGACTGGTGATAGAACGTCTGTTCACCAAAAATCAAAAAAATCAAAAGAAAAAAAGAAAGGGGTATTGGATATAACACGGAGAGAATTGGACTTAGCACTGAGCCCTGTGAAAATCCTAAATGTATGTCAGCGCAATTTGAGTAATGGTCATTGACACAAACAGTATGTTTTCTGTTAATGATGTAAAATTTGAACAATGCAGGTGCTGAATCTAAAATATCGTCAAGATTTTCTTATATATACAGAAGAATGCCATGGTCTAAGATGTCAAATGCAGCAAAAAAAATCAGAATAGACACAATACCATTATTGAAAGTAAGCAGATTGTCACTTTCTGTGACCAGGAGTGCCATTTCAGTACTGACAATACATGTATAGACGTTAAACAAACTTGGGAGAGTATAGCAAATCATTGGCTGTCAGATTAACACAAACATGTTGCCAAACAATTTTTCTTGAGAGAAAACAAATTTGGTACAGTTAAACAAGAGAGAGAGAGAGAGGTGTGTGTGTGTGTGTGTGTGTGTGTGTGTGTGTGTGTGTGTGTGTGTGTGTGTGTGTGTGTGTGTGTGTGTGCGTGTGTGTGTGTGTGTGTGTGAGAGAGAGAGAGAGAGAGAGAGGTACAGAGAACAAGAAAAACAGAAATGAAAAAAAAACATATTTCAGTTAAGAGAGCGTGAACATATCAATGTGTAGTATGCTTTTACATCTAGCCCTTGCCTGAATGGGGTCCATACTGAATATAATCATACATGATTCTACACCATTATCTCAAAGATGTAATTATCACAGGGAAGCAAATACACATAAAAATTAAATCTGAAGTTCCCTAGTTATGCAGCATGTATGCAAACAGTAGATTATTGGACAGGTAGATCAGAGCAGTAACGGATGGCCTTGGTGCTCAGCACATAAGACATGTCACACATCTGTATAAAGGCTGCCTGTGTGCATAGATGACTAGTACTTGATGCTGCATTGCAAACATTTGTTTCCTCGCTCTTACCTTGCATGACAGAGAGGGAGAGGTAAGGGGAGTGTCGTATCAGTTTCTAGTCTCAGCGTTATGTTGTCATGGTCTCCGTAGACCTGGATCTAATCACTAGCAACGTGAGTTACGTCCCTTCACATGTTCGTATGCTATTGATTTAGTATAATGGTATGGACATACATATTATGATATAATAATAATAATAATAATAATGTTTATTTATATAGCGCATATTCCATGCAAACATGCTCACCAGCGCTTTACATTTCGCAAAACAAAAAATGTTCACAACTACGTATACAATGAGAAAACAACCACCATCAAAGCTACACAAGTAAGAAGATACATCAAAAACCACAGAATATTCAAGTTCAAACACTGACTTACGCAATGAAACAACAACAAACCTTTCGTAATAATAATAATAATAATAATAATGAGCATTTATATAGCGCACAGTCCAAAAAATTGCTTCTGGCGCTTTACAAGTACACACACACACACACACACAGACACACACACACACACACACACACACACACACACACAGACACGCACGCACGCGCGCGCGCACGCACACACACACACAACCACACCACACCACCACCATACACGATCGCAGGTTGTCAATATCATAAGCATAAAGAAGAAGCACCACGAAGAGGAGAAGTCAGCACGAGAACAGATGTGTTTTGAGTGAGGTTTTGAAAGAGGTAATAGACTCTGCGTGCCTGAGAGGAGTTGGTAGGGTATTCCACGTAGTGGGAGCCTGGTAAGAGAAAGATCGTTGGCCATAAGTTTTTGTCCTCACAGAGGGAATGCGGAGAAGTCTAGTGTCAGATGAAGAGCGGAGAGAGCGAGAAGGAGTGTAAATGTGAACAAGTTCAGAGAGGTATTCAGGGCCAGTGCCAGAGACAGCATGGTAGGTCAGTGAAGAAATTTTGTAATCTATCCTGTCTGAGATGGGAAGCCAGTGAAGTGAGTGAAGCAAAGGAGAGACATGTTCAAATTTAGAGGACCTACAAACCAGACGGGCGGCATTATTCTGTATTCGTTGAAGTCTATGTAAGAGATGTTTAGGAAGTCCAACCAAAAGAGAGTTGCAATAGTCAAGTTTAGAGAAGATGAAAGCACAGACTAGAGTTTTAGTAGCGTCAGCAGACAGGAGGTGGCGGACAGAGCTAATCTTCCGAAGTTCAAAGTAAGCACTTCTACAAACATTTGAGATGTGTTGCTGAAAAGAGAGGGTTTGGTCAAGAGTGACCCCAAGACTGCGAACAGCGGAAGAAAAGGGAACTGTGATATTGCCCATTTCAAGAGAAGTGGGCAAAGATGGTTGGCTGAGAAATTTCTTGGGGCAAGCTAGGAGGAGTTCCGTTTTGTCATCATTTAGCTGAAATTTATTTTGTGTCATCCATACCTTCAGGTCTGAAATGCACCCCTGCGTCCGAGCCATCAGCCCATCAATTTCATTAATGGAAGCCGACTGATGAACCTGAGTATCATCAGCGAAGCTCTCATGTGACATGGCGTGACGACTGATGACATTGGACACAGGTGACGCATACAGCACAAAAAGCATGGGTCCCAGAACAGACCCTTGTGGGACGCCGGAAGACAGAACAGATGGTTCAGAAGAAACACCCTTCACACAGACAGTTTGAGTGCGATCGACTAGATAGGATTGGAACCAACTCAGAACAGAACCACAGATGCCAAAAGAAGTTTGAAGTCTGGACAGAAGGATAGAATGATCAATAGTGTCAAAGGCAGCGGAGAGATCTAAGAGAGCAAGAATGGAAACTCGGTCATTGTCAAGACCGAGAAGAATGTCGTTGACTATCCTCAGGAGAGCTGTTTCAGTGCTGTGTGACTGCCTGTATGCTGACTGGTGTGGATTCAGGAGGTGGTTGTGAGTGAGGTGGTCTAACAGTTGGGAAAGAACGATTTTCTCAAGAACTTTAGAAAGGAATGACAGATTAGAAACGGGTCTATAATTCTTTAAACAGTTCCGATCTAATGATGCCTTCTTTAAAAGTGGCCGAACAATTGCTAACTTAAAGATGGGTGGAAAACAACCAGAGGAGAGAGAAGTATTCATGACGTGAGTTATCTGGGGTAACAAAACATCAAGACAGTCAATGAGACAAGCTGTTGGCACGGGGTCAAGTTCACATGACTTTGGATTACAATTCAGACACATTTTCTTAACAAACTCTTCTGTGACTGGCTTAAAGACATGCAAATTAGGACCACGATATACTCTGTCATCGGGTACACGAACAGGGGGAACAACAGCAGAATCAAGTTTTTCACGGATCAAAGCAATCTTGCTTGCAAAAAAGTCTGCAAATTTCTGAGGAAGTTCATGCACTGAATAAATTGTTGGAAGAGGAGAAGTGTCTACTTTGCCAAGGATATTGTTTGTGACACCAAATAACTGCTTAGCTGTTGTGCATGCAAGAATCTGTGAGGAGAAGAATGCTGATTTTGTACGATGAACAATGTTAGTCACTTTGTTCCTGGCGAGCTGAAAGATCTGTCTATGAACAGTGAGTCCAGTAGTGAGTCCATTGTTTCTCCGCTTTCCTACGCTCACGCTTGGCCTCTAACAGTTCAGGTCCTACACTATTGTACCATTGAGAGTGTGGACGGTCAGAGACCAGACGACGCGTCGCTGGGGCGTGTGTGTCAAGCGTAGAGCGAAGGACACGACAGAGTTCATCAGCTGTGGGCTCAGACGGCATGTCGGCTACAAGCGATGTCTTGAAGGCTGTGGTGTCCAGAGAAGCCAGTCTGCGCACTCGCCTGTAGGTGCGGGGAACAGGGGGCTTGAAGAGGTTTAGGGAACATAAAACACAAAAATGGTCAGACGACAAGTTATGGTCTACGGTTGTCGACTTTAGGAGGTCGTCCTCCTCCCTGTAAACCACCCAGTCCACGATGTGACCACGAGTGTATGATATCATCCTACAGGGAGGGGGGTGCACACGTGGACAATAAGCTGAGATTGTTGATATGAGGTAAGAGTGAGGAAGGGGGTGTTTGGAGCGCAGCATCAAGTATCGATCATATGCGTACACAGGCAGTTATAATGTGGCATGCTTGACTAGCTAGCTGTGCTGCACATAAGCTACCACCAATTGCAACACTGATCCATGAGCTCAGTATATTGTTATTGGCATAACTACCACACAACTGAAGAATTAAGGGTCTAATGTTTATGTCCACCTGTTTTCCTGTGATAGAAACATGAATATAATAACATTAAAATTTCAAAGAAACGGACTTAAGATTTTATACTCAGTGTTTAATCACTATAAAATGTATGTTAGTAATTGATCTGATTGTTTGATAGCAGAGGAGATAATTCAAGGGATGTGATATATAACTGTCTTAAATATTGAGAAACTAAAAAATTCCTACGTTGTTTTTAAAAGAGTTTTCCAGAGGGTAGGTCCTGAGTAAAGGAGGCTGAATTTACAAAGATCTGTTCTTGGGATGGGTGTAATTAATTTTCTGATTTTCCACACAAAGAAACTTCTGAAGAACCAAGCGAATCTTCTGTCTAATATATCCTGGTAGCAGGCAGTATGGGAATCATTGTCATGAAAAAATGATAAAGATGGATTGATCATATCATTTGAAGCCAGTAGGATAACATCATATGGACTGGCCATCACTGGACACAAGAAAGAAGCCCTATTATTTCTCTGACCATGAGGCTTTCCTTTGCTTCTTCCACTGCCTCCAAGACTATTTTCTGCCAGTCTTCAGTTTGGTCTGGACTGATCTCACAACCTTATCTCTCAAGTCCTCAAACATGCTTAGAAACCAAACCTTTCCCACCTTACATCCCTCGATGATGGATTTCAGGGTTAATCTCAGATTTGCTTAGTGAAGATAAAGCACATTATTAGTGAGACCTGGTGGGACTCGAGCCATTTTCCTGTGTGTTATTGATTTTGGCCTCCACTGATTTCAATTTCAGCTAGCCGTTTCACTTAACATATATGTTCAAAACAAATTCAGTGCTCTGGAGAACGTTTGTGACAGTATGGAACAATGAACAATGAACAAATTTGAAAAACTCGATAAATGAAGCTTGTGGGGAATTGAAAGAAAAGCAAAAAAGAACTGGATAACAAAAGAAATTTTAGGTTTGATCGCAAAACAGAGGAGGGCAAAAGGAAACGAGGGAGAAATAAATACATACTAAGAAATCTTATCATACATACCACATACCTAAGATACTTGTAAAGACCACTTTTACCTATGTCATATCTTAGAGAAAAAGAAACTTGCTAATGCAATCACACAGAACAACCTTCTCAGTGGATGGGTTGTGGCAATGGGAAAACATATTAACAAAATCGTCGAGGTGTTTGCGCAAGAGGGATCAATATTTCGCGTGGAAATTCTTTTTTTTTTTCTGTTTTGCACCTCTCTCACTCTCCCTTACTAACCATCATCCCCTACAACTATACACACCCCTCCCTCTTACCCCTCACCCCTCTCCACTCGAAAGGTGAGCTGTCGCAGTTTTCCAAAACATCTCTGCAACTGAAGATGGGCCACGGCGACAGTCTCTCTCACTATAAATAGACCGCCTTCCCACCTTTTCTTCCGATTCCGATCCGTCGCTGTCACTCCACGTTTTCCTGTCTCATCACTGGTATCATCTGCTGTCGCCTTTGTTGAACTGTCTTCTAAATCCTCCATGGTAAGTCATTAGATTTATTCATCTTGTGGTAAACGTTTTTTGCTGAAAGAAATGATGATGTTATGATTGATATGACTATATTTTCTGCTTGTGTGCAACAGTTTTTGGTGTTTTTTTCTCAAAATTACGTCTCAGCACTCAGAATAAATTCTGTTTTGCACTAACGCTACTAATGCCATGTAATGAGACTAAATGCAAAATGAGCGTTGCATTAGCCATGAGCAGGCACGTCATCCCTATGACTTTGCAAGGTTTTGAGTTCCAATCCAGCTTTTGGGTTATATATCATATACATTTATCACTCTGTTGGTGGAATAATCATGGTTACACTGTTATGAAATGTGTCTAAATTTGAAGCGTTTGATGACAAAAAGATAAACGATAATGATAATAATGTTGATTACTGTAGTAATATAATAATAATGATAATGATAAAAAATAATAATAGTAAGAATAATGATGATGATGATGATTATGACGATGACGATAAAACAATAACGAAAATGACAATGATAATGTTATAAATGATGGATGAAACTACAAACAACCAATCAGTATAAACTTACCTAACTACATTTACTGACATCACTCTCAGTCTGTATGACACATAGCTTCATCTGCTTACCAAAAAGAACAAATTATTGTCTGCTTTGTCACAGCATCACCAGCCTATCCTCCACTCTTGATGAAAGGAAAGCACACTCACACACACACAAGCATACATGCACACATATACACACACATCATGGCATTAGAAAACATGACAAAACAGAGATTCCAACAACAAAAAAACACCATTACAATTTTATCACCAGTTTCCTCGTCACTGTTCCTCCAATTTTGTTTTCCATTACTTTAATGTTCTCTTATCTCTGATTCAGAAAATACCCAAACATTTTTCATTCTACGCTGTAAAACTTCGTGCAATATCGCTTTCGAGATAGTGCCAATGACTTTTTCGTTTGGTGATGGCTCTTGTTTTTCTTTCATGGTGGATTTTGACCACTTTCTCTATCACGTTTTGTGTAAGATAATGAATATGATTCATACTTGGTTTGCAAATGAATGATTTTTTTATGATCATTGTATTCATGGAGGTTACCTTTGTGCACACCTTTTTTTTTTTTTTGGTCCCATTTTCTACGCCACCTCAGTGGCCACAGAAGCTGGAACAGTTTTTCCAATGCGATGATGATGATGTTGATGAGGATGATAATCAAGATGCTATGGAGTTCCTCTAGAATTAAGATGTGTGTGTGTGTGGTGTGGTGTGTGTGTGTGTGTGTGTGTGTGTGTGTGTGTGTGTGTGTGTGTGTGTGTGTGTGTGTGTGTGTTGTTTGTTTTTGTGTGTAATATTCTGCATGTGGTATTGCATATCTTTCTCTTCTCTCTCTCTCTCTCTCTCTCTCTCTCTCTCTCTCTCTCTCTCTCTCTCTCTCTTTCTCTCTTGTCTTCTTTTCTTCTCGTCTGTCTTCTCTCTCTCTCTTTTCTTTTCTCTCTCTTCTTTCTCTC
>JAPXFY010000012.1:19458198-19475698 GCA_030674185.1 Monoplex corrugatus
CATGCCCACTAAAGACAGAATAAGCAGACTAAGAAACAGCATGCTGCCTATACAACATGGACGAAACAATGAGTATGCAGGCGTGCAAGAAAAATGGGACTCTAAAGCAAAAAAAAAAAAACCAAAAGTTAAAAAAAGGACAGAGGTAGAATTTAGTGTCCTGTTTATTCTGAAGGATTTTAAAGCGAATATGATGGTTGCTATACGAGTTTAACAGTAACCATTACATTGCCTATCTGTGCAAGACCTTGTCAAGGTCGTAGGACTTATGCACATGTGTAGGGTTTATGCCATGATCATTGAGGATCTTATCCATAGCATTTGGAAATTGTTCTGAGCGCTGGGACGTCATCTTGACAAACTGAAACTGAAACATTATTTGTGTGTGTGTGTGTGTGTGTGTGTGTGTGTGTGTGTGTGTGTGTGTGTGTGTGTGTGTGTGTTTTGTGTTTTGTGTGTGTGTGTGTGTGTGTGTGTGTGTATTTTGCAGAGTTTGTGAGTATGATGACTAGCAAGTGAATGAACAAAAGCCTTCAACAGCCAGTGATCATTAACATGTAGGTTTGTGTGTGTGGTGTGTGTGGTGTGTGTGTGTGTGGTGTGTGTGTGTGTGTGTGTGTGTGTGTGTGTGTGTGTGTGTGTGTGTGTGTGTGTGTGTGTGTTATGCAGAGTTTGTGAAAATGATATCAACCAAGTAAATGAACAGATGACTTCAACAGCCAGTGATCATTAACATGCGGTTGGTGTGTGTGTGTGTGTGTTTGTGTGCGTGTATGTGTGTGCGTGCGTGCGTGCGTGCGTGCATGCGTGAGTGCGTGCGTGCATGCGTGTGTATGTGTGCGTTTTGTGTGTGTGTGTGTGTGTGTGTGTGTGTGTAGTGGGCGGGTGTGTGTGTGTGGGCGGGCGTGTGTGTGCACATATGCGATTGCGTGTGCGTGCATGTGTGTGAAATGAGTACCACCAAAGGTGACAGAGTAGAGACAAGTTTGACGCTCTTGTGATGTTAGCACCACAGCTGTTAATGTCATTACAAAGTATGCATGGCTAATAGTCAGAGAGATTTAGCACTTGTAAGTCGTGGAAACTGTGTGTGTATTATGGAATTTCAGGGCGTATTTTTCCACTGTGAAAAGTTGTTTATTTTCCATGGTTTCGAAAGTAACGAGAATCAACGAGAATGGACGTGTAAATGTGTCACAATGAGATTTTTTGATGATCTTTCAATCATTTCAGTTTTTTTTTACAATTAACAGACACCAACAAACAATGTGACATCAGTTGATGACATCAAGGAAAAGATTATGTTAATACTTGAACAGCATATAAAATACATAAACACATATGACAATTTTTTAAACAGAGGAATTTTCAGTTGTCATGTGGAGCTCGGATTTCGTAATTTTACAAACACACACAAATATTGATATCCTTCTCGCTACTAAAGCTTTTGTTACTAATATTATGCAACTCTCTCCTATTTTGTTATCGCACTATGGCAAAAGACTCCCTCTTAGAAGAGCATCTTAGTTTAAGACGATAAGCTGTCAGGACAAGATGTGAATACAGTATGGTGCGATGTAATGCAAAGCGTAATCAGCGTATTAACATCATGATTGTTTTCTGATATGCCGTTTATCACTGTGATGATTTTTTTTACCAACTGGTTCATGATGCCACGAATTTTCAGGGAACTTTCTGTAGCTGGTGCCATTGAACTTTCAGTGTCATTCCAGGACCTTCACCAGTTGGTGCTGTTGAATTTTCAGCCTCGTTTGGGGACCTTCTGAAGTCGGTGCTGTCGAATTTTTAACCTCTTTGGAGATCCTTTGTAGTTGGTGCTGTCCAACATTCAGCCTTGTTTGGACATAGTCTCTTGTTGGTGCTGTCACATTTTCAGCCGCTTTCAGGGACTTTCTCTAATTTGTGCTGACACAATTTTCAGTGTCATTTGAAGTCGTTTTCTAGTCACTGCTATCGAATTTTTATCCTCCTTGGGAACCTTCACTAGTTAGCGATGTCAGATTTTCTGCCTCCTTGGGGATCTTATGTAATTGGTGCTGTCGAATTTTTCGATTTTTTAGGATCGTTTGGAATCAGTTCCATGAAATTTTCAGCCTCATCACGAGATATGTGTGAAAGCCTCACAAGGAGGCAGAAAGTTTGTCATGGTGCCAACTGGTGAACCTCAAATATAAAACATTTGCTCAGTGTAATCGATGTTTATTGATTTAATTTAGCGTTCCCGTCTTCTGGAATGCCAGTATCACGTTATTTTGCTGATACTATGCAGGTGCTATGTTGCTGCACAACCTGCATACGCTGTCTTTGGTAGGCGTCTGTGTTGTTTGATTCCATGGTTCCAAAGGCCACTAGACACTGACATGACTTACAGGATCTTTAATTGTGTACTTAATGTTGTGTATGTTTGTCTATGCACACGAAGGGTTTTAGGGATTAATGGGTCTGCACACATGTTGACCTGGGAGATCTGAAAAATCTCCACCCTTTACCCACCAGGTGGGAGGTACCCAGGCAGGACTGAACTCCAGACCCTCTGATTGGAAGCTTGACTTTTATCCACTTGACTATCAAGCCCATAATGACAATGTTCTTTACCATTTTCAGAGCGAACAGGGCAGTGGTATAATCTGAAGAAGAGACAAGACAAAGAGAGCAGGAACTGACCACAAAACAAAACAAAAGAAAAAAGGCAGCGCGCAACAGACTCCAATTTTGCCTTCCACACCATTCCACCATCTCTTCCACTGGCCTTCACTTTGTGTGCATTATGGTGCTAGGACTGTGAAACGTTAAACCAGAACCTCTTTCGTTCCCTCGCCCTATCCAGTTACTTCTTTACAAGGAGGCTGGTGGGTAGGAACAGGGAGTAAAATGATTATTTTATGCCTTGTGCCTATTTTATTACCATTGCTCAACAATACACTCCATCGAAAAACTCTTTCTCTCCATCATCTTCATCTAGAAAACTACACTTGTGTGGGTCTTTTGTTGTTGTTGTTTGTTTGTGTGTTTATTTGTTTGTTTTTGTTTGTTTGTTTGTTTGTTTGTTTTGTTTTGTTTTTAAGAGGAAGGGGGATGCTGGTGGTGAAGAGCACAACTTTTCATTGTAAACTACTTCAGCCACAAGGTGTACCATCAGAAAATTAAAATATTTTACTAGAATTGACATCTTTTTCATGTATGAAAGGGAGTGCAAGATACATGTATGTATGTTACTTTTGATCTCAACTGGCTCTAGGGTAAGAGCAGACAGGGCACGGAACAACTGCTGACATTTTGTGTGTTTCCTCTTCTTTTGTAGATGGCACTGTTGTTTCATCCATGAAGATTTTAAAGGGAGTCTTTAGTAAACATTTCTGATGTCACTGCTGCTTTCAAAATACTCACCATAACCAACATGAATAGTATTGGAGAAATTGTTCAGCTCATTGATTGGCCCATTTCCAAATTGATGCAGTCTTTCGTGTACTTCTTTACGATGAACTGCACTAAAAGGCATGAAAATGCTTCTTCAGCATTTCTCGTACGTTCTTTGGGACATGATGTATCTTAATAGTTAGTTAAATTGTCTTGTGCAGGACTGATCCATATGCATGTGCCAGATCGATACACCCGATCTTGGTTTGGGAAGATGACGGGTTTTATTTTTGTTTTTTGTTTTGTTGTTGTTGTTGTTGTCGTTGTTGTTTTTATTTTGAATAGTATATTCAGTTTGGGGTAAACAATTTTGCTAAGTATTTGGTGTCAGATCTATGTACAATTTTGTACTTTTGTGTGCTTTTGTTGGACTCAGAATGAAAACCAGAAGAACAAGAAAACCAATGTAAGCGCTTGTTTTGTTTTGTCTTGTTGGATACGCGCTTACATTGGTTTTCTTGGTCTTCTGGTTTGTGTTTGCTTGGGCGCGGGCAGTCAAACTTGTTTTGGACTCAGAATGGTTTGGAACTAAGTGAATTTTGCCGCTACTATTCCTTCTGCTACTTGATACTATTGCTACTGTTACAACTGTTTTTAAGACTAGTGCTTCTTCTTTTTCTTCTTGCCCCAGACGTCCATTATTACATGTACAGTAATAAGAAACAAGGGGATCTACACCATGTTCCCTAAACAAAATATCAAAGTTAATAATCATAAATGATAACAACAATCACTATATCATCAGCAGCAGCATCATCATCATTAATGCTATAATAATGATAATGATAACAATAATGATATTATTGCTATTATTGTTATTATTATTATTATTATTATTATCATCACCATCATCATCACCATCAAATTACTTTTTTTTTTATTGTAAATGTCAATAGCCAAGCTGAGTCATATCAAGACTACTACTGTATAAAGACATGCATAGAAGCTCAATGACTCTAGAAGAAAATAAAAAATCAATAAAGTTAAAGAAATTCTTCCTGGCCTTGGTCATTTGATCCAATTTCTCACCAAGGGATTTAAAATGCAAACTTGAATACAAGTATATACATACATAATTAAATACAATAAAACATAAAAAACTGGCCTAACGTACTTAAACTTGCTTCTGCACATCTTATTTCCATAGGGCCAAAAATACAGTTTATACATTGTCTGTCCAAATGGAAAGTTTGTAAGGCTTGTAAGAATATACACAGATGAACGAACCAACAAGGCAGAAACCGATAGGAAGAGAGGACAATAAGCATAGGTGCAAGACAGAAACAAACAGAGTGAAAGAAAAAGGACGTTTCTAGCACGTATTTCTGGCTGGAAGGTGGGGATGCTACTTGTACAGCATCTCCATGGGTGGAATAGTAATAACTATGATGATGATAATGATGATACTAATAATTATATTCATGATGTTAATAACAATGATAATGATGATGATGATGATGATGATGATGATTGATGATGATGATGATACAAATGAGAGCAACAACAACAATAATAATAATAATTAATATCAATAACAACAACAACAACAATAATAATAATAATACCATTATCTTAATTTGGTGAAGCGCATATGGAACTGTCTGAGGGTGATCATTCTTCTTGAATAAGCTACACATTTACAAGATAGAGTATTAACTTAACAGAAGCACTGATACTTCACACACAAACACACACAAACACACACACACGCGCGCGCGCGCGCACACACACACACACACACACACACACACACACACAGGTAGAAAGAAACTCTAGGGAGAGCTAGACAACAGAAGGTCTTCAGAGAAGTAACCCCCTTTAGACAAGTGTTTCGGCCCTGAATTCCTTACACTCTCGGGGGGCCGGGCCACATCCAGGTCATGACTCCTGGATGCCCTTCTGCTGTTGTCTATTTTTTTTTTCCCACGCCGGGGAGCGAACCTGGGCGATTCTGCGCTTCAGAACTGCGGTACGCGGTTTTACCAATGTGCTAACGGGGCACACATCATCTGTAGGGAATTTAATCCTTATGAAGTTCACTTTTTTGGTTCCTTCTTGCCCAGATCCAGCTTGAGCTCCTTTCTGCTGCCTCTGCCATCGCTTTAAGGGCTCTAGTCCTCTTCTTCCCAGAAATGGCGAGTTGTTTCATGAGATCATAAGCGGAGGTGCCCACAAACCCTCTTGCCCCGACCTCTATGGCGAAGATTTTGACCCGCAGACCTGCTTTCTTCAGGGTGCTGGCAAGACCGGCGTATTTTTCGGTCTTGTAGATATGTGCTTCTTCCATTCTGCTTTCGTATGGCACAGTGAGTTCTATCAGAATCACTTGTTTCGAGGAGTCAGAGTGGAGAGCGATGTCTGGTCTCATGCCTGTCTTGCTGATGACATCTGGGTAATTTCTCCACTCTGGGAGGTCTGCTGTACACTCCCAGTCGACTGCTCCATCCAGAAGACCCTTTGGCAATGTGCTGGTTGTCATAGCACTTTCGGGCCAGACCTGTTTCCCTCCTGCTTTGTAGAACGTTGTCATAGCAATTGGTGCGTTTGGGGTCATGGTTTTTTCGCTAACCACATCTGTGATCACTTTCAGAACTTGGTTGTGCCTCCATGTATACCTTCCTTGGGCTAGCGCTACTTTGCAAGAGCTTAGGACATGTTCCACTGTTTGTTTCTTCTGACAGAGCGGACATGCTGGGTCGTCTGCTTTCCCCCATTTCACTAAGTTTGCATTCGAGGGGAGCAGGTCATATACAGATCTGAGGAGGAAGCTTATCCTTAGAGGAGCCATGTGCCACATATCGTTCCAGCTGAGACTTCTTTGGAGTGCACTGTCCCATGTTGTCCATTGCCCCTGTTGACCTTGCTGGACTGCCTTCTGCACTCTTTTGACATCTTCTTCTTCCTTCAACTCCTGTATGATCATGTCTCTTTTTTCCTTCCCTTTGGCTTTGGACCACCACTGCATTTTTGTTGCTCCCAGTCCCTGTCTGTTGGTTTGCGTGTGTCCAATTATTTCTTTGATGCTGAGGTTTCTCTTGGCATTGTTTACAGCCTCTTGGACTTTCCACTTTCTGCCAGTTCTCAGCTTTGGATGAACTGATCTCACGATATTGTCTTCCGATTCCTCCAGCATGCTCAACAGTCTTGCTTTTCCAACTTTGTATTCCTCCACTATGGATTTGAGAGGTAGCTTCAGCATTGCTTGATGACAGTAGAATGCAACATCAGTGAGACCAGGTGGGACACCGAGCCATTTTCTTGTGTATTTGTTGATTTTGGCTTCCATTGCTTCGACTGTGCTGGTGCAAATGTCATAGATTAGCAGTGGCCACAGCAGCTTTGGTATCAGCATGAACTGTAGACACCAGACTTTGTATTTGCCTGGCAGTCCGCAGTTATCTATTTTCTTCAGGCCTTCTTCTGCTGTTTGCTTGGTTTCACATCCCCTTTGTGTGTCTTTCAGGGAGTCATCATACCATCTTCCGAGACTTTTTACTGGCTCTTCTGTGACAGTGGGGATGGCTTGGTTGGCTACCATGAATTTGACTGAATCTGCCACTTTTCCTTTTCGCAGTGAGAGACTTCGGGATTTCTTAGGTTTGAACCTCATTCTTGAAGAGGCCACCAGCTCATCCAGCTGCTTTAAGATTTGGTGTGTCTCTTCCTCATCCGTGGACAAGACTGTTGTGTCATCCATGAAAGCTTTCAGAGGAGGCATCTGGTATCCATCTCCCAGATTCACTGGACCTGAACTCTTCATTGCAGCTTTCAAGATGACTTCCATTGCCAACACGAACAGTATGGGAGAGATTGCACAGCCCATTGCAATGCCCACCTCTAGGTCTATCCAGTCCGTGGTGTATTCTTTGGTAGAGAACCGCACAGTATATATTATATGCTTAGTTCTCTATAAAGAACACTCTAACCTATGTTAAATCTTAGGGAAAAATAAACTCACAAACGCAATCAACACAGCACGCCTTGAGTTGGTGGGTTGTGGCAACAGATGAAACATCACAAAAACGTCAAGGTGTTTGCACAAGTGTGATCAATATTTCCATTGGGCAAACCTTTTTTATGGCATGCATTCTCTCACTCTCATTTACCTTCATTGCCTACACGCACAGACCACACACACACCCTTAACTCGAAAGATGAGCAGTCTTAGTTTCCCCAAACATCTGTGCACAAAGGACGCGCCACTGCTATAATCTGTCTTACTATAAACAGACCACCGACCTTTTCCTGCGACTCGATTTCGTAGCCGTCATTCCACGTTTTCCTCTCTCACCTATTGTGTCATCTGTTATCGCTTTCGTTCGGCCCTCTTCGATATCCACCATGGCAAGTTAACAAATTATTCGTCTTACGTGAAATGTTTGTTTGCTGGTATTGGAAATGATGATTTATGACTAATAGGAATATTTTTATTGTTTCCACGCAACAGTTTTGGTTTCACATGATAAAGTTTCTGCGTTTGGAATGAGTTCCATATGACTGATGTCACTGATGCCATTAGATGTGAGAAAATCTAAAATGACAGTGGCACAGCCCTTATGTCAACACATAAGCTCTATGTGTTGGCAAGGTCTTGAGGTGCTATTTAGTGTGTGCATTATATATCGTATATATGTATCCATGTGTCAATAGAACATTCTAGGCGACATGTGTTTCTCAATTTGGAATGTTTGCTCAAATAAATAAACATATAGACGTAACGATAACAATCATAATAATACCGATAATAATAACAATAATCACACGAAGAAGAAGAAAGATTAAAAAAACTGAAAACATGGGTGAAAACATATGTAGCCACTTAAAGAAAACTTACAACAACTGCGCATAAAGCACATAACAGAAATCCCAGTAATCAATATGACAGATTACCTTATTTGCTCACCAGCATGAATAACCTGTTGTCTTTATTATCTCAACTCCTCCAGTCCAGACAGACAGACATGTACAGACACACACACACACAGACGCACATACACAGACGCACACACACACTCACATGCACACACACACAAGCACACACACTTCACGCACGCACATACAGAAACACAAACGCAAAACATGACACTGTGAAAAACACTATCAGTTTTTTCATTATATTGCTCTTTATTGTTTGTCTTTTGCATTCTGCAAAATTTATTTTATCTTTGATTCAGGAAAACCCAAATACTTTCCATTCCAGGCTTCAAGGGTCTGCACAGTGTTATTTTTAAGGCAGCACCAATGTTTATCTAATTTGTGATGGCGCTTGTTTTTATTTTGCAGCAGATGTTCAGGCAATTCATCTAATTACTCCTTTTTGTGTAAGACAAGCAATGGTGTGATGTCCCATGATGTGTTCATGAAGACATGATTTTAAGTATCTGAGGACTTTAGACTTTACAAGATGCAGAATCTTTGCTGAAATGGTGTAACCTGCAAGTTTGGCAACACGTTCATTTCCCTTAACACTGGACTGTCATGGATAATACATCCACATGAAGCTTTGTAGATTGATATTGCTCATTACTTTATGTCAGTCTGGGAATCCTACTCTGTTTTGCGCCTTTTGAAGAAGATTTATCCAATGAGTCAGGATAAAGGCTTCCCTTTCTTTCAGTTCATCATCCAGTGAATCTAATCACTTTAAACTACCCTTGACTGCCTCCATTTCCATTGTTTAACTAGTAGTTATTGTATCATATGTTGCGTTTCCTTCATGTTTAATGTTTCTGTTCTATTTGGCAGTGAAGCCCCATTCAGATTTGTTACTGATGATTGAACCATCAGTAAATATGATCACATCTTTAAGCTTGCAGCTGACTTGCTCAATCAGAAGTTGAAATTATGTATTAACTTTACTTTATGGCCACTAGCAACAATGTCTTCCAAGAGTTATTTGAATAATGGTTTGTTTTTTGTTTTTTCATTAAGTTATGTTGCGTGTCATTTGTGATGAAAATTTGTGTAGGCTTACTCATATGACACCATATGAAGGAACGTCATTCATAACCAATGAAGGTTCTCTGCTTACCTTACCGTCATTTTCACTTTCTATTTGAAGCCTGCGCAAAACCCTGTGCGCTGGCAAGATTTTGAAATGGGGAATCATGGATGGTGAATGGAGACTGTGAAACATACACATACACAACCAGAATGATTGAGACGTAAGATGTTGCAGACTGGGACTGAACTCAAGACATATGCGATCTTGAGTGCACAGCGATTATCAAAGGAGGAATTTGGCCCTTGTGCTAATATCTATACCACTGGAAATAAAATTTCATTTCATATCATTTCTCTCTGTGATCCTGTGATGTTAAAAGATGAGCAGTCGTGGGTAATGAGGTTGATGTCATTAACGTCATTGTGTGAAGTTCTGTTTCGTGATTTTGACAAACTAATGAATAAATCCTCAAACAGACATACAGGACGGGAGCTTCTACAGTGATTTAGCGTTCAGAATGCATGTAGATTGCAAAAGTTTGAATCCTCTGACTCCCCCACCCTACCCATCAGCTCCAAATGCGTAACCCTTTCACTCCCGTACTTGTCTTCCTGTGGGCAATAGAAAGACATAAGTCCGTCCAATATTTTTCCCTGGGTCTACCTGGTGCTCTTTCCCTCCAGCTTTCCTGTTGTGACCAGGTGCTCTAATTCCCATTTCATCATAAAATGGCCTATAATATTGCCTGTCTTTTCCTAATCTTCCTTATGACTGATCTTGTGTCTGCCTTCATCAAGACTGCAGGAAGCTGGTGGATAGGTTGAGGGAATCCATGGGTTAAGTTTTTGCAGTTGGTGGATAGGGTGTGGTAGTCAAAGGGTTAATTAAACAAAGTCCAAACTCCAAGCTTCAATCTAACCAAGCGACATTGTGGTAGCCTACAGTCTTCTCAGGTGGGTGGCCTTAGGGCAGTTTTTGACCTGACTGCCTCCTATGGCATGTCTGTCACGGGGACTTGGATTGAATGAACTTATGCTTCGTATGTTTCAGCGCTGCAGTGAAATGAGTGGCAAGCGGGTACTGCCACTGAATCTGGAGTTTGTTCGAGGTCTTGAAATGGGGAGGAGCCACGAAACAGACAGGGAGGTCTTCGGTTTGAATTTCCGTCAGTCCAAACACTTACTGTGAGATTTATTAACCCCAACCGATTCTTACCCAGAGCGGAGCGTGCTTTTGGCTCCTTGGGAATGCTAGGACCATTCTATCACGCCTCAACTTCTTTACGGATGGCCTCATTGAGGATGTTACTAAAATTTCCTGATCGACAATCGCTGATGAATGTATGTCTCGGCCTGGTTTGACGCCAGGATGATATCAAGAGAGACACCAGGATGATATTATCAACGAAAGCTTAGAGAGCAATCCTGTCATGTGGTGTCAATCTGAAATGAAACCCCATTATCCCCCATTCTCATCATCATAGCATTGTGGGGGGAATCCGATTCTGTGGCCCTCCATACCCTGCTCTCTTCATGTCCTCAGTTTCAGTGAGTTTGCAGCTGTGTTATAGAGTGGAACTCATTGACGTGGGACAGTCAGACAGTAGTGGTGCAGAAGATGAAACAGCAGGAAACCACACCAAAACAAAACAAAAACAAATGAAATGTCCTCTTCGGCACACGGTCTATATCTGTTTCGGTACAGCGGTCTGTCAATGGCAGCGCTGCAAAAGGCCTGGGACAGTACAAACCACAGGTTTTAGAAGCCTCAAAGTATATTGCATACGTCCATACCAGCCAATAGCATTGATGAAGTGAGACAGATGATTTTACCAGCAACAAGACGCAGGTCACCTGTCTCTCTGTACAGGTCTCAGGTGCGGTAAAATGGGTGTCATGCTTCTTACATGCTCACGCAATCAAAACATGTATAAAGCACTCGCCCGTCACGCAACCGCACGCTCTCCTTTCAACCAATGGCACTAGACAAATCACAATGTTATTTTTACATTTCTTACTATCAACTTTCATACATCACACATACAACATTTATATTCACGCACCTTCTCATTAATAACTTCTTTTTCTCCTCCTCCTTCTTCGTCTCCTCCTCCTTCTTCGTCTCCTCTTTTTCTTCTCCTTTTTCTTCTCCTTCTTCTCCTTCTCCTTCTTTTTTCTCCTTCTCTTTCTTCTTCTTTTTCTCCTTCTTCTCCTTCTTCTCCTTTTTCTACTTCTTTTCCTTCTTTTTTGCCTTCTTTTTCTCTTTCTACCTCTTTTCCTTCTTCTTCTTCTTCTTCTTCTCCATCTCTTTCTTCTCCTTCTCCTATTTCTTCTCCTTCCTCTTCTTCTTTGCCTTCTTTTTCTTCTCCTTCTCCTTTTTCGCCTTCTTCTTGTTTTTCTCCTTTTTCGCTTTCTTCTTCTTCTCCTTTTTCTTTTTCGCCTTCTTCTTTTTCTCCTTTTTCTTCTTTTTTTTTTTCTTCTCCTTCTCTTTTTTCTCCTTTTTTTTTCTTTTTCGTTTTCTTCTTCTTTTTCTTCTTTTTCGCTTTCTTCTTCCTCTTTTTCTTTTCTTCTCCTTCTTCTTCTTCTTTTCTTCTCCTTCTTCTTCTTCTTCTCCTTTTTCTTTTTCGCCTTCTTTTTCTCTTTCTTTTTTGCTTTCTTCTTCTTCTCCTCCTTTTTCTTCTTCGACTTCTTCTGCTTTTTCTCCTTTTTCGCTTTCTTCTTCTTCTTCTCCTCTTTTTCTTCTCCTCGTTTTTTTTTCAACAGTTCTTTCTCTCTAGCTGGCTTTTGGCGAAATGTACAGCAAACCCAGTCTATCTCAAGTCCCTAACTTGGGTGAGCTGGTTTTAGAAATCTACATTATACCACACATGCGCACACAAAAATTCCTTGCTCACACAACACAAAAAACACGTGCACACATCACCCCATGCACACGACACAAAAAACATGTGCACACATCACCCAGTGTACGTAACAATAACAATTATAATTACAATACTTATATAGCGCAAAATTTTGATAAAAATCAAATCTAAGCGCTGAACATACACATATACACGTACACACGCACACACACACACATACACATGGCTATAAATGGGGAAAAAGAAGAAAAGCAATGGAAAATTATATATAAGTATACTCAAAGTAGAAAAAAAAGAAATCAATAGAAAACATATTATATACAAATACGAGGGGCACACATTATGTTTTCCAACCTAGACGAACTAATGACGTCACTACTTTGTTTTTTACATTACATCATAGACCAATTTCGTAGTACTTGTGACAAAAATTTTTACTTGATTCCATACAACAACTGTCATTCCATGCGACAAAATGTCCGGTAAGGGTGACGGGTCTTCTGCCAGCAGTGTTGACCTTTCGCGAAGGGATTTTCGAGCTATGATGTATTATGACTACTGCTAAGGAAAATCTTTTCAAGAGTGCTTTCAAAGTTTAAAACACTGTTTTGGAGATCAATCTCCATCCAAAGCCACTTTTTCAGGTGGTTCAGACAGTTCTTGTCTGGAGCGAGAACGATGGAAGACAATGACCGTTGTGGTCAAATGGCAACGACAGTTACCCCAGAAAACGTCTCTAGGGTAGAGTCCCTGATTAAGAAGGACCCAAAAATGACATACGCTGAAATACAGGATATCATGAAGATTTCATCGGGAAGTCTCACCGAGACGAAGCAACAGTCGGCGGTGTGGGTCTTCCCAGATGAGAACCCACCTGTGAAATTCAAAAGAAACAGAAGTGCTTCCAAACAGATGATAGCGTGTTTCTTTGCAAAATTCGGCCACGTTGCCACCATACCGCTTGAGGACAGAAAGACGGTTACGGCTGACTGGTATGTCAACCACTGTTTGCCTAAAGTCTTCCAGGCATGGTGTAAACGGCGTCCCCGAACGGGTGTCCGTGGTCTACTGCTCCATCATGACAATGCCAGCGCGCACGCAGCAGCTGTAACTCTGGACTTTCTAGCCGCCAATGATGTTCAGCTGGTCACCCACCCACCATATTCACCTGACTTAGCCCCCTGTGACTGGTTTTTGTTCCCTTCCATCAAAAGGCAGCTGAAGGGAAAGCAGTTTCAGAACGCCGAAGATGCCCGAGCTTTCTTCGAGGGCGTCATTTTGGACATACCCCGGTCAGTGTGGTCTGGTGTCATAGACAGCTGGTTTGAGAGGATGGTCAAATGTGTACAGGCTGAGGGGGGTTTCTTCGAAAAACTGGAGTAGACAGAGAGGTTGTAAGTGTTGTTGAAAAACCAGATTGCAAAACATAATGAGTGACCCTCGTATATATTACAATGTGATTCCACACCGAGTTGAGACAGGTTGCAGTGGAGGTTCAGTGAGGTCGGGATTTTATGCAGAGGAGAAAACGTGAGTTTTGAGAGCGGACTTGAAGGAGACAAAAGTAGGTTGCTGACGGACTGAGAGAGGAAGTTTATTCCAGGACAGTGGACCAGAAACAGAGAAGGCACGTGGACCATAGGTATTGAGCTTAGTGTGTGAGGAAAGTGAGAGGATCAGAGGCAGAGCAGAGAATGCGTGAGGGAACATAGATCTCAAGTAGGTTTGACAGGTAATCGGGGGCTGCGTTATTGAGGCTTTTGTAGCAGATGGTGCCTAGTTTGTACTGTATGCGCTTTGATACAGGGAGCCAATGAAGTTGTGCAGGAGAGGGGAGATGTGGTCAGCTTTTTTCTTTTTGAGTACAAGGAGTGCAGCATTGTTTTGAATGCGCGGTAGGATGTGAATGGTGGAGGCAGGAAGACCGGACAGGAGTGAATTGCAATAGTCAATGCGAGACATTATGAAGGAGAGAACGAGTTTTGCAGTTGTTTCCACAGAGAGATACTTCCTGATCAGGCTTATACGATGGAAGTGATAGTAGCAAGATCTGGCAGCTTGAGAAACAGAGTTGTTTATGGAGAGGGTAGAGTCAAAGTAGACACCAAGGTTCTTAGCTGAATCAGAAATTGGGACTGATGTGTTACATAACGGGAGAGAAAGAGGAGGCAGCTGAGAAAGTTTCTGACGGGTGCCATTGAGGATAGCTTCTGTCTTGTCGTCGTTAAGCTGAAGTTTATTTTATGTCATCCAGTTCTTAATGTCCGAGTAACAATCAGTGGTGCGAGTCAAGAGGCGTTGTACATTGTCAGGTGAGTCACTGTCTTTAAGTTGGGTGTCATCAGCATAGAAATGGTGTTTTATAGATTGGAAGTTGATGATGGTTGACAGGGGGGAGGTGTAAAGAGTGAAAAGAACAGGGCCAAGGACAGATCCTTGTGGAACACCACAGGTCAGGTACGCAGGCTAAGAGTAATTGCCGTTAATGAGAACAGTTTGTTTTCTGTTTGATAGATATGAAGTGAACCAAGAGAGAGCAGTGTGATGGAGTCTAGAGAGGAGAATACCATGATCAATGGTATCAAAGTCTACAGACAGATCAAGGAGTGTGAGGAGAGAGATTTTGCCAGTATCAGTTGCAAGGAGGAGATTGTTGAGAATGTGTAGTAGGGCAGTTTCAGTGCTATGGCACTGGCGGTAGGCTGACTGGAAAGAATTGAGGAGATTGTTGGCAGACAGGTGAGAGTTGATCTGGTTGAGGACAACTTTTTCAAGGAGTTTTGACAAGAAAGAGAGATTAGAAATAGTCCGGTAGTTTTTCAGTTCATTAGGATCCAAATTGTATTTCTTGAGGAGAGGGTGGACGATAGCAGACTTGAAAGAATCCGGGACAGTTCCAGTTTGAAGAGAAGTGTTGATAATGTCAGTGATGAATGGGAGGAGAGTAGGGAGAGAGTCGGAGTAAAGAGAACCCAGAAGAGGATCCAGTTCGCATGACAATGGAATTAGCAGATAGTTGGATTTGAATCCATGATTCAGAAAGCTAGGGTTGTCTGGGTCATGATAATTCCCATAGAATACTTCTCTAACTTCGACGATTGGTCACTTCTGGAACTTGAGTTTTGTAAGGAAAAATAGAAGTCTGCCATCGTGAGTGACTAGTATTTATATTTACTGGTGTATATTTGGAATTCCTTTCCCATGCTCTCTCTCTCTCCTTTTTCTCTCTCTCCCTCTCTCTCTCTCTCTTTCTCTCTCTCTCTCTCTCTTTCTTCCTTGCCATCAAAACAGAACCACACTGACTATACACCGGTTGTTCGTTTGTCTGTGTCTGTCAGTGGCGCGCGTGAACGATGCCAAATGAACAAGGTCAGTGTGGCCAACTTGTCAGATAGCAGCACGAGCGACCACGTGAAAGACAAGCCATTTACATATAGTGTTAACAAGGAGCATCCATTTACATTTTTGTTGTGGAATGTCTATGGCTTAGTTTCGAAAATTACAGACCCTGATTTTGCTTTGTTTATCTGTAGTTTTGATCTTATTTGTCTGGTTGAAACTTTTATGGAAGACTTTCAGTCGAACGCATTTAATGGATACAAAATCTTCTGTAAACCAGCTATTAAATTATCTAAACAAGGGAGGCGATCAGGCGGGGTGGTTTGTTTGGTAAAGAATGAATTTATTCCCTTCGTGAAAGTTATTGATATTGATTATAGTAACTTTTGTGTGTTTCTAATCGACAAAAAATTGTTTGGAACAGATAAGAATATATTGTATGTTTGTTGTTATGTGCCTCCAGAGGGCTCCCCTTATTATGGGCATTTTGGTTTTGATAATGGCATAAGCTTACTTGAAGAATGCTTAACTGACAGTTTGTTAACAAATGACGTTTATGTTATTTTGAATGGTGATCTGAACAGCAAAACTTCTAATATTTCACAGGATTTCTATGCAAGTGATGTTTTTGATGTGCACGACAAAAGCCGATCGCTTAATTTTAACCGACGTTCAGAAGACAGTCATGTAAATTAATATGGAAAATTACTGCTGAATTTGTGTACTGCTTTAGGACTATGTATTTTGAATAGTGTGTGTACAGATGATCTTGAAGGTCGGAGTACATATATTTCTGACAGTGGAAACAGTGTTACTGACTATTTCATATTTTCAAATGATCTTCTTGCGCATGTGTATGACCAATGTGAATTGTCTATCGTTGAACGAATTGAATCAGACCATTTGCCTGTCACAGCTCGTATTTGTTTTCCAAATGAAAATACTTCAAACATAGATCATGAAAGGCATGAACAGCTCATCGAAAGAATCGTTTGGAATGATGAATATGTACATCTGTATCGTGATGCATTAAGTCAAGATGAAAACCGTAGAAAATTTGATGATGCTATAAGTTTGATAGATCTTAACGTGAATATGGCACTGAATATGTTTAATGACTGTATAAAAGAAAGTGCTAAGTGTATGAAGAAACGTGTAGTCTTAAACAGTAAGAGAGTACCTGGTGATTGGTTTGATCAAGAATGTGTCCGTGCAAGGAGAAATGTAAGGAGATTGTTAAAAACAAGTCGCCGCTCAAAGAAACCTGAAGATCAAAATAAATATGTAATTGCTAGACGTGAATATAAAAATTTACAAAAAAGAAACAAAGAGCATTTTGATAAGGCGATAGTTGACAAATTAGTCCACTCTATTAAAAGTCAAAAAGAATTCTGGAATACAGTTAACAAATTGACTTCAAGAAGAAAACAACCTATAACTAATATTACGATGGATACATGGTTCCACCACTTTAAAGCTTTGTTAGAAACTGATATCAACATTGATAACACACAGAATGAGGATGTACTAGTTGATGAGAGTGATGGTTATATGAACCACCCAATATCAAAAGAGGAAGTACAATTTGCAATTAGGAAATTGAAAAACCGGAAAGCTGCTGGTCCAGACGGCATTACAGGTGAACTTTTTAAGAATTCATGTGAGCAAGTAATGCAGTTTTTCTTAAAGTTATTCAATACTTTATTTGATAATGGTGAATTTCCCCAAAACTGGACTGAATCTATTATATTACCACTTTTTAAAAAAGTGAAATTAATAATCCCAATAATTATAGAGGAATTTCGATTAGTGACATAAGTAGTAAACTATTTAGCATAATAATCAACAATAGATTACAAGAATGGATAGAAGAAAATAATATCACAGGTGACCATCAAGCTGGTTTTAAAAAGGGA
>JAPXFY010000012.1:19480698-19503198 GCA_030674185.1 Monoplex corrugatus
GCCCGCTGACCTAATTAACTTATTAAGATTTCGAACGAGACTTCAGCTCGTAGGCCTGGTTCAACTTCAATTTAGCTGTGAAAAGCTATTTTGTGGGTGCAAAGCATTATAAATGTCATGAGTGACATAATTTTTCAGTGTTTTTGATTAGTTATTGATAAATTTTCGAATGAAAAAATGTATAATGGATGCAGTGTTTAAAGAGATCTAACTTCAAACACTGACTTAGATCTGAGTGGCACTAGCCCAGCAGTTCACTGTCTGGTTTCTCATCAAGGCCACATAGGCCTACCCTGGTATCAAGGAAGCTGGTGGGGAACATGACTATGTTTGCACAGGTGGCAGAAACTGGTAGTGATAATGATGATTATGTAATTTTTTATTATTATTATTATTAAACCACTTTCATCATCATCATCATAATGAATAATATATAAACAAATAAAAAGACATGAAATAAGTTTCTTCTTGTTTTTCAGATCTAAGTGTTCCCTGTGCCAAATCAAGAAATCACACAGTCCTGCTATACGGTGGTCTACAACCATGGAGTACCAGCAAGATTAAATGCAAACGGAAGAAGAAAGCAAAAAGACTGATTTGGACATTCAGAAAGATTAATGCGAAGAGACAAGATATAAAAGTCCGGAGGATCCAGTCACCTTAGGATTGAAGCACAGCAAAGAGATGATCAAGCAGCACAGCTGATATGGAAGAGTTGGAAGAAAGGAAGAATAAAAAGAGAGGAAACAGCTGATGGAGCAACAGATTGAAGGGAGAAAATGTAATGAATACGGAAAACAAATTAATGGATGCCATGTTGCAATACAATATAATACAATACTCCTTTATACATCCACATAGGAAAAATTAAAATGTACGTACACTGGACTTGCACCACACGTAGATTATTCTCAGATCTACTCAAAACTACAATCACACATGTACTGAGGAAACATACCATTATGAAGTCACAAAATGACAGGTGCGGTAATCATGCAGGTAAATGCAGACTTCTAATAAGAATGTCTGGGTTTGATCCTTTCTGGGTACCTCCCGCCCGGTGAAAAAGGGTGGAGAACTTGTTAAGTTCTCTGGTCAGTATGTGTGCAGACCTGCCAGTGTCTAAAACCACTTTATGTGCATGCTCATGCAGAAAATCACATGTGCACGATAAAGATCTTGTAAGTCATGTCTTGTGTGTTTGGTGACTTATGGAAACATGAACACTTGGCCCAGCATGCATCCCCACCAAATCAGAGTATGCAGACTGTGCACCAATATACTGCCTGCACAGTGTGGACAAAACTGCGCATATATACACATCTGAGAAAATCAGAATGCACCAAGCAAAGGAGGGCCGCCCCTACACTACTTGACCCAGATGAACCCAGTCATCTGCTATCTTGGTTAGAAGTCGAATGGCAGGAGGGGAGATGACAAATACCAGGACATAGCTACACAATGCACACAGGCCAGGTCCTGTCCAACCACGGCCCAAGAAAGAAGGAAAGGATCCTTCTTTTCCTTACTTCAGGCCTTCCTCTCTATTGGGCAGCTCGCCTGGCCAGTAGCTCAACACCTTACTACATGTATTAGTCGAACTTGCAGGCAATGCCACTACAAAAACAATTCTCCATCCTGCAAAGTCCGAAGTTCTTACATGCTTAAAATCTTACCTTCATGAATTGTATCATATCAATTACTGTCTCGATCTTTGAAAAAAAAAAAGGCATGGTCGTATCACCCCCTTGCTTCACCTTCTCCACTGGTTGCCTGTGTCTCAAAGAATTTCATACAATATCAGTCTATTATGCTATAAGTGTATCTGTAGTACCACACTCATTTATATTAATTTTGTGACCATCTCCAATTGTACACCTGGCCCAACCTCGTCGTTCTGTTTCTGATACTACTTATTTACACATTTCTCGATTTAGATGTTCCACAGTCGATCGTCACTCTTTTGCTCTGTCTGGCCCATTCAAGTGGAAAAAGATCCCGCTGTCTTGAAGACATACCCTTTTGTCCAGCAGTGATTTACCCGTCTATGTGCCCACCCTTTCGTCCTAATCTCTTTGTGTCCTCCCCTTCCTGCTTTGTGTGTGTTTTATACCCTTGGGTTTTGTCACTGGGAATTTGAGTGCATACTTTGGTTTGATTTATTCATCAAGATGCCATTATAATTGTTATTATTGTTTTGATTTGGGTTGGGGGCAAAGGGTAAAGTGCACGACATTGGTTATAAACTTCTTTATTCACACAGTGTACCATTAGAAAATAAAGATTTTACAAGGAAATGAAAACGTGTTTGTTTTATGAAAGATAGAGTCAGGTACAGATCTGGCTTGTGGTGTTGCATCGTATTTCATACCCTCGTAAATATAATTTGTTCTTTCTATTTTGGTTTTTTTGGGGTTTTTTGTCTCTTTGTCTCTGTGTCTGTCTTTCTGTATGTGTGTCTCACTATATGTCTCTCTGTCTCTGTCTCTCTCTCTATCTATCTATCTCTGTCTCTCTCTGTCTGTCTGTCTTTGTCCATCTGTCTCTGTCTCTGTCTTTGTCTCTGTCTCTCTGTCTGTCTGTCTGTCTGTCTCTCTCTCTCTCTCTCTCTCTCTCTCTCTCTCTCTCTCTCTCTCCCTCACTCTCTCTTACATGTATATATCTGTAGGTTCAAGATCTGCATTTCGATGTCAGTCCCAGCCTACGTTGAAATCGGTCCTGTTCGCTGCCTATCTTAATGTTTCCATCATTCTGGTGGAATCAGCTTAATGTTTCATAGCTTCTTCTACTCCCCATTCCCCTTTTCAGCACCTTGCCAACACATAGGGGTTTGCACAGCTAATTGTTGGCAGATTTGGATGGAGTGCGTATGGAATTGTCCAAGTATGATAAATCCCTCTCAAAGAAACTCGAAACATCCAAATCCAAGACTTCTTCAAGAGCACAGTCCACTTGAAAAGCACACAGTCTGAATTGTCTGTATTTTTTTTAACTGGAAATTCTTGGAATGATGTTTTAGCCATCTTATTTCTTTTTCTATTCGGTATTGTTGGAATGATTTTTTTGCCATCTTGTTTCTTTTTGTATTCAATATTTCAAAAACCGTGATATTTTTCAGTACCGGTATTTAATGAAAAAGCTAAACATTTCTTACAGACCTACACTGATGCATAAATGAGATGATATCGCAAAATACTAATCAACAGATACATTGGATATCCCAAATGAATAGATGCACCAAACTATTAAGCAGCTCACATGGCCAGATAAAGATCTCCTGATATCATACCTTCCCAGCAGATATGATTTTGCACAGGCCCAGGGTGTCTGCCAGATTTCTGTCTTTCTATCTTTGTCAGTTTCTTCTTGTTTGTTTTTTCTTTGCTTGTTTGTTTGTTTGCATTATTCGTATGTCTTAATCTTGGAGTTTTATATTCCACAATAATATTTTCGCGACTTCTGACAGTCAACAGATTTTACCACAATTTGGTAAAAATCCACATATAAAGAGCTACGAAAATCTGTTGTAAGAAGTTCTGTCACACACACACACACACACACACACACACACACACACACACACACACACACACACACACACACACACACACACACACACACACACACATACACATACACACACAAGCGCATACACACAAGCGCACACACAAACACACACACACAGGCATGCATACACACACACACACATACATACACACACACACACACACACACACACACACACACACACACACACACACATGTACACACACATACGTACACACACACACACTCACACACAGAGAAACAGAGAGAGAGAGAGAGAGAAACACACACACATACTCACAGACAGACACTCACACACACACACACACAAACACACACACACACACACACACACACACACACACACACACATGTACACACATGCACGCACCTCTTTCTAGTTGATATAAAACAATCTCCCTTAGAATTAAAAAAAAGGGGGCTGGAGATGGGGGAAATTGAAAAAAAGGTAATGCAACGACAAAGTGAAACTTATAGGCTGACGAGAATATCAGAACAGAAATAGAATAGTTTATGATTGTCCACACCAATATTGTTATTAAAAAAAATGGCACGAACACTTGTTCAAACAAGACCCTCCCATACACACATGCGTACACACACGAGTAACACACACTCAAGGACAAAAACAGTGTCCAAGACAGTCCCTAATCGTGATCACACTGGGACGTTAATACAAAACAAGAACAAAAACAGAATATACCTATGTCTGCGTTCTCTTCAGACCAACTTTCATCTATGCGGAATCTTCGCAGTATGGTATTTGATAACAACAATGTATCTTCATACACCTGGTGTTTGAGAGATTAAGGAAGACTAGGGATTGTAATTAAGTTTTTTTATGTGTTTGTTTGACTTGTTGTTTGTTTGTTGTGTTCTGTGTATCTGCATGTGAAAACCTGATTATCTGTGTGTAAGACTGCTCTATTGATTTCTGGATGACGTACTTGGCACTCATGTTGAAGTGAACTTAATGTTATGTGTCTGTTTCGCATGGCGTGTTGTTGTTATCGAGAATTGTGTTTGTTGTCTTCATTGTCAATCTCAGGTTAAGAAATATATGTACATTGTAATGTATATTGTCTTATTTTATATACATATAATATATATATATATGTATATACATACGTATATACATGTGTATGTATATATATATATGTATATACACACACACACACATAATATTAAATATAATAATATATATATATATATACATATACATATACATATACAATACACACATATATGTCTATATAAATAATCTTTCTCGTTGATGTGTTGCAACTTCCGCATGCACCTGTCTATTGGAGTATTGAGTATGGAGCATGGGACTGTGTGTAGGTAAGTGTGTGTGTGTGTGTGTGCGTGCGTGTACGCACGCGTGTGTGTGTGTTTGTGTGTTTCATTCTCTGTACAGAATATTCTTATCTATAAACTGCCAATATGCAATCATATACACCAGCCTCCTGAACAGATGATTTGCGACAGTGGGAGAAACATCTCAACAAAAACGTCACGGTGTCTGCACAGCTGAGGACAATAATTAGCGTGTGTAAACTTGTCTTATGCCTTGCCCCACTCTCACTTCCTCGCCACCATAACCTACGCGTATACACCCCCCCACCCCACCCCCACCTCGAAATACGAGCTGTCCAAGTTTCCCCAAACATGTCTGCAGCAAAGCACGGGCTGCTGCGACAATATGTCGTACTATAAATAGACCACCCACCTTTTCCCGCAACTCCAGTTCGTAGCCCTTACTCTTCGTTTTCCTGTCTCATCTACTGCGTCATCTGCCATAGCTTTTGATCACCACTGTTCTATATCCACCATGGTAAGTCATCACATTTGTGTATTTTGTTTGGAAAGTTTGTCTGCTGGTAATACAAATGATGGTGTTAAGATTGACAGGAATGTTTTATATTGTTTCAGTGCGACAGTTTGGGTTTTACGTGACAATGTCTCTGTGTTTGAAATGAATTCTATATGCACCACTGCCACTGATATATATGTGGTGCTCTCTTTCCATCCAGCTTTCCTGTTGTGACCAGGTGCTCTTAATTTCTCTTGCCTCATAAAATGTCCTATAAATGTTGCTTGTCTTTTCCTAATCAGCCATGATGGCCAAGGAAAAGAAATCTCGACAACTTTTTTCCCTAGTACTATCCATCAGCCTCCTGCATAATCAGCCCTGTCAGCAAAGTCAAACCTTAATCTTTGACTCCCTCACAAATGGCCAGAAGACAAAGCTGAATAGGAGATTAAACTACTCACTGAAGAAAAATAAGCTGTAAATGCAAAGATGTGATCATCTACACGGATGGATCAGTCATCAGAAACAAATGTGGATGGGGCTTCACTGTCAAAGAGAATGGAAACATCATATACGTGCAGAATGTTAAAATGATAAGATAACATCTGAACTAACAAGTCACGCATGCTTTAAAATGGTTAGCTTCACTGGATGATGAAATAAAAGAAAGTCAAGCCTTTATCGTTGCTGGCTCGATGAACCCATTTGAAAGAATTGAAAAATGAAATGGAGTGGGAAGCCCAGACTGGCACAAAGAAGTGAGCAATATCAATCTGCAAAACCTCACGTGGACATATCAGTGTTAAGGGAAATGAACGTGCTGACAAACTTGCAGGTAATGCCACTACAACAAGAATTCTTCGTCTTGGAAAGTATGAAGTCCTCAGACAGTTAAAATCAGACTGTTGTCCTCAGACAGTTAAAATCAGACTGTTGTCCTCAGACAGTTAACATCAGACTGTTGTCCTCAGACAATTAACATCAGACTGTTGTCCTCAGACAGTTAAAATCAGACTGTTGTCCTCAGACAGTTAAAATCAGACTGTTGTCCTCAGACAGTTTAAATCAGACTGTTGTCCTCAGACAGTTAACATCAGACTGTTGTCCTCAGACAGTTTAAATCAAACTGTTGTCCTCAGACAGTTTAAATCAAACTGTTGTCCTCAGACAGTTTAAATCAGACTGTTGTCCTCAGACAGTTCAAATCAGACTGTTGTCCTCAGACAGTTAAAATCAGACTGTTGTCCTCAGACAGTTAACATCAGACTGTTGTCCTCAGACAGTTTAAATCAGACTGTTGTCCTCAGACAGTTTAAATCAGACTGTTGTCCTCAGACAGTTTAAATCAAACTGTTGTCCTCAGACAGTTTAAATCAAACTGTTGTCCTCAGACAGTTAAAATAGACTGTTGTCCTCAGACAGTTTAAATCAAACTGTTGTCCTCAGACAATTTAAATCAAACTGTTGTCCTCAGACAGTTAACATCAGACTGTTTCCTCAGACAGTTTAAATCAGACTGTTGTCCTCAGACAGTTTAAATCAACTGTTGTCTTCAGACAGTTTAAATCAAACTGTTGTCCTCAGACAGTTTAAATCAAACTGTTGTCCTCAGACAGTTTAAATCAGACTGTTGTCTTCAGACAGTTTAAATCAAACTGTTGTCCTCAGACAGTTCAAATCGGACTGTTGTTCTCAGACAGTTTAAATCAAACTGTTGTCCTCAGACAGTTCAAATCAGACTGTTGCCAACAAAATGTATCATCACACAAATGATCATCTTATTCAAAGTAATATAAAATCCATCATGAAAGAAAAAACAAGAGCCATCACCAGCTAGACGAACACTGATACTTATCTCAAAAGTATCAGTACACAGACTCTTGCAGGGTGGAATGGAAAGTCTTTGGACTTTTCCTGAATAGGAAATGTCTCACCTATCTCACCTGTTGGCGTCACCAGGTTCAGTGTTGACCACTGCGCCCTGTGACACAGCTATTCGCCTCCAAATGGCTCTGTCTTTACTTTTGTGGACAGCGTCTTTAATATATAAGCCACTGATGTTGGTTATGTTCTTATGTGCGAGATTTGAGGTCTGCCTTTTTTCCTTTTTGGCTCTGTTTTTCCTTGAAAAATGGTTGCCATGAGGTCTGTGTTCTTGCTGCGTGACCCATGGCCAATGTATTTCAGTCTTCTCTCGTTGATGTCTGCTAGTAGTTTTCTGGTGGTATCCAGTTCTTCCAGGACATTTTCATTAGTTCTTCTGTCTGTCCATTTGACACGTAGTAGTCTCCGATAAAACCATATCTGCTGCCTCAATTTTTCTGCAATCAGTTTTCCTAAGAGTCCAGGCTTTGCAGTCATAAATCATGATTGGCTGTATCAAACATTTTAAAAGTCTAACTTTCAGGCCATTTGGTATGCCTCTGTCTTTCCAGACATTGTTGAACTGCCCCATTTTTGCTTTGCCATTCCAATTTTTGTTTTGATGTCTTTAGAGCAGGTTCCACCATCAGTCTTTACAGAACCAAGCTATTCAAAGCTTTGACATTCTCTAAAGGAACTTTATTAAGATGTCTTGATTGAATAAAAGATGAAGGCAATTTGATGAACAATGAAAAGGAAAGTGCTGAACAAATGTTGTCATGGTGAATGCTTGTTTGTTTGTCTGTGGGTTTTGGTTTTTATTTGCGCTTATGTAATTTTTTGAAATTGTCTCGTTTTCTAATGTTATGACATGTGTGAGTTTGTGTGTGTGTGCGTACATGCGTGCATGTGTGTGTGTGTTTGTGAGTATGCGTGAGAGAGAGAGAGTGTGTGTGTGAATGTGTGTGTGTGTATGTGTGTTGTGTGTGTAACTGGAGGAATTGCATTATTGTATTTATGTTGGTGGGCAGATGAGGCGATGTGTCATCTTGATTGGGGTTATTTTCCTTAACGGACTGGGCACAGTCATGAGGTCCCTGGGTCAGAAACTCACAGACACTGAACTGCAGGATATATTTCATGAGATGGATCGTAATGGTGAGTCTTAAGGATGACTCTACCCTCTCCATGAACAACTTTGTTTCTCAAACTGCCAGACCTTGCTACTATCACCTCCATCGTATAAGCCTGATCAGGAAGTATCTCTCTGTGGAAACAACTGCAAAACTCGTTCTCTCCTTCATAATGTCTCGCATTGACTATTGCAATTCACTCCTGTCTGGTCTTCCTGCCTCCACCATCCACATCCTACAGCGCATTGTACTCAAAAAGAAAAAAGCTGTCCACATTTCTCCTCTCCTGGCACAACTTCACTGGCTCCTTGTATCAAAGCGCATACAGTACAAACTAGACACCATGTGCTACAAAAGCCTCAATAACGCAGCCCCCGATTACCTGTCAAGCCTACTTGAGATCTATGTTCCCTCACGTACCCTCCGCTCTGCCTCCGATCCTCTGACTTTTCGCTTTCCACGCACTAAGCTCAATACCTATGGTCCACGAGCCTTCTCTGTTTCTGGTCCACTCTCCTGGAACAAACTTCCTCTCTCAGTCCGTCAGCAACCTACTTTTGTCTCCTTCAAGTCCGCTCTTAAAACTCACCTTTTCTCCTCTGCATGAAATCCTGACCTCACTCATCCCCCTCTGTAGCCTGTCTCCACTCGGAGTGGAATCACATTGTAATATATATTTGTATATAATATGCTCTCTATAATTTTCCATTGCTTTTATTCTTTTTCCCCATTTATAGCCATGTGTGAGTGTGTGTGCGTGTGTGTGCGCGCGTGCGTATGTGTATGTTCTACGCTTAGATTTGATTTCTATCAAGATTTTGCGCTATATAAATATTGTAATTATTATTATTATTATTATGGTGACAACGCTTACAACAACGCTGATGATGACGATGATGATGATGATGAGCCATGTTTCGGCAGTGGACCAGCGTCAGGAGCTCATTATGGCAATACCATCAGATAAGCCTGATGAAGATCTCACGATGAGGTTAAAAGTTTGTAACCGACAAACACTGAAGATCTTGGGATGAGGTCCAGAACTTGTACACAAGAAGACTAGAGATACACTTCACAGGTGTAGAAAAGAATTTGCACGATGTTAACATGTGCACTTGAACCTCGAGCCCCATTAGTAGTATTCAATAAACGAGAAGAGGTGACTGCGGCGTTGACTTTACAGTACCACTTTATGCTGTTTCTCTGTTGTCACCAGACGATGACAGAATCATCTTTCAAGAGTTCATAACGAGCCGTACGGTAAACGACATCGGCAGAGCACGGGATTTGGAGGAATACTTCCAGACGATTGACGAGGATAGCAGCCTCTTCATCACCTTTGATGAGTTTGAAGAAAGCATTGCCAGTCTGAGTCAGCACATGACAGACAAGGAGATGGATGAGATGATCCGTGATCATAATGGACGGATCAACTTTGAAGGTCAGTTTTGGGGTAGATTAGACTTTTGTTTCTACATAAGATGGAGAGCATTTTTCTGAAAAATAAAACACTATCATTGTTCATTATTCATTCATTTTGTCACAATGGATTTTACCACACGAACCTCGGGCTGCTCTTTCAGTTGAGAGCGCGTCGCCGCGGTGCAGCGCTACCCATTTTTTTTTACCAAGACTTCAGAAAGGCAAGAAGGCTATCTCTTTGATATTTTTATGTCGGGGCTGCCGGGTAGAATGCCCTGTTCTTCATAGTTTTCAACTGCTGTGGGATCTTATATCGTGTGCAGGCCAGAAGGCAAACGTTCCGACTTGTTTTTCGTCTCCTTCCGAAGCACTAGACGTTCAGTTCGATTTTCCGGTCAAACTGAGGAGAAGAGTCGAGGCCTCAACGAGAACGGGAAACGAACCTTGGAAGCTTGGGTTCTGTTATTGGCAGGCGAACGTCTGAACCATCCTGCCACCTTTCTCCTTCTATACAACACGAAAAGCATACACAACATGCTGCATTATCCTATTCTAAAACAAAAATCTCATGCACATTATTCCCTGCGAAAGTAATTTCTCTCAGTCACGTAAGATCCCTTCGTAAGATATTTTCGGGAATAAGTATGTGACAGCTTTTGAAGCGTGGACAGTCAACACGCAAAGTCAGAACAGGATTGAGGCAGCTGATATGTGGTTTCTAAGAAGATTGGTTAAGAGTTTCATGGACAGCAAAGAAAACAAACAAGACTGTCTTGAAGGAGGCAGACACAAAAAGAACACTAATGAAGAAAATTGAGAAAAGACAAGCAACATAGGACACTTTATGATGCAAGAGAATTAGAGCACCTAGTCACAACAGGAAACTGGAGAAAAAAGAGCACCAGGTATTGGACGGACTTGAGGAATGGAAGAAGACAGAGAGGGTGGGAAATATACTTTCAGGGACAAAGGATAGATTGGTATGGAGGGCCATGATGATGATGATGAAGGTGAGAGAATTGCCAGTTAATTGACGGAGCGGTTCAGTTCAATTCAGTTTAAAGTACTTCATGGATAGCGACTCACTCTCTTTGGGGAAATCAGCCTAAATTTCTCATGGTAAATCCAATGACTAAAAAAATAAAATATTTCAAAGACCTTTTTCCTTCGTCTCAGAATAAAAAAAAAGTTGTTCCACATAGTGATACAGGTCATGGGAGACAACAATAGGCCATCTGAAAATAATCACTCCCGTTTTTTCGTAGAAGCACTAAGTCCATGGGATATATCATCAGAACGTGGGGATTAGTCTCCACATGTCAAATTGGCAGAAAGGTTGCACTAACTTTAAAGGTTTGTTTCGGGACGTGTTAACAGAACGTGGGATTAGTTATCCACATATCACACTGGCAGAAAGATTGAACTAACTATAAAGGTTAGTTATGAAATGTAACATTACGGATTCCGAGCTAGGAGATAAACTGGTCATGCACAGTTTACATCATGTAGAAGGATTATTAGGTTCAAATCTTTTACTAATTAGGTAAATTTTTCATTATTTTGTAACAATTGCTGCACATCTATTTTAGTTTTTCTTTGCATTCGGGATTCTCCGTGTTCAAATAAAATCATTTGTTATACTAGATTGTCATCAGGTTACAAAAACGATAATGATAAAACCGCTAAGTCTACCTGGACTGTAGAAAGTGGTATATGTGTGAGAGAGGAGTGCAGATCCGTTGCATGTGTGCTGATGTGAGAACAGCGAGGGGAGAACTGTGAATGGTATGTGGGCGTGGATGTAATGCAGTTTGTTTGTTTGTTTGTTTATTTAATAATAATAATAATAATTAATAATAATTACAATATTTATATAGCGCAAAATCTTGATAAAATCAAATCTAAGCGCTGAAACACACACCACGCACGCACGCACACACACGCACGCACGCACGCACACACACGCACCCACGCGCACACACACACACACACACACACACACACACACACGCACACAAACACACACACACGGCTATAAATGGGGAGAAAGAATAAAAACAATGGAAAATTATAGAGAGCATATTATATACAATTATATATTGCAATGTGATTCCCCTCCGAGTGAAGACAGGCTGCAGAGGGGATTGAGTGATGTCAGGATTTTATGCAGAGGAGAAAAGGTGAGTTTTGAGAGCGGACTTGAAGGAGACAAAAGTAGGTTGCTGACGGACTGAGAGAGGAAGTTTGTTCCAGGAGAGCGGACCAGAAACAGAGAAGGCTCGTGGACCATAGGTATTGAGCTTAGTGCGTGGAAAGCGAAAAGTCAGAGGATCGGAGGCAGAGCGGAGGGTACGTGAGGGAACATAGATCTCAAGTAGGCTTGACAGGTAATCGGGGGCTGCGTTATTGAGGCTTTTGTAGCACATGGTGTCTAGTTTGTACTGTATGCGGTTTGATTTAGGGAGCCAGTGAAGTTGTGCCAGGAGAGGAGATATGTGGTCAGCTTTGTTTGTTTGTTGTTTTGAATGAAAGTAGTTATTTTAAATCCCTGGTCAAATTTCCCCTGTCATGTTGTTTGTTTGTTTGTTTGTTTGTTTGTTTGTTTGTTTGTTTGTTTGTTTGTTTGTTTGTTGTTTGTTTGTTTGTTTGTTTGTTGTTTTGGATGAAAATTACGATCATTTCAAATCCCTTCTCAAATTTCCCCTGTCATGTTTGGTTGGTTGGTTGGTTGGTTGGTTGGTTGGTTGGTTGGTTGGTTGGTTGGTGGATGGTTTGTTTGTTTGTTCTTTTCGATGAAAATGGTTATTTCAAATCCCAGCTCAAATTTCCCCTGTCATGTGGTTTATGAAAATGCTGACAAATATTTCCCATGGTATTAACCAGTGGCTTGATGGACGTCAAGGGTTTAAGGCACCAGACTTCGAACCAAATGGTCCGGGTTCAATCTTGCCTGAGAACCTCCCACTTCGTCGGTAAAGGGTGGGGAGCTTTCCCATTTCCCAGGTCATCATGTGTGCCATATGTAAGCTATAGCGCTTGACGTTACTGTAGGTCATGTCAGTATTTGGAGGCTTTTGGCAGCATGAAGACACCAAGATTGTATGCCCACCGAAGACAGAGTACGCAGACTGTGCAACAAAATTCTGCCTGCGCAGTGTGGACAAAACAACACGCATACACAAATCCAAACAGATAGAAACGCTAAAACAAAAACAAAACAGTTGAAGTAATCAGGAACCAGAAAAAAAACACGAAAAAAAGAATCAGAACGCGTATTCAATCCAACCAGCACCGCAGGTGTCTGTATCTCTCGGGCCTGGTTGACACCAGGATATATCATCATAGTAATTTCGTGTTTTTTCTTGTTCCTTTTGCTTGAACGCGGGCAGTCACACTTGTTTTGGAAATGAAATAATCATTAGAAGAAAAACAAAACCAACAACGGTGGAATTCAGCATCCATCTTATTGTGCATGGTTTGAAAAACAATTTGACACTTTGTGTTCAGTTTAATTGTAACCATTATAATGCCTATGTCTGTGAGATCTTGACAGCACACAGGATTTATCCACAGGTACAGGGCTTATGCCGTGGTCATTTTGGATCTTATCCTTCACATGGCATCCATGATGTCAGTGCATATGAAATTGATTCCAAGCGCTGACACCCCATCTTGACAAACTGAGACTGAAATACTGTGTGTGTGATATGTGTGTGTGTGTGTATGTGTGTGTGTGTGTATCTGTGTGTGTATGTGTGTGTGTGTGTGGTGTATGTGTGTATGTGTACGTGTGTATGTGTGTCTGCACGTGTGTGTGTGCGTGTGTATGTGTATGTATGTGTGTATGCGTGTGTGTGTGCGTGTTTGCGTGTATGTGCGTGTGTGTGTCTGTGTTGTGCAGGGTATAAGCAACTTTTGGAAATGGTGAAAAGCGACAAACGTACAGACGCCTTCAAGAGCCAGCGATCATCAATACCCAGGGTGAGTGTGTATGTATGTGTGTGTGTGGTGTGTGTGTGTGTGTGGTGTGTGTGTATGCGCGCGCGCGCGCGCACGTGTATGTATGAATGCGTACATGTGTTTGTGTGTGTGTGTCTGTGTGTGCGTGCACGCGCGTGCACGCGTATGTGTGAATGCGTACGTGTGTGTGTGTGTTGTGTGGTGTGTGGTTGTTGTGTATGGTGTGTGTGGTGTGTGTGTGTGTGTGTGTGTGTGTGTGTGTGTGTGTGTGTGTGTGTGTGTGTGTAGCAATTGTGTGATACAAGCTTCATTGTCCTTACTTTACCTTCAAAGCATTTCACGCGACTGCCACCAAAGACAGTGAGTAGAAAGACACTGTTGGCGTTGTTGCGATGCTAAAATCACATATGTTATTTCAGTAACAATACAGGTAACGCTAGCTAATAGCCAGAGAGTATTTGTACCCATGTGCTGCGGTAAATATATTTATCAAACGGAATTTTAGGTGGGAATTTTTTCACTGTGAAAAGCTGTATTTGATTTTACAAATGGAGTTTGTTATCCTCCTCACTGCTAATTTTCATTTTACTGATACTATGCATAGTATTTCTCTCTTATTTTGTTGTCACATTCGTTCCTTCTTAATCGTATTTATTTCATTTGAATGTCCATGACTCTGCACTGTGGCAAGATTCTCTTTTTAGAAGACCAGGTCAGTTTAAGATAAAAAGCCCTTGTAACAAGATGTGCAGTTTGGAGTTTTTCTAGAGAGATTCATCACACTCTGACAATTCCATATGCAGTCTAGCCAACTCTGCCAGCGATCATCTGAGCCTGTGCAAAACCCTATGCTGTGGTAAGGCCTCCAAATAGGGAGGAGGGGGAGCGTGGACAATGAAACACTTAGCTGACACCACCAGAATGATGGAAACATAATGAATATGGCCTGCGGACAGGCAAGTTTTTTAATGTTGCGGGCTGAGATTGAGCTCAAGATATCAGATCTTGATTCCATGGTTCTGTAAAAAAAAAAAAAAAGAAGAAGAAGAAACGAACGTATGAATACACTATGATACGTTGCGATACAATATGCACCGGGGGAATGGGAATCAAGAAAGTTTTCTTTCTGACCTTTCCATTTAAAACAATGAAGTAATATTTTAACATATAAAGATTACTGGTTTGTGCTGCCACGAATTTTCCACCTCTTTTGGGGACTTTGTGCATTTGGCGCTGTCGAATGTGACAACCTCATCACGACATCTGTGTAAAAGGGTTCACCTGTTCACTGTTCACTTGTTCACTTGTTCACCTGTTCACCTGTTCATTTGTTCACCTGTCGGCAACATCATTCTTGGTGGTAGCCGCTGATGCACGCCCCGTCAGCTGTCTCCATCCCCTTCTGTCTACAGTCCTGTAGATTTCATCTTTGGGCAACTTCGTCCAGTTGGTTATGTTCTCTACATAGGAAGTCGGCGGTCTTCCTTGTCGTCTCTTGCCCTTCATTTTGCCTTGGGCCACAGTCTTCATTACATGGCAGCTCTGATGTCTCATAGCATGTCCAAAGTATTTCATTTTCATTTTCCTAACTAGGCCTAAAAGTTCGGGTTGTTTGTTCAGTTCTTCCAGAATGCTTTGGTTCGTTCGTCTTTCAGTCCGGCTTATTCTTAGGAGTCTTCTGTAGAACCACATCTCTGCACTTTTGATTCTGTTTTCATCTGCAGCTTTAAGAGTCCATTCTTCACGTCTATATAACACAACGGGCCAAATAGAGTTCGCAGTATTTAAAGGTTGAGCTCATTTTCTAAATATCTGTTTTTCCAAATGTTAGTTAGATGGACCATTCTTTGTGTTGGCTTGGGCAATTCTTGCTTTGATGTCTTTGCTATATGTGGCACAGCTGACTTGTATGACCCAAGATATTTGAAGTGGGATCACCGTGCAGCATGCACACTGCCCTTTTAGAAGGTAATGGCAGACCACTGGAAGTGAAAGGGTTCGCAGAGGCAAAAACTTCCAGGCAGCGCCAACCAATTGACCTTAAAGGTAAAACAATACGTGTGCCGTGGCCAAGTGGGCAAGACGGCAGACTTCCGATTAGAAGATCTGGGTGCGACCCTACCTATGTATCTGCCATCTGCTGTGTGAAGGGCGGAGTTTTCTACCAGTCCTTAAACCCCCTCTGTGTGTGTATACACGCAGAAAATCAAATATGCAGGTTAAAGATGTCATACATCATATCAGTGTCTAGCGGCTTAAAAAAACACCCCACACGGCATGCCCGGCAAGGATGCAGACTGTGTAACAACAGAGTGGAATGTGGCCACTCGTTAAACAGCTGAGTTCTCCACGGTTCTCAAGAAAGTTTGAATGCTGAATGTGTGTAAATGCACAGTGGGTCCAAATGATTTTGGAAAATAGCACTATACAGGAACAGTTTATAATAATGATGATATAATGATAATGATTAGTGTAATTATTATTGTTATCATTGTTGTTGTTGTTGTCGTTATTGTTGTTATTATCATTATTGTTATTATTATTATTGTTATCATCATTATTGTTATTATTTATCATTATTATTATTATTATTTATTATTGTTGTTGTTGTAAGAAGAATAGTTATGATGATGATGATCATGATGATTACTAACAGATTTTTACTTTGATACGATTTTTTTTTTCATTTTCAGAGCACTTGGGGCAATGGCACAATGTGAAGAAGAGAGCAACGCGTAGAATTTCTTGACAGGATAAGACTGGGTAGGGACAGAAGCAAGCGCTGACATTTCTGCAAGAAAATCCTCCTTGAAATTGAAACGTTTGGGAGAAACATGTCAATAATTTGAATCTTAATTTAAAATAAGCTTCAGTTTGGGACGGTTGGTGACAAAATGTATTTAGTATGACTAAATTGAAGGTATTATGGATATCAAGAAACCCAACTATGACACACAACTGGATACGTTGATAAAAGATAGGAGTTTTCGTTAATACATGTAAAAGATGGAAGCTTTCGTCAATAAAAAATGGAAGTTTTCGTTGATAAATGATGGAAGTTTTCATTGATAAAAGGTAAACTTTTCGATGATAAAAAATGGAAGTTTTCGCTGATAAAAGTGAACGTTTTCGTTGATAAAAGATAAGTTTTCGTTAATAAAGGACGGATGTTTTCGTTGATGAAAGATGGAAGTTTTCGTTAATAAAAGATGAAAGTTTTCGTTGATAAAAGATAGAATTTTTCGTTGATAAAAGATGGATGTTTTCGTTGATAAAAGGTGGAAGTTTACGTTAATAAAAGGTGAATGTTTTCTTTGATAAAAGATGGAAGTTTTCGTTGATAAAAGATGGAAAGTTTCGTTGATAAAAGATGAAAGTTTTCTTTAATAAAAGATGAAAGTTTTCTGATGAATAATCTTAAAATCCTTTTTCACCAAACTACAACAGTGTAAAGATAGAAAGTTTCTGATGAATGATCTCAAAATCCTTTTCATCAAATTACAGCAGTGTAAAGATCGAAAGTTTCTGATGAATGATCTTAAAATCTTTTTCACCAAATTACAGAAGTGTAAAGATAGAAGATGTTTGATAAATAATCTTAAAATCCTCTTCACCAAATTACAGCAGTGTAAATATGAAAGTTTTTTATGAATAATCTTAAAATCCTGTTCACCAAATTACAGCAGTATGAAGATGGAATGTTTCTGATGAATAATCTTTAAATCGTCTTCACCAAATTACAGCAGTGTAAAGATGGAAATTTTCTGATGAATAAATTTAAAATCCTCTTCACCAAATTACAGCTGTATAAAGATGGAAATTTTCTTATGAATGATCTTAAATCCTCTTCATCAAATTACAGCGATGTAGAGACAGAAAGTTCTTGATGACTGATTTTAAAATCCTCTTCACCAAATCATAGCAGTGTTAAAGATAGAAGTTTTCTGATAAATGATCGTAGAATCGGTTTTACCAAAGTACAGCAGTAATAAGAGGCACTAACTGAGGAAAGTACAAAGCATTAGTTTCTTTAGTGATGTTTTCCACAACTCAATAGACATTATTGTTGTTAAAAATCATGTTATCGTCTGGAACTGAATTCAATTATTTGTCGTTATGAGGGAAGAAGGGTGACTGCTTTGGTGGTTTCTTTTTTTGTTTTGCTTTGTTTTGTTTCTTGTCTTTTTGTTTGTTTGTTTTTTGTTGTTGTTCTTTTTTTTTCATTTGTTACTATTACGCAAGTTTGTCGGTCTGCTTTTTTCTTAAAAAATAAACACGAGTTTTATTGTCATCTGGTTTGTGGTGTTCTCTCTCTCTCTCTCTCTCTCCTCTCTCTCTCTCTCTCTCTCTCTCTCTCTCTCTCTCTCTCTCTCTCTCTCTCTCTCTCTGTATTAATGAGTTAGCGTTAGAAATAGTCAAAAAGGGGAGACATGGTGTACAGTTATTGCCTGGTGCTGTTGAAGTTTTTTTACTGCTATTTGCTGATGATGTGGTGCTTTTGTCAGACACTGTCATAGAGTTACAAAATCAACTAAATGCTTTAAAACATGAATCTGATAGGTTATTACTGTCTGTGAACCTAGAAAAGACGAATGTGATGATTTTCCGTAAGGGAGGACATCTTTCGGCTCGAGAAAAATGGTTTTATGGTGAGTCTGAAGTTAAAGTAACAAACTCATATAAATATCTAGGTATTATTTTTACAACAAAACTGAGTCTCCAAAGCGCATAGGTGGAAAGCAGCAAAAAAGGGAAAAGAGGAACGATGGAAATTTTAAGATCTTTAAGAAAATTGAACTGCACTGTGACGTGTGTTGACAGCAAACAGCGTGTGGATAGCAGCACGGCATGATATTCGTTTAAATGATAACTGATTGCTGTTCACTGTGATATGTATATATACTGTAGTCAGTTGAGAATCAGAGAGCGACGAGTAAAAACGTAGAAGCATTGCCCTGTCTTCCGAGTTGGCTGTAGAAAGAACGAAACATGATGTCAGAAGTGGGATTACGAACTCCAACAAAAATCCAGAATATTGAAGACTAAAGTTCAACCATGGAAGATGAACAAGATGAGAGAAGAGCCAGTCGACGTCATGCCAAGATTCCCTTGCCACCTAAACTTGATGTGAATGAAGGAAACCTGCAGAGCAGCTGGAGGAAATTCAAGAGGCTTTGGGACAGCTATGAAATTGTGACAACACAGACAGAAGAAGACTCAACATACAGAACAGCAGTTTTTCTTTCTTGCATCGGGCTGGATGCTATGGACATCTATGAAGGATTGGCATTTGCTAATGAAGCTGAAAGAAATGACATTGACACTGTTCTCCAGAAATTCGAAGAATACTGTGTGGGTTCAACCAATGAAACTTACGAAGCATTCAGATTCAACTGCAGACATCAAGCAGCAGGAGAATCTATCGAACAGTTTGTAGCAGAACTGCAGAGACTGATCAAGACCTGTAACTATGGTACACTGGAAGACAGACTGTTGAGAGATCAAATAGTACTGGGTGTACATGACGAGACTCTGCGATCAAAATTACTGGAAGTGCGACAGCTGACGTTGACTGCATGTATTGATATGTGCAGAGCGCATGAATCAAGTCAACATCAAACCGTCCAAATGATGAGAAAAACGCAGGACACGCAGGAAGTCCAAGCTTTCAAAGAAAAAAAGACAGCAAAGCAGTATAGCAAAGGAAACAAACCAGAGTGCAGAGAGAAATGAGGATATTGTGGTGGAAAGCACCCAAGAGCAAAAGAGAAATGTCCAGCATTTGGAAGAAAATGCAAAGCTTGTGGAGGAAATAATCACTTTGCTTCATGCTGCAGAACACCCAAGAAAAATCAAAAGAAAACAAGAGTTCGGCACTTCGAAGAAGAAGAGACCGACACTGAAAGCGATAATGAAATCCTCGGGATCGAAGACAAAAGCAGAAAAAAGGAGAGAAACATACGAGCAAAAATGCTGATAAATGAGATGCCGGTAAGATTTCTTCTTGACACAGGTGCAACAACAAACGTGATGTCTGAGAGCCTGTACAGAGAAGTCACAGGAGATGAAAGAAAGTCTGACCTGCAAGAGACGAAGAAGAAGCTGGTGATGTTCAACGGAACAGAATTGAAGCCTGTGGGGGAGATAGTGCTGCGAGTGAAAAACCCCAAGAACAGAAGGAAACACAAAGTCAACTTCGCGATCACCAAAACGGACTGTAAGCCAGTACTGGGACTGAAAGCTGTACAGCACATGCAATTGTTGATGATCAATGAAGAGAACATTGCAACGATAGCGGCGAATCAGAAAGATTTCTTTGAGATTGATCGGTTACAAACAAGAGAATCCAAAGAGGTCATCATCTGTCTAAAGAGACACTTGGCAAGACACGGAATACCAGAACGCCTGACAACCGACTGTGGAACTCAGTTCACATCAAACCAGTTTGGAAAGTTCAGAAAAACATATGGGTTTGAACACGTAACAAGCTCACCACACTACCCTCAGTCCAATGGAAAAGCAGAGAGCGCGGTGAAGACTGCAAAGACGTGCATGAAGAAAGCAGAACACAACAATCAAGATCCCTTCCTCGCTTTACTTGAGCTGAGAAACATCCCGACAGAGACTGTAAACAGTTCGCCTGCTCAGAGACTGTTCGGCAGAAGAACACGAACACAAGTGCCGACGTCAAAGACATTACTCCAACCTACAGTTGTACCAATCAAGAAAGAACTTGAGAAAAGGAAACTGAAGCAAGCGCACTACTACAATAGAAGCGCAGTAGAGCTGACAGAACTGAATCCGGGACAGATTGTGAAATTCCAACCTCCAGGATCCAAAAAGTGGATCAGCGCCAAAGTAGACCAACAGGTGAACATCCGGTCATACAACATTCGCACAGAGGACGGACGTCAGTACAGAAGGAATCGTCGTCAGCTACGAGACACAACAGAAACGGAGCTTCAGCAGACAATCAACCCTCAACGACTTGTCCAGAGAAGGATGATTTCTGGAAGACATCAGGAAAGCGACACATCAGGCAAGCAACAGCAAATCATTTATTCCATCAAAACAGATGCTGGAAGACAACAAGAAAACTGGAACTGGAACAGATGTCAGGACGCCAGCATCGTCTGTCCGTGAGAACTCATCTGATCAGTCACCAGTCATCAAAATGTCTGAGACAACCAGCATCAAGGAGCCAGATGAAGTTATCAAACAAACAATCTCAGGACAACCCGAACCAGTTAGTTCTCCTTACAGAACAAGATCTGGAAGACAAAGCAAAAGGCCAGATTTCCTGAAATATGAATGAAACTGATGACTCTACCACAATCAGATAAACTGAAAGCATTGCGAAATATGGACATGATGATGATGGATAGTATAATGATCAGAGATAAAATGAGGTGAATGAATGATTGGGCCCTATGCGTGAGAGAAAGAATGAGTGTTTGTTAAGTTAATGTTGTGATAAAGGTGGGAAACACATTTATTTCGTATGGACTGAAAGATAGGAAAAAATGATTGATTTTGTTTCCTTAAAGAAAGGGAGATGTGACGTGTGTTGACAGCAAACAGCGTGCGGATAGCAGCACGCATGATATTCGTTTAAATGATAACTGATTGCTGTTCACTGTGATATGTATATATACTGTAGTCAGTTGAGAATCAGAGAGCGACGAGTAAAGACGTAGAAGCATTGCCTTGTCTTCCGAGTTGGCTGTAGAAAGAACGAAACATGCACTGACTTCTCGATTTTTTGGAAACTTTTCGACTCACAAATTGAACCAATCTTAACGTATGGCTCAGAAATATGGGGTTTTTCGAGCAATCATAAAATGGAAAAGTACATACATTTGCCATCAAACGCTTCCTTTTGGTACCATTGCATTCATCTAATAAAATGTTATATGGAGAAACTGGCCGTTATCCTTTGTTTCTGAAAACTCAAATGAAGTGTATTAAATACTGGTTGAAATTAACCCAGCTCCCAATGTCAAGATTGTGCAAGCAGGCATATGAGATGTTACTGAATCAATTAGACTCGGGTAAACAAAACTGGGCATATTTCGTTAAGAAAATGTTAACCACACATGGATTTGGTATTGTGTGGATGTGCCAGGGAGTTGGTTATGAACAAGGATTTATTTCAGAATTTAGGGATAGACTAGTTGTTTCGTACAAACAAAACTGGCACGCTCAAACAGAAGAATCTGATAAATATGATTGGTTCCTTTCCTTTAAAAGTATATTTCAAACCGAAAAATATATAAAGGCCGTAACAAATAAATGGCACAGAAGCAATCTTGCTCGTTTTAGACTAGGGCTAAATGCAACAAGATGGTTTTACTCTAATTCATCGGCACACTCTATTTGTCCCATGTGTAATGTAGAGACAGAAGATGAAATGCATTTTTTGTTTGTTTGCAAGTCGTATGAAAGTATACGACAAAAATGCATAATCTTTGATGAGGACATTTCGAATGTGTGTGAAAGGGTCATTACCAGAATACTCATGACTGAAGATGAAAACTATCAAAAATCCCTCGCGAAATTTATTGCCCTTGCTTGGGAAAGTCGGAGAAAGAAAACAACACAGTATTAAATTAATGTAAGTTTATCTGCAGTGAAGATATCACTTTATACTGTTCTTATGTTTATTTGCCGGATTTAGGTCTTCCTCTTACTTATATGATTAATTACGTCGGGTGGTCAACTGTTTCTTCAACTTTTTGTTCA
>JAPXFY010000012.1:19505698-19520698 GCA_030674185.1 Monoplex corrugatus
ACAAACATACAGACTTACAAACATACAGACTTACAAACATACAGGCTTACAAACATACAGACTTACAAACATACAGGCTTACAAACATACAGGCTTACAAACATACAGGCTTACAAACATACAGGCTTACAAACATACAGGCTTACAAACATACAGGCTTAAAGCATTTACCGACATGAGTCCCTGTGTATGTCACTGGGAGCCAATGAAGTTTGTAAAGAAGGGTCTGAACAGGATCATATTTGCAAGCCTACAAAAATACTCTTGCAGCAGAAATGTGATTATATTTGTAGCTTGCGAGAGAGATTTTTGGGCAGCCAGAAAGGAGAGAACTGAAATAGTCTTATTTTCATAGGACAAAGTGGGAGACCAGTGGTTCTGCTGAGTGAGGAGGGATCAAGTATGGGCGGATAATAATAATGCCGCAAATTTCTAGATAGGCCAAGTGACAGACGGTAGAGACATGAGTCTCGAGTGATATGTCACCACAGATCACAAAACGTAAGTCTATTGCTGAGGGTGTGAATGCAATGTTGGCACTGCCATCACACAATTCAGTTTCAGTTTCAATTTTAGTTTCTCAAAACGACGTCTCCGCGTTCGGAACGAATTTCATATGCACTGACGTCACAGGCGGCATGTGTATGGTGATCATGGCACATGCCTTAAGCCTGCACACAAACCCATAGGTCCTACCTGGCCTATGTTTTACCTAGCCTACACTTTATACCGGCATAGTATCAGCCTATCTAAAAGGAAGTGGTTTGTGCAAGTACAGAAGATGAAATTCCTTTTGACTAAATGAGGAGGGTTTCTATTTTGTCATCATTCAACTTAATGTTGTTCTCTGTCATCTAATCTTTTACATTTAAGATATAGTTCTTAATAATTGGGATGGTAGAAGAAATATTGTATGAAGGACACGAATCAAACGGTGGTTGTACCGTCTGCAAATGACTGACTAGAGATAGAATATCATTGATCAACAAAAAAGAGCCAAAAACTGAGCCTTGTGGAACACCTCACTGTGCGTCAGCACACTTTGAACCATGACTACTGACAAAAATAACAATTTGTTTTCTGTCACGGAGGTACTACTTGATCCATGCAAGTACTGAACCTGAGTTTCCATAAAGATTTTTATAATGTGTACAGAAGAATGTCATGGTCTATGATATCAAATGCAGCTGACAAATCAAGGAAGGTCAAAACAGACACGTTGCCACTGTCTAAAGCAAACAGAATATTATTTGCTTCTGTGAGGAATGTTGTCTCAGTACTATATATAGTATGAACGCTAAGTAAACAGGGAACAGCATAGCAAATCACTGGCTGTCAGATAAGCAAGCCCTTGTCAAGGTCTTGAAATGGGGAGGAGGGTGGAGTAGATGGACCTATGACACACTAAAATGACACCATCAGAATAATGGAAACATTATGAAGAGCAGCAAACAAGCCGCTATTTCACGTTCTGTGCTGGAATTGAACTCGAAATATCATATCTTGAGTCCATTGCTCCATCCTGCGTGACTAAATAAGGCCGACATGTTTTGAGAACCATAGTAAACTGTCACCACAGTTAAAACAGATTTTAACCCTTTGACTCCGCACCCTGTTCACCAGCATCCTGCATTGTCAAGCATGCTAGATAAGCAAAAACTTAACCATTTGACTCCTTTACCCAGGGTTACATTTTTGCAGTTGATGGATAGGGTCCAGGAGTCAAGATGGATAGGGTGCAGGAGTCAAGATGGATAGGGTGCAGGAGTCAAAGGGTTATATTTTGCCAAAAATCCCTCCAAAATACTGTTCATACATCTTCCTTAACAAGTGCTGATTTTAGGCACTTTTTGTTTGATTTGTGTGTGTGTGTGTGTGTTGTGTGTGTGTGTGTGTGTGTGTGTGTGTGTGTTGTGTGTGTGTGTGTGTGTGTGTGTGTGTCTGTGTGTGTGTGTGTGTGTGTGTGTGTGTGTGTGTGTGTGTGTGTGTGTGTGTGTGTGTGTGTGTGTGTGTGTGTGTGTGTGTGTGTGTGTGTGTGTTTAGTTTGGTTTGGTTTGGTTTGGTTTTGGTTCGTGTGTCTTCATCTTGGACCTATATCTTCTGAACTTAGTCTGTGCTTTCGCGACAAATAATAATAATAATAATTACAATATTTATAAGCGCAAAATCTTGATAAAATCAAATCTAAGCGCTGAAACACACACACACGCACGCACGCACACACACGCACGCACGCACGCACCGCACACACACGCACCCACGCACCACACACGCACACCACACACACACACACGGCTATAAATGGGGAGAAAGAATAAAAACAATGGAAAATTATAGAGAGCAATTATATACAATTATATATTGCAATGTGATTCCCCTCCGAGTGGAGACAGGCTGCAGAGGGGATTGAGTGAGGTCAGGATTTTATGCAGAGGAGAAAAGGTGAGTTTTGAGAGCGGACTTGAAGGAGACAAAAGTAGGTTGCTGACGGACTGAGAGAGGAAGTTTGTTCCAGGAGAGCGGACCAGAAACAGAGAAGGCTCGTGGACCATAGGTATTGAGCTTAGTGCGTGGAAAGCGAAAAGTCAGAGGATCGGAGGCAGAGCGGAGGGTACGTGAGGGAACATAGATCTCAAGTAGGCTTGACAGGTAATCGGGGGCTGCGTTATTGAGGCTTTTGTAGCACATGGTGTCTAGTTTGTACTGTATGCGCTTTGATACAGGGAGCCAGTGAAGTTGTGCCAGGAGAGGAGATATGTGGTCAGCTTTTTTCTTTTTGAGTACAAGGCGTGCAGCATTGTTTTGAATGCGCTGTAGGATGTGAGTGGTGGAGGCAGGAAGACGGACAGGAGTGAATTGCAATAGTCAATGCGAGATATTATGAAGGAGAGAACGAGTTTTGCAGTTGTTTCCACAGAGAGATACTTCCTGATCAGGCTTATACGATGGAGGTGATAGTAGCAAGATCTGGCAGTTTGAGAAACAAAGTTGTTCATGGAGAGGGTAGAGTCAATGCAGACACCAAGGATTTTAGCTGAATCAGAAATTGGGACTGATGTGTTACATAATGGGAGAGAAAGAGGAGGCAGCTGAGAAAGTTTCTGACGGGTGCCAATGAGGATAGCTTCTGTCTTGTCATCATTTAGCTGAAGTTTGTTGTATGTCATCCAATTTTTGATGTCCGAGTAACACTCTGTGGTGCGAGTCAGGAGGCGCTGTATATTGTCAGGTGAGTCACTGTCTTGAAGTTGGGTGTTATCAGCATAGAAGTGGTGTTTTATAGAGTGGGAGTTGATGATGGTGAACAGGGGGGAGGTGAAAAGAGTGAAAAGAACAGGGCCAAGGACAGATCCTTGTGGAACACCACAGTTCAGGTATGCAGGTTGAGAGTAAGTGCCATTGATGAGAACAGTTTGTTTTCTGTTTGATAGGTATGAAGTGAACCAGGAGAGAGCAATGTCAGAGATGCCAAAAGTATGATGAAGTCTAGAAAGGAGAATACCATGGTCAATGGTATCAAAGGCTGCAGACAGATCAAGGACTGTGAGGAGAGAGACTTTGCAGTATCAGTTGCAAAGAGAAGATTGTTGAGAATGTGTAGTAGGGCAGTTTCAGTGCTATGGCACTTGCGGTAGGCTGACTGGAAAGGATTGAGGAGATTGTTGGCAGACAGGTGAGAGTTCAGTTGGTTGAGGACAACTTTTTCGATGAGTTTTGACAAGAAAGAGAGATTAGAGATAGGCCGGTAATTTTTCAGTTCATATGGGTCTAAATTGTATTTCTTGAGGAGAGGGTGAACAATAGCAGACTTGAAAGAATCTGGGACAGTTCCAGTTTGGAGAGAAGTGTTGATGATGTCAGTGATGAATGGCAGGAGAGTAGGGAGACAGTCAGAGTAGAGAGAACCTGGAAGAGTATCCAGTTCGCAGATTTTGAACGACATGGATCTGATTGTGTTGAGAATTTCTTCTTGTGAGACTGGGGTAAGAGTAGTAAGAGGTGTGCCAGAGAAGGAAGGGTCAGGTGGGCATGGTTGACAGGGTGTCCTGTCGAGCCTGTCACGAAGAGTTTGTATTTTGGTGGTGAAATACTTGGAGAATACAGATGGGAGTTCTTCACTTGTGTGTTTTGTTGGAAGAGGTAAATCTTTTCGTGTGCCAAGGAGATGATTCATGGTTGTAAAGAGTTCTTTTGAAGAAGAGGCATTCAGGATTTTGGTTTGGAAATAGTTTGTTTTTGCAGATGCAATGAGGGTGGATACTTTTGTTTTAGAGGCTTGGAAAAGTTGCCTATGTACAGTGAGTTGGATTTGCGCCAGCGGCGCTGCTTGCGGCGGGCACGTCTTGCACAGGCAATCTCATGAGTGAGCCAGGGGGTAGGAGGGCGGTCAGGTAAAAGGACGGGTTGTGGCTGGAGCATGAGTGTCCAGAAGATGGTGGAGAGTAGTGTAGAATTCATCGGCAAGGTTATGTGACTTTTCAGAAAGGAGACGGAAGGCATCAGATGAAAATGAGGAGAGGTCGATAGATTTGAGATTGCGTCGAGTCACTGTGCGCATGGTAGGGAAGGAGGAGGAATGTCAAGAGAACAGAGAATTGCAGAGTGGTCAGATGGAAGGGCTGAAGTTAGACGGGTAGAAAGAACTAAGCAGTTATCAGTAGCTGAATTGTGGTGATCACGAGAAATGATCCAGTCAAGAATGTGACCTTTTTGATGGGTTGGTTCAGAAATGTGTTGAGTCATATTGTGATTGGACAGAGAGTTGATGATATGTCTTGTGTCATAACGGTGAGTGTTGTCATAGTGGACATTGATGTCACCTAGAATGATGAGATTTCCAGGTAAGAGACAATAGTAATCAAGAAGTTGATCAAAGTCAGAGAGAAACATGGATGTGGTGAGCTTGTTGGCAGAGCTAGGTGGAGGTCGATAGACACAGGCAACAAACAACATATTTGACCAAAACTTTTGTAAAAGATCCATGGATTAGTGAGTTGAGAAAGTCTTGTTCACACACACACACACGCGCGCGCACACACACACACACATAAACACACACACACACACACACACATATATATAGATAGGTAGAAAGAAACTCTAGGGAGAGCTAGACAACAGAAGGTCTTCAGAGAAGTAACCCCCTTTAGACAAGTGTTTCGGCCCTGAATTCCTTACACTCTCGGGGGGCCGGGCCACATCCAGGTCATGACTCCTGGATGCCCTTCTGCTGTTGTCTATTTTTTTTTTTCCCACGCCTGGGATCGAACCTGGGCGATTCTGCGCTTCAGAACTGCGGTACGCGGTTTTACCAATGTGCTAACGGGGCACACATCATCTGTAGGGAATTTAATCCTTATGAAGTTCACTTTTTTGGTTCCTCCTTGCCCAGATCCAGCTTGAGCTCCTTTCTGCTGCCTCTGCCATCGCTTTAAGGGCTCTAGTCCTCTTCTTCCCAGAAATGGCGAGTTGTTTCATGAGATCATAAGCGGAGGTGCCCACAAACCCTCTTGCCCCGACCTCTATGGCGAAGATTTTGACCCGCAGACCTGCTTTCTTCAGGGTGCTGGCAAGACCGGCGTATTTTTCGGTCTTGTAGATATGTGCTTCTTCCATTCTGCTTTCGTATGGCACAGTGAGTTCTATCAGAATCACTTGTTTCGAGGAGTCAGAGTGGAGAGCGATGTCTGGTCTCATGCCTGTCTTGCTGATGACATCTGGGTAATTTCTCCACTCTGGGAGGTCTGCTGTACACTCCCAGTCGACTGCTCCATCCAGAAGACCCTTTGGCAATGTGCTGGTTGTCATAGCACTTTCGGGCCAGACCTGTTTCCCTCCTGCTTTGTAGAACGTTGTCATAGCAATTGGTGCGTTTGGGGTCATGGTTTTTTCGTTAACCACATCTGTAATCACTTTCAGAACTTGGTTGTGCCTCCATGTATACCTTCCTTGGGCTAGCGCTACTTTGCAAGAGCTTAGGACATGTTCTACTGTTTGTTTCTTCTGACAGAGCGGACATGCTGGGTCGTCTGCTTTCCCCCATTTCACTAAGTTTGCATTCGAGGGGAGCAGGTCATATACAGATCTGAGGAGGAAGCTTATCCTTAGAGGAGCCATGTGCCACATATCGTTCCAGCTAAGACTTCTTTGGAGTGCACTGTCCCATGTTGTCCATTGCCCCTGTTGACCTTGCTGGACTGCCTTCTGCACTCTTTTGACATCTTCTTCTTCCTTCAACTCCTGTATGATCATATACACATACACACACACTCTCTCTCTCTTTCTTTCTCTCTTTCTCTATCTTGCTCTCTTTCTCTCTCCTCTCTCTCTCTCTTTCTCTCTCCTCTCTCTCTCTCTCTCTCTCTCTTTACCTCTCTCTCTCTCTCTCTTTACCTCTCTGTCTCTGTCTCTCTCTCTCTCTCTCTCATCTCTCTCTCTCTCTCTCTCTCTCTCTCTCTCTCTCTCTCTCTCTCTCTCTCATCTCTCTCTCCAAACGAAATTACAACAATCTCCAAAAATACGAAAAAGAGAGAAGGGTTGGTGGAGACAGGAAAAGATCATCCAGCAACAAAACGAAACATACATGTACAGGCAAGCACAGAAACGATTTAGAAATGAAAACGAACAGCATGCAAGTATCCACACCAAATACACAAATAAAATGCTTGAACATCAGTACAACACTCACCCCTCCCCAACCCCATACACACACGTGCACACGCATGCACACAAAGATAAGAACAGAAGAGAGTCTCTATATCTATTCTGACAAACTATCTATGCCGTATTTTCCCAATATATTGTATTTCAGCGGTAGGCTACATGTTAAGACAGCTGGCGTCAGAGAGAAAAAAGAAGAGAAGATTATTATCAAGTGTGTGTACGTGTTTATTTGATCGATTGTCCGTTTGTTCGTTTCTTTGTTTTTCTTCTTTTGCATACTGGTGTGAAAACCTTGTTATCTATATGTAAGATTGCTATATCGATTTTTGGATGACATGATTGACAATCATTGGTGAAATGAACTGAATGTTGCGTTCCATTTACACATTTTGGGTTAATTACGGAATATTTTATGGTTGACACTCATTGATGAAGTGAATTTAATGTTGTATCCATTTTGAATCCGTACAAAAACCGATGGAAGGCAACGGGAAACCACCATTGTATATTCCTCCGATAGTCATGGCCATCCGAAAGACAGAAAAACCAAACGACGTAAACAGGGACTCCTACAGAGGACCTTCGTCTGGTAGGGAATGTCATGCTGCACTGGTAACAACTGATCGTCATCAAGCTACTGCAATCAGTTTCAAGAATATAAAAATTGCAACCTGGAATGTAAGAACAATATTACAAAAAGGAAAATTAGAAAATATCAAGATAGAGATGGAAAGGGTTAACATCAATATTATAGGACTAGGGGAGGTGAGATGGAAGGGATTAGGCATGATAACATCAGGTAAGCATAAAATCATTTATTCTAGTGGAGACACACATGGAACAGGGATAGGTATCATAATGGACAGTGAAAAGTCCAAGTCTGTTCAAGGATACTCGGCTATGTCAGATCGAATTTTATTAGTCAGATTGGATGGAAAACCGTTTGATATCAACCTCATCCAAATATATGCACCAACATCTGCAAGTACTGAAGAAGAAATTGACAACTTCTGTGAAGAATTGAGACATCCAAGGCACAGTGTAAATAACAAGACATTACAATAATGATGGGATTTTTAATGCCAAAGTGGGACACGCAAATGATGACATAGTTGGACTTCATGGTCTTGGCACGCGAAATGAAAGAGAGAAACTTGTTGAGCTGGCACAAGTAAACGAATTCATAATAGGAAACACTTGGTTTAAGCAACCTAACAGAAGAAAAGGAACATGGATGAATCCAGGAGATAGCACAAGAAATCAAATTGATTTCATCCTGATAAATAAACGATTTAAGCATCCTTAACTGATAGCAAAAAAAAACATTACCAGGCGCAGACTGCAACAGTGACCACAGTCCTATAATGGGAAGATTTAGACTGAAACTAAAAAAAAAAAAGAAAAGAAAACAGACCAAAAGAAACATCAAACTTAATCTTGAACTTTTAAAGACAGATAAATCGACTAGTGGAAAATGTTCTGATATGTTCAGAACAAATTCAGTGCTCTGAAGGACGTTTTTGACAGTGAGGAACAATGGACAAAGTTGAGAAATTCGATAAATCAATCTTGTGATGAAATCCCTACAGTTGAAAGAAAAGCAAACAACAGGATGACGACCGAAATGTTAGGTTTGATGGCAGAGTGGAAGAAGGCAAAAGGAAAAGAGGAAAAATGCAAAAATATACACAAGGAAATCAGGAATTGGTGTAATGAAGCTAAGGAAGCTTGGCTGGAAACCGAGACACCGATAGATAGAAGACAAATACAAAACAGATCCTAAGTTTATGTACAGAAACATTGAAGAAATTGCTCATAGTAAAAAAAATGTGCACATCAACTGGTTGCTTAAAATGTAATGACAGTATAATCGGCCAAGAATATGAAAAGTCTTCTTACCAACAAATGCCTATCAATTAACATCAGGAAGACAGTTATTCAGTGTTATAGAGAACCGATACTGTTGTACGGATGTCAAACGTGGACAGTCAACACGCAGTCACAACAAGACAGAGGCAGCTGGAAAGCGGTTTTAAGAAGAATGTTCAAAGTTCCATGAGCAGTAAAGAAAAGAAATGAGACAATGTGGTGTGTGTGTGTGTGTGTGTGTGTGTGTGTGTGTGTGTGTGTGGTGTGTGTGTGTGTGTGTGTGTGTGTGTTGTGTGTGTGTGTGTGTGGTTGTGTACGTGTGTGGTGTACGTGCGTGTGTGTACGTGTGTGGGTGTTGTGTGTGTGTGTGTGTGTTGTGGTGGTGCGTGTGTGTGTGTGTGTCGTGTGTGTGTGTGTGTGCGCGGGGTGTATGTGTGTCTGTTGTGTGACGTGTTGTGGTTGTGTGTGGCGGCGAGGGTGATGTGTTCTGTGTGTGTGTGTAGTGTGTGCGGTGCGCGCGTGTGTGTGTGTGTTGTGTGTGGCGTGGTGGGGTGTGTATGTGTGTGCGCGCGCGTGCTGTGTATGTGTGTTAACTATTGTGACTGTAGTAGTGTGTAATGTGTGATGCTGCGGCGTGTTTGTTTGCGCCGTACTATGTTGAACATGTATCTAGTGATCGAAGAGATGATGCCAGACACTGTGGTGCAGACAGTTTATCCATGTATGAGCTTGATCAGAAAGTCTGAATGGTTGACAGATTTGTTATCAGACGGGGGCTCGAGATTGAGACTGATCTAGACGAGGATCAACTTGTGAAGAGGAGGCTGCAGATGGTGATTAGATGATGTCAGCAGTCTGAGGGTGGTAGAGGTTGTATAGAGATTCAAGCAAGTCGTGGTAAAGTCGTTAATAAACAGCTAGAAAATCTTACACACACACACACACACACACTCTCTCTCTCTCTCTCTCTCTCTCTGTCTCTCTCTCTCTTCTTCTTTCTCTCTCTCTCTCTCTCTCTCTCTCTGTCTCTTTCTCTCGCTCTCCCTGTCTGTCTCTCTTTCTTTCTTTCTTTCTTTATTTATTTATTTTTCTCTCTCTTTCTTTCTTTCTTTCTTTCTCTCTCTCTTTCTTTTTCTCTCTCTCTTTCTCTCTTTCGGTCTCTCTTTCTCTCACCCCTCTCTCTCTCTCTCACTCTCTCTCTCTCTTCCGTCACACTCATTGTGTGTGGTTTGAACAACAACAACAACAACAACAATCCCTGTTTCCCCTGTATACATATATTTACATGAATTGTGCGTGCGCGTACACTAAGTTTGTCATCTGTCACAGATCAAGATTTATCCTTTCTCGCGACGCTGTTGATGCAAAATAATGTCTACTCATTCTAACTCTTCTCAACTCTCCTCTTCTCTTGCTACCGCCCACCCTCTCCACCCCAATCCTCACACCGCTCTCCCCTATCGGTCTCTCTCTCCGCTTCTCTTTTCGAGTCGCCCCGTATCTGTGTATGTGTCCGCGAATACGTGTCTGAGTACCCGAGTTCGATCCTCTTGTTAGGTAAATGGCGGTGATTTTTCCGTTCTCCTCGGTCAATGTGTGTGTAGTCCTGCCAGTGACCAAACCGCCTTCGTGCGCATACGCCTGCAAAACATCACCTCACTTCACCTCACCTCTGTACCTCGCCGAGATCGGTGGTAGGAGCCACGCTCGACGTCACAAGTCTTCTTCAGGTCATACAATTGAGACATCTGTGGGCGACTTCCTGGATCCCCAGACCGCAGACTTCAGCGATGTTGTTGAAATAGGAGGTGTGTGGTCGTCCCTTTCTTCTCCTCGCCTCAACTTTCCCCTGCAGGACCGTTGATTTAAAATCTGTTTTTGGTGTTTCTGATGGCATGGCCTACGTATTTCTTTTGTTGATCTCTGTTAGCAGTTGGCGCTTAACATTCAGTTCCGTTACTGTGCTATCATTTGTTCTTCTGTTTGTCCATTTGACTCTGAAAAGTCGTCTATAGAGCCACATTTCACTGCATTGATTGTATTTTCTTTGTCTTTTCTTAGTGTCCAGGCTTCGCAACTATACATTAAAACAGGCTGAATCAAAATTCTCAGGATTGTTAGTTTTTATATCTTTGGGAATCCATCTGTCTTTCCATACGTTTTTTAACTGGACCTTTTTTGTTTTGTTTTGTTTTGTCTTGTTTTGTTTTGTTTTTTGTTTTGCCATGCCAATTCTTGTTTTCACATCTTTGGCGCAGGAGCCGCCATTTGCTTTTACAGATCCAAGATACTTGAAAAAGGAAAAAGTTCTTTTAGAAAATGTTAAGGATTTCAAATATCTTGGCTCTGTAAAACCTGATGATGGAACCTGCTCCAAAGACATCAAAATAAGAATTGGAATGGCAAAAAAAAAAAAAATGGTGCAACTCAACACCATCTGGAAAGACAGAGGCATACCAAATGGCCTGAAAGTTAGACTTCTAAAATGTTTGATCTGGCCAGTCATGATTTATGGCTGCGAAATCTGGACTCTGAGAAAAACTGATTGCAGAAAAACTGAGGCAGCATAGATGCGGTTTTATCGGAGACTACTACGTGTCAAATGGACAGACAGAAGAACTAATGAGAGTGTCCTGGAAGAACTGGATACCACCAGAAAACTACTAGCAGACATCAACAAGAAAAGACTAAAATGCATTGGCCATGTGTCACACAACAAGAACACAGACCTCATGGCAACCATCTTTCAAGGAAAAGAGAGACCAGCGCATGCTAGGATCTGGGCGTTTGGTATTTTGTCGTTCCACGTGATCTGAGGACGCGGCGAAGGCAGTGCAAGTGAAAGCTGTTCAGCTTTTGTTCTTGTTTGGTAAATATTGTCCATGTTTCAATGCCATACAGTAGATTGCTGACGATGCGTGTGTGTACCGCCATCTTGGTCGGAGTTGTGAGCCTTAGGTTCTCCCAAAGGCAAGTAGTAAGTCGGTTAGAGGTTGCTGCAGTCAATGCGGTTTTCGATCTTGGCATCAAGGGACAGATTATTGCTGATGATGGACCCGAGGTATGTGAACTGGTGGACGACATCAAGTTCATAGCTGTCGATGGTAATGACAGGTGGAGTGTCTATGTCTTGGCTCATCACGTTCGTCTTTTTCAGGCTGACAGTCAGACCAAAGTCTTTGGAGGCTTGGGAAATCTGTCTATGAGGCATGGAGTTGTTGCTCAGTGTGTGAGGTGACAGCAGTGTTATCGGCGAAGAGCAGGTCTCTGATAATGGCCTCGCGCACATTTGCTTTCAGTCATACGAAGTCAAAGAGACGCCCGTCGGATCTAGTGCGTATGTACACTCTTTCCGTTGCAGTCCTGAAAGCATGCTTCAGGAGCATGGAGAAGAAGATGCTGAAAAAAGTGGGATCGAGGTCAGAGCCTTGCTTGACGCCGCTTTTGGTGTCAAAGGGTTCAGACATGTTGCCCTCGTACTGAATGGTTGCCGTCGTATCATAGTGGACTGATCTGGTCAGGCTGTGCAGTTTTGACATCTTGGAGATGGCAGTGCGAGGCTTCCCCTCTTGTTTTGACACCATGAGGCAAAGCCGGAGTGACCTCTCCAGGGCGCAAGCCAGGGCAGGGGTGATATGGAAGACAAGCTGTTGCCCATGCAGCAGGTCCCCCCTCTCCACACTTTTGATGGGATCAAAGGAACGGTGAAGGCCAGTACAGTTTGGCACCAACACTGTCGCAGGAGATGCCGGAACTTTACTGAAAACAGCAGCGGACTGTCTTAGGGACTCCAACTCCGGATTTTTCCTCCAGGTTTACTCCCGAAGCCTTTCCCGTGACTGGATATGCTGCAAGGTAGCAGAAGTTAGAGGTCGGAGTTTTTTCCGTCTGCGAGATGAGCTACCATCCAGGGCTACGAACCACTCAGTGTTATTATTATTATCATCATCATCATCATCATCATCATCATCATCATCATCATCATCATTATTATTATTATTATTATCATCATTATTATCATTGTTATGATATTGGCATCATCATCATCATCATTATTATTATTATTATTATTGTTTTTATTGTCGTTGTTATCGTTATTGTTATCATTATTAATTTCTTTTTGTCACAGTGGCTTTACCATGTGAAATTAGGGCTGCTCTGCCCTTTGAGAGCGCGTCGCCGCAGTGCAGCGCCACCCATTTCATTTTTTTTCTTTCTTTTTTAATCAAGAATTCAGAAAGGCAAAAAGGCTAACTTGGAAAAAAATTCTATTGTCACAAAAATTGAGTATCACTGGGTCCAGTGCAAATCAGTAGACAAAAATTCCGACCAAATCCAAACGTGATGAAAAACATGAGGAGTATTAAAAAGTGAAAAAATCGGAATCCCCGCTGTCCTCCCAAGGTGGTTTCGCTCCCGTGAAACGTCAACATGTCTGTACAGGAGTCTGTTTCTTACTCCCCTTACCTTCCCAACCAACCAACCACCAAATGCATTTGAAAATTTTTAATAGACGTAAACTCTCTTCCTTTTTTTCCCTATTCCACCACCCCACCCCAACCCCCACCCCTAAACCCCTCCTCCCTCCACACACGCCTATACATAGCAGCCCACACCCTCATGGTGCAGTGTCCCAGTTTCCCCAGACTGTCGCATTGCGGCAAAATTTGACAAAAGACGGAGCGACAGTCTTTCTTATACAGTTTTATACCTGTCTAACTTCTCTGGCGGCTTCGAGTCGTAGTCGTCAGTCCACCGCTTCTCCTTCTCAGTGACAGTGTCTCCACGTCTGCCACCGCTTGTCAAAATGAGTGCACCGCAAGGTCAGGTGGTAAGTGATCGGATATGTTAATTTGATGTTGAAGTTTTGTTCGACAAGACCAGAAAGATTGATGATGAATCATCTGATATGATCGGGGGTTTTTTGTTGTTTTTTGTTGTTGTTGTTTTTTGACGTAACAGACAAAATCACTAGAGAGAGACAAGAAAGATCGTCAAATGAGTAACGGGTTTTTGTGGCGCCTAATCTGTGTACATGGAGGTACAGTGGGGAGTCATTCAACTTATATGTGTTTGTATTTGGTTGAAAAACACAAAATTATCAAACTCCTAAAATTACATTACGCCTTTTTTATCAATTACTGATCGGTAAAAGTAATCATGAATAAAAGTTATGGGGGAAAAAGTAAGGCCACACATCTCTAAAAAGTTGATATGTTTGGTTTACTGAAACAGTTTAATTAAGTGCTATGAGTTTTCTCAGATGCCTGTATGCAAATTGTTTTGCACGCACTGTGCAGGTGACATGTTGCTGCACAGTCTGCATACTCCGTCTTCGATGGGTGCGCATGCTAAGTATTTTCATGTTTCCATAGGCTACTACACACTGGCATGACTTACAGGATCTTTAACGTGTATACTTGTCGTTCTGCGTGAGTGTATACACCAATGGCTGTAGGCACTGACAGGTCTGCACACATGTTCACACGTTCGACTGCCAATAACTAAACTCGAGGTTCCAGGGTTCGCTCCCCGCAGAGGTCTTGACTTTTCTCCTCAGTTTGACTTGAAAATCGAACTGAAAGTCTAGTCCTTCAGAAGGGGACGAAAAACGAGTTGGACCCGAGTGCCTTCTGGCTGCGCACTTAAAGATCCTACGGCAATTGAAAATCGTGAAGAGCAGGGCATTGTCTGGCTGCCTTGGTAAAAAACATCGGAGAGATACGTTGAATTCCCATGTCTCACCCCTTGAAAACCAGTTAGCCTTCTTGCCTTTCTGAAGTCTTGTTAAAAAATGTGAATATGAATATGAACTTGAATCGAAGGATGGGGACAGGTGCTGCCCTCATGATGCTGGCCCAGGAAAAGTTGAGGTCTCTGCCACCTCACTCCCTTACGACCTCAGGGTTATGGAACTATCTAGGTAGGACCTCAGGACCTGGCCAGCTCGTGGGTTTATGTGCAGGCTTAAGGCTTGTGCCGTGATCATTCTGGATTTCCTCCACCACATGGCACCTGTGACGTTAGTGCATATGAAATACATTCTGAGTGCGGAGACGTCATCTTGAAAAACTGAAGCTGAAACACACACTTGACCATGGAGATGGGGAAAAAGCTCCACCCTTTATCCACCAAGTGTAAGGAACTCAGGCAGGATCGAACCCCAGACCTTCCGATTGGAATTCTAACGCGTTATCATGGTAACTCCGTGTAAGTCATGTCATTGCCTGGTGGTCTATGGAAACACACAGCATGCACGCCCACCGACTATCACCAACAAAAAGCCCAATATAAATACACACACACGCGCGCGTGCACGCGCACGCACACACACACACACACACACACACACACACACACACACACACACATACATACATACATACATACCCACTCACATACACATACATGCATACACATACATACACACACACATATATGCAAAAACGCTTGGCTATACACTGTTGT
>JAPXFY010000012.1:19523198-19530698 GCA_030674185.1 Monoplex corrugatus
GTGTGTGTGTGTGTGTGTGTGTGTGTGTGTGTGTGTGTGTGTGTGTGTGTGTGTTAAATATTACTGTTAGGTTATGCAGCCTTGGTAGTGTTTCTGTGTGTGTGTGTGTGTGTGTGTGTGTGTGGTGCGTGCGTGCGTGCGTGGTGTGTGTGTGTGTGTGTGTGTGTGTGTGTGTGTGTGTGTGTGTGTGTGGTCACTATTATTGTTAGGTTATGCAGCCCTTGGCAGTGTATGTGTTTATGTTTGTCTGTGTCTGTGTGCCAATCAATGTCTGTGTCTGTGTGCCAATCAATGTCTGTGTCTGTGTCAATCTGTATGCACGTGTAGGCGCACGTGAGGCGCAGGTGTGTGAGGTGGTAGAGACCTCCACTTTCTATCGGTTAACATCATAAGGGCGGCACTTGTCTCATTATCCTCGCCACTTAGCCTTCCCAGACACTCAGCGGGGGGTCAGGTAGGTCTACCCATTCACGAGAGGAGTAGACCAGATGCCACACGCACCAGTGATTACTTTTTTTCCCCCTCAGGCCAGGTTCGAACCCGTGCACTCCGATTGGAAAGTGGGAAGTAGGCCTGGAACTTAAAATACATGGATGGACACACTGATTTTGTCATCTTTGGCATTTAAGTCCCGTGCAGTCATGTTAAGTCCAATCTTGTCAAATGAAGAACTCCCATCTGTATTCTCCAAGTATTTCACCACCAAAATACAAACTCTTCGAGACAGGCTTGACAGGACACCCTGTCAACCATGCCCACCTGACCCTTCCTTCTCTGGCACACCTCTTACTACTTTTACCCAGTCTCACAAGAAGAAATTTTCAACACAATCAGATCCATGTCGTTCAAAATCTGCGAACTGGATCCTCTTCCAGGTTCTCTCTACTCCGACTGTCTCCCTACTCTCCTCCCATTCATCACTGACATCATCAACATTTCTCTTCAAACTGGAACTGTCCCAGATTCTTTCAAGTCTGCTATTGTTCACCCTCTCCTCAAGAAACACAATTTAGACCCAAATGAACTGAAAAATTATCGGCCTATCTCTAATCTCTCTTTCTTGTCGAAACTCCTTGAAAAAGTCGTCCTCAACCAGCTGAACTCTCACCTCTCTGCCAACAATCTCCTCAATCCTTTCCAGTCAGCCTACCGCCAGTGCCATAGCACTGAAACTGCCCTACTACACATTCTCAACAATCTCCTCTTTGCAACTGATACTGGCAAAGTCTCTCTCCTCACACTCCTTGATCTGTCTGCAGCCTTTGACACCATTGATCATGGTATTCTCCTTTCTAGACTTCATCATACTTTTGGCATCTCTGACATTGCTCTGTCCTGGTTCACTTCATACCTATCAAACAGAAAACAAACTGTTCTCATCAATGGCACTTACTCTCAACATGCATACCTGACCTGTGGTGTTCCACAAGGATCTGTCCTTGGCCCTGTTCTTTTCACTCTTTACACCTCCCCCCTGTCCACCATCATCAACTCCCACTCTATAAAACACCACTTCTATGCTGATGACACCCAACTTCAAGACAGTGACTCACCTGATAATATACAGCGCCTGTTGACTCGCACCACTGAGTGTTACTCGGACATTAAGAACTGGATGACACACAATAAACTTCAGCTTAATGACGACAAGACAGAAGCTATCTTCATTGGCACCCGTCAGAAACTTTCTCAGCTGCCTCCTCTTTCTCTCCCATTATGTAACACATCAGTCCCAATTTCTGATTCAGCTAAAAACCTTGGTGTCTGCATTGACTCTACCCTCTCCATGAACAACTTTGTTTCTCAAACTGCCAGATCTTGCTACTATCATCTCCATCGTATTAGGCTGATCAGGAAGTATCTCTCTGTCGAAACAACTGCAAAACTCGTTCTCTCCTTCATAATGTCTCGCATTGACTATTGCAATTCACTCCTGTCTGGTCTTCCTGCCTCCACCATTCACATCCTACAGCGCATTCAAAACAATGCTGTACGCCTTGTACTCAAAAAGTAAAAAGCTGACCACATATCTCCTCTCCTGGCACAACTTCACTGGCTCCCTGTATCAAAGCGCATACAATACAAACTAGACACCATGTGCTACAAAAGCCTCAATAACGCAGCCCCCGATTACCTGTCAAGCCTACTTGAGATCTATGTTCCCTCACGTACCCTCCGCTCTGCCTCCGATCCTCTGACTTTTCGCTTTCCACGCACTAAGCTCAATACCTATGGTCCACGAGCCTTCTCTGTTTCTGGTCCACTCTCCTGGAACAAACTTCCTCTCTCAGTCCGTCAGCAACCTACTTTTGTCTCCTTCAAGTCCGCTCTCAAAACCCACCTTTTCTCCTCTGCATAAAATCCTAACCTCACTCAACCCCCACTCCCCCCTCTGCAGCCTGTCTCCGCTCGGAGGGGAATCACATGGTTATAATATATAATTGTATATGCTATGCTCTCTATAATTTTCCATTGCTTTTATTCCATTGCTTTTATTCTTGCTTTTATTGCTTTTATTGCTTTTATTCTTTCTCCCCATTTATAGCCATGCGTGTGTGTGTGTGTGTGTGTGTGTGTGTGTGTGTGTGTGTGTGTGTGTGTGTGTGTGTGTGTGTGTGTGTGTGTGTGTTGTGTGTGTGTGTGCGTGTGTGTGCGTGCGTGCGTGCGTGCGTGCGTGTGTGTCTGCTTCAGCGCTTAGATTTGATTTTATCAAGATTTTGCGCTATATAAATATTGTAATTATTATTATTAATTATTAAATCCAGTACGATTCCAAAACATTCTATCGTGGTCTTCCACAAGAATACACGTTAAACGTTCACAGTAAAATAGCACAGCATGGAACATAAATTCAAAAAATTTCTGCCCATAATAACATTTCGAGTATACTCGTATCTGTTATGGGCGGAGATACCATTTGCGGAGAAACACAGGCTATGGCACACACTCGACAGAGCTGAAAGAATCTGGTGAACTGCTCTTTGGCGCAGCGCCCATTGGCTTTATACAGAGTTAAGGGAGAAGAACAAGAGTACCTGTATGTCTGTAACTGGTAATAGTGTCACTGACTGTTAAATATCATAAATTCAAAATATTAAATAATAAATTTTTTATCATTTCATGCATTTTGTACATCAGCCTTGCATCCTAGAACCAACGCTGTGTATGAGTTACTCAGCTACTTTCTGCCCATTGTTCCGTTATAGAGGAAGGTGTATGTTTTGATATTTGTGTCTTTAGACGAACTGAAGTGTGTGCTCGCTGTGCAGAGTTCAAAGAGGCCTTCTCCCTCTTCGACAAGGACGGGGATGGCACCATCACCACCAAAGAACTGGGCACAGTCATGAGGTCCCTGGGGCAGAACCCCACAGAGGCTGAACTGCAGGACATGATCAATGAGGTGGATGCTGATGGTGAGCGTCATGATGATAACTGATGACGACGACTATGATGATGATGATGATGATGATGATGATGATGATGATGATGACGACGATGACGACGACGACGATGATGATGACGATGACGATAATGATGATGATGTTTGTGGTGGTCATCGTCGTAATGATGACGATGACGACGACGAAAGTGATGATGATGACGACGACGGCGATGATGTGGATGAAGATGAAGATGATGATAATGAAATCTCTGGATCAAACTCCACAAAGACTGAACTACAAGACACGATTACTGAGGTGCATGAATGTTGATGGTGAGTCTCATGATATTGACAACGACGACTAAGACGACGATGATGATAATGATGAAGAAGATAATGATGATGGATTGGTGATGGTGGTTCATGATCATGATATTGACGACAACGATGGTGACGATAACGGTGATGTGACAGTAAAGATGATAGTGATGAAGGTGAAGATGGTTATGATGGATGCTGACGATGTCGAGAACGGCTCATAGATGCTGATGATGACTGGTGAGACGATAATGCCAGAGTTCAATCGCAGTCCACGGCAAAAGCCTCCCCTACGACAAAACCGGTTATAAGATTAGGATATCATCATTATCATCATGTGCCCTGCTGCATGGCGTTGGCGATCATGGCCGTCCAAATGCATCTATCCCTTGTCGCCGCAAGCACATCTTCCACCCTCTCTGTCCCCAGCCACCCTGCAAATCTGTCCATTGTTTTCTCCCAGGGTTGACCTCGTGTTCTCTTTCCCTCCATCTTTCCTGTTGTGACCAGGTGTTCTAACTCCCTTTCTTCATAAAATGCCCTATAAATGTTGCTTGTCTTTGCCTAATCTTCTTTATCAATGATCTTCTTGTGTCTGCCTCCATCAAGACTGTCTCGTTTGTTTTCATTGCTGTCCATGGAACTCTCAACATTTTTCTTGGAAACCACATCTCGGCTTAGGATAAGAAGAAGAAAAGGATAAGATGTCAAGAATTTTCGCTTTTCTTTCACTTATTCGTTTCTGTCTTTCAGGCAACGGCACCATCGACTTCCCCGAGTTCCTGACCATGATGGCCCGCAAGATGAAGGACACTGACAGTGAAGAGGAGATCCGGGAAGCCTTCAGGGTGTTTGACAAGGATGGCAATGGCTTCATCAGTGCTGCTGAACTGAGACACGTCATGACCAACCTGGGTGAAAAACTGACAGACGAGGAGGTGGACGAGATGATCCGTGAGGCCGACATTGATGGTGATGGACAGGTCAACTATGAAGGTTAGTTTCGCTTCCTGATATTTTTCTTTTTCAAGACGTTGATTTAGCTTGCTTGAAGTCACATCTAGGTAGTAGTCAAGAGTTTGCAAATATTGTAACATTTTTCCCTGTTCAGTTCTGTGTCACTATCCCCACGTTGTTCATTTTGGCTCCCCATCACACAAGATGAAAAGTGTTCTTACCAACAAATGCCTATCAATTAACATCAGGAAGAGACTTCTTGAATGTAATATAGAACCGATACTGTTACACGGTTGTGATGCGTGGACAGTCAACTCGCAGAGATAAAACAAGATTGAGGCAGCCGAAATGTGGTTTCTAAGAAGAATGTTGAGAGCTCCATGGACAGCAAAGAAAACAAACGAGACGGTCTTGATGGAGGCAGACACAAGAAGATCATTGATAAAGAAGATTAGGAAAAGACAAGCAACATTCATAGGACATTTTATGAGGAAAATGGGAATTGGAGCACCTGTTCACAAAAGGAAAGCTGGAGGGCAAGAGAACACCCGGTTGACCCAGGCAGAAAATATTAGACGGACTGGCAGGGTGGCTGGGGACAGAGAGGATGGGAGATGTACTTGCAGCGACAAGGGATATGTTCGTATGGTAGGCCATAATCGCCAATGCCGTGCGGCAGGGCACATGATGATGATAATGATGAAGATGATGACCACACCTCCAAACCCACCGAAACAGAGGTCGCCATGAGAACAGAGCTTGAAGCGTAACAGAAACTAAGATAATTATTCACAGTTTTAAAGTGACACAGGAATTGGGATGGTGGTGCTTTTGAGAGATTTTTTCAAGTGTTCCTATTTTTTTCATAAGCCACCAGACATGGACATGACACAACTTCACCTGACGGCGTCACCGGGTTCGGTGTAGGCCGCTGCACACATAGACACCACCATCTCCCTCCCGGCCGCTCTGTCTTGATTTTTGTGGACAATTTCTTTAATATTTAGGCCACTGATGTTGGTCATGTTCTCGATGAATGAGACTGGTGGTCTGCCTTTCTTCCTTTTTGCCACTGTTTTTCCTTGAAAGATTGTTGCCACGAGGCCTGTGTTCATGCTGCATGTTACGCGTGGCAAGTGTGTTTTAATATTCTCTCAAGATAAGACTGACACGACGCACAGGATCTTAAATATACACAGACGGTATTCTGCATGCGTATACACACGAAGAGCGTCTAGAAACTGGCAGATCTGCGCACATGTGATTGTTGATCTGGGAAATCAGAAATTTTACTATGATTGTTTAATACAAGATATAGCAATTTGTATGCCTAGTTTTACCGATGTGTTGATGTATATGTGTTGTGTGTTGTGCAGAGTTTGTGAACATGATGACCTCCAAGTGAACGGACACAGGCCATCACCAGTCAGTGGTCATTTACACACAGGTCAGTGTCTGCGGCTCTGTGAGCCCGTCGTTTTTGGTGATGATGATGATCATTATATAAATACAACAATAAGGAAAAAAAAACAATGAGAATAATGATGATGGCGATAATGATGATAATCACAATAATAAAAAGATGATAATCAAAATAATAATTATAAAATGACAATGGTAAGAAGAGCAACAACAACAATAACAACGACAACAACAACAAAAATGATGATGATGATGGTGATGATGATGATGATGATGATGATTTGTTGTTTTCGTGTTCCTCGTTTCTTGAATTAATGACATACAATAACAGCAACCAGAAAAGAAAAAAAACGCGAAAAGAATCAGAACGCGTCTTTAATACAACCGGACAAGACAGGCGCAAATTTACGGCCAACCGTAAGATCACAAACGAACAAACAATTTTTGTATTTGGTGTTTGTTTATCCGTTTGTGAACTCATGCTTGACAAAGGCCAGTTGGTTGAAAATTTGCGCCTGTCTTGTCCGGTTGTATTAAAGACGCGTTCTGATTCTTTTTTCGTTTTTTTTTTGTTTTGTTTTTTCGTTTTTTTCTGGTTCCTGTTTGCTTGGACGCGGGCAGTCACATTTGTTTTGGATGCAATAACAGCGCTTTCTTTTCCATTTTCCAGAGCTTCTAAAGGCAGCAGAGTTGAAGACAACAATTTAAAGAGGAGCATTCCAAACCTCTGCACGAAGTCTATGATCTCTTCTGTTGGTCTTCAGCTTGTGTGGATGATGTTCTCAGTATGTGGACTTTAGTTTCCACTGTGCCTACTTACTACTGCTCAGCTATGCATTTCCCTGAGTAAGAACTTACCTCTGTGCCATTATCTTGTAGCTATGACTGTGCTCTTTTTTTATTGCTCAACTATACATTCCCTTCAGTTCCCTGCCATTTTTTTCTTTATGTAATCATGACTCTCTGTTTATTGCTCAACTGTGCATTCCATTGAATAAATCTTCATTTGCGCGCCATTTTAATTCAAAAACTGTGCCAGTGTAGTTTTCATTTAGTGACTACTTTACTGACACTTTCATATAGAAATACAGAACGATACGATATGGTGAAACACAGTTAACAGATACGACACAGTACGGTAAGATATAGTGCGATATTTTGCGATATCCCATAATACAAGGCAATACAGCAAATATAACGTAGGCTATTACAGTATAAAATGATACAATGCAATACAGTACAATGCAATGTGAAACAATAAGATACAATGCAATGCAATATACTGCAACTCAATAAAATACGATGCGACACAATACAGTACAATGTACAATATAAATACAATGCAATACAATATGAGACGATACAGTATAAAATTTATGATACAAGACGATACGATACGATTGCAATGCAATACAATATAA
>JAPXFY010000012.1:19535698-19540698 GCA_030674185.1 Monoplex corrugatus
CAGGTTTTGTACGAGGATTGACTCAATGGAAGTCCTGATGGGCTCAATTTGTGTTTCTTCATGCAGGCTCAGCGGTTTTTATCTTGCGGTCCGTATAACAAACATAAACATACCACACATCAGAAAAAATTGCACATCACACATATTATTGTACTTTAATAGCAAAACTATGAGCGATTTAAGTCACTAAATGAACCTCGCTGAAAGGATTCTAGCCGTATTTTCAAATGTTGAACAGTTACTATTAATCCATGGGGTAGATGACCCTTGCTGAAACGGATTCTAGCCATATTTTTAAATGTTTAATCATTTACTATTAATACATGAAAAACATCAAACAAATGAGTAAGTACTGATAACTCGGGGTTTCTGTAAACATATCTTCAATAAGCAAATCGATCATTATGTTCAGAACTAAATCAATAAATAGGCAGTAGAAAACACAACTGATTCTAATCTGGGCACCGCATTCGACTGCATCGTCTAATGTCAAAATCTCTTCTAATGCTTGACTACTTGGCAACAATTTTTAGCAATATAAGGCAGTTACAAGTTTCTGTATGATCTGCACGTTAATATTTGAATATTTGTCTTATACATAATCCATAATGACTGTAAATTCATGCACATAGAACCTTAATTGAAGATGTAGACGTTTTGCATGTATTTTAAACTTTAAGTATGATACAAATGATCTTGCTTTGATAATACGTTTTTCGTTAAATTTTGCTGAAAACGAATACAAAGAAATTTAAAAAACACAAACAAACACCAACAACAACAACTACAACCTGAAACTGTATAAATTAAATTACTTTACATTGTTTGAAAAAAACACATGACAGACTGGTAGATATGCATGTATACGAGTTTTATTGACTCCATTGTATATAAATCTGGTTCAGTTTTCTCAATGATATCGTAATAATGTTCAGCAAACATTGTCTTTATTTGTGTTTTGTCAAAAACGAATTAAAAACAATTTTGAAAAAAAAATAGTTAAAAAAGAAAAAAGAATGTAGATAAAACTGTGTATTTAGGTCAGACTTCGCACAATCAGAATTTGAATGAAGTGTCTACATTTCCGCAAATTTTGGCGAATGCCGCGCCGTGACTTAGCCTGAACTTGCTTCAGTGCTTAATATCTGATAATTCAAGATGTGTTATTATTCAAATGAAAGATTGAAATGTCAATATTAGAACCGTGATCTTAAAATTTCCATAGATCATTTCATTATTTTATGAATTTCCAATTACCGTCACGGCTTACACTATCGGGAAATTAAACAGTTCCGAAGGGCAAATGATAAAACATTAAATGTGAGGAAAACAAACAAAATTTTGCCTAGATAACATTGACAATAAGAAATACAGAATTTTCTGAAAAAACAGTGCGCGTATATTACCCGTTTCCTTACTTTTAGGGGCTGTATTTTAGAATGTTCCCTCTAATATTAATTTTCAACAATTATTTAACCAGGGGAGGTAACAAGGAACAAGATCATTCTAGAAAAGAAAGAAAAAACTCTGCTACGCGCCTTTCTCTCGTTACAATTGCAGTGGTTACAGAAACATTAAGATAGGCAGTGAACAGACCAGTTTTTAATGTTTGAGGATGGGATTGAACTCAAGATATCAGATCCTGAGTCCATAGCTCTCTCAAATTAACCAACCACCCGCCAGCAGTCAGAGAACTGATTTACTGATCCATAGTCGTGCAGGCAAAAATCAGGCCTATCTTAATACATGCACTGCCTGCCACAACTGAGAAGTTGTTGTAGATGCGAATAAAACTGTGCATACATAGAGCAGCGAAACATGAAAAACACCAGGTGGTGTCTGAGGGCCAACATCATCGGTTGTTTCATTTACGTACAATACAATTTGACAAATATGACACACGCAGACAGTGATCCTCAGTAGTATAGTGCTCAATATCCCCGCCTGTCACGCGGGAGACCGAGTTCAATTCCCCGCCGGGGAGAGTTTTTTTTTTTTTTTTTTTCCTTTTTCACGGTTATTATAAACTATTCCATGTTCAGTTGCGGCTGGTTTATTCTGCAAGATGTCAGTAATGATAAATTTCTTGCTGCATTTGTGTATAAGGAAAGTGTTCCTTTTTTTTTTTTTTTTTTTTTTTTTTTGACTGAATCTTTTGCTTAGAACGCTGTGCTGATAACACGGACGTTGTGAGTATGAATCTCATATGGGCCACATTTTCTTAAACGGTCATGGGCGGACTCAGATATTGATACCTTGCGTTCAATCCAGCCCTCCACAGCACATTAAAGTGCCTGTTCACCATAATCATTCTGATGTTGTTACTGAACTGAGCGTTTCTATGCTCTATGCCCACCCCCACCCCCGACCCATGTTCCTGCCCGATTCATACATTCAATGAATAATGCAGTATAAACATAGAAATTAACCCTTTGACTCACGCACTCTGTCCACCAGCATCAGGCATCGTCGACCATGCTCGCAAAACAAAAACTTTACCCTTTGATTCCTTCGTCCTATCCCCAGCTTCCAGGAGTAAAAGGGTTAATGTATTGCAACTAAAATCGGTTCGGTATAAAGAATAACAACAGATAATAACATGAAATCAGAAATAGGTAATAGTATCACCAGCTCACAAAGTGGGCATACATGGAAGAAAAATGTATAAATCATTTGATGAAATAAGTCCCTCTATCACACACACACACACACACACACACACACACACACACACACATACACACACACGCCACGCACCACACACACACACACACACACACACACACACACACAACACACACACACACAAACAAACAAACAAACAATGAAAACTCGCACTCACACACACAAACACACACAAACTTGCACACGCAAACACACACACATCGATAAGCTGCAACACGACAGGACTTGGAATAAGCTTTGATCTACGCAAATTGGTACACTGTTTATGAAATGATCCATGCAGTTTTGAAGGTATTTTTGTCTTTTTTGTTTGTTTGTTTGTTTTTGTTGTTGTTGTTGTTATTTTGTTATTTTTTGTTTTTTGTTGTTGTTGTTGTTGTTTGTGTTGTTGTTGTTGTTGTTGTTGTTGTTGTTGTTGTTGTTGTTGTTGTTGTTGTTGTTGTTGTTGTTGATGATGATGACGACGATGATGTTGTTGTTGTTGTTTTTATTTGTTTGTTTGTTTGTTTGTTTGTTTGTTTGTTTTGTTTGTTTTTGTTTGTTTTGAAAGTAAGCAAACAAGCTGATTGTCTAAAAGACATCAGGAGGGAGTTCCAAGTTTTGGGGCGAAAAATAAAGAAGGATTTCTTTTCACAAGTAGGCTCGTTTTCTGTTGTATGTGAACATTGCTCCACCGCACAGCAATACTGACGCCCGTAGTGTTTGGCACTGGTCCCTCTTCGACGTCTAGAGTTCGCCACCGTCATGACATCATCATCTTAACGAATTCTGCAACGCAAAGCATGTTAATCAACATTAACCAGGTCACATTACAGACAGGCAATCAATAAAATCAAACGAACCACTATGTCTTCTTCTTCCTCTTCCCCTTTTACTCCGCGAAGAGTCATTGCGGCTTCGTACTTAAGAAACTGTTCACTAAATTCCTCCAGCTCTGTCGGTTGTGTGCCGAAGCCTGGGTCTCTGCAAACAGTGTTGTTGTTGTTGTTTTTTCGTCCAGTCTGTAGATGAATGTTGTCCGTCCGTCGGGGTTTTGTTGTTGTTGTTTTTTGCTGCTGCTGCTGCTGTTGTTGTTGTTGTTATTGTTTGGTGGTGTGGTGGTGGTGGTGGTGTGGTGGTGGTGGTGGTGGGGTGGTGTGGTGGTTCTGTCTTCCTCTTTCAGTAGTTCCTGCTGGAGATGTGGTTTTACAAGGCCACTGGATCTTGTGACGTAGCCATATCAACTTAGTTTAACCCTTCGACTCCCGCACCTTGGCTACCAGCATCAGGCATTGCCAACCATGCTAGCAAAGCAAAAAAACTTGTGGTCCATATCAGATGCCCCGAGTTTGGCCTCAACCTGCAACATCATTAATAAGAACTGGTCTGTTCATAACCCATCTCAATGCTCACATCATTCTGCTGGTGTCGGCTCAGATTTTCATAGCTCTGAGTGCCCTCCCCTGGCCTGCCTGCTTCCAGTTCAAGACCTTGGAGTTTTATGCACCTTCAAGGAGTCTGCCATATTATTATCGATATATTTGAATGGAGCACATATGGAATTGTCCAAGCGTGCTGACTGCCTCTTGAACAAAATTCAAACTTAAACTATGAAGTGGTCTTTCCACTCGATCTCACTATGTGTATGTGTGTGTGTGTGTGTGTGTGTGTGTGTGTGTGTGTGTGTGTGTGTGTGTGTGTGTGTGTATGTGTGTGTTTTGTGTGTGTGCACGTATGTGTGTGTACGTGTATGTGTGTTGTGTGTGTGTGTGTGTGTGTGTGTGTTTGTGTGTGTGGTTGAGTGTGTGTTTGATGTGTGTGTGTGTGTTGTGTGTGTGTGTGTGTGTGTGTGTATGTGTGTTTGTGTGTTGTGTGTGTGTGTTTGTGTGTATGTGTGTGTTTTTGTGTGTGCACGTGTGTGTGTACGTGTATGTCAGTGTGTGTGTGTGTGTGTGTGTGTGTGTGTGTGTGTGTGTGTGTGTGTGTGTGTGCGTGTGTGTGTAAACGTGCGCGTGGGCGTGCGTGTGCGTGTGTGTGCGTGCTCCCGTAAATGCATACGTGTGCTGGCCTCTGTGTTAAGCAAACTCACCTCTATAATTTATCTGGCCCGTCTCCTCCTTATCCGCTTCCTTGATCAGCTCTTCCACTTCTTCTGACGTCATCGTTTCTCCCAGTGACATAAGCACATGACGTAAGACGTCCGCACTGATGACGCCACTCTGATCCTTGTCCAGTAACGTCAGAGCCTCCAGCATGACGTTTTCCTCCTCTTGCGGACTGTCCTTTCTGTTGCCCAGTATGTGAGCCATAAGCGTTAGGAAATCGGGGAAGTCCAC
>JAPXFY010000012.1:19545698-19558198 GCA_030674185.1 Monoplex corrugatus
CAGTTAGGTCACTTCAGTGGAATTCAACAGTGCCTGTTCTGATCCAGCTTACAAAGGTTAGTGCCTACTCAGCCCCCCACTAACAGCAGTAATCGCTCAGTCACGGAGTCAGACCTACCTCCTGTTAACCCTTTGACTCCCGCACCCTATCCATTAGCATCCTGCATTGTCAGCTATGCTAGCGCACCAAAACCTTAACCCTTTGATTTTATCACCCTGTCCACTAGCTTCCTGCAGGAAGCTTGTGAATAGGATGAGGGAGTCAAAGGATTAAGTTTTTATAGTTGCTGGATAGGGTGTGGGAGTCAAAAGGTTAAGGACACCACCGCCTCAACCCTCCTGTGACAGCCCTCATGAACCACCGACACCAAAAAAACAAAACAAAACAAAACAAAAGCTTGAATAAAATTTACTTTAGGCACAGAACAGGCAGAAGAAACATAAAAGTGAAGTCACCATGAGACCAGAGCATGAAGGGTGACAGAATCTGGAACAATTTTCAAGATGCTAGAATGACTGATTGTTTCATGATAACAGAGATGATAGCCATGATGCCATGAAATTACATCTACGATTGAGACCGAGACTGTGTGACAGTGCTGTACTCTATGTGCTCTGTCATAATGATATTCCTGGCGTCAACAAGGCCAGAGAAACACAGACACCTGTGGTGTTGGTCATAAAATTTGGGCAACTCTCACAAAGACGCATCTGTAAAGTAGAAGAAATTCGATTGTGTGGTCCCGGTCTTCCCAACAAGCCTGTAGCACGCCCAACTGTAGGGAAGAGACAATTGGGGCTAAAAAAAAAAAACCGATAGGCTGTTAAACCCACGACCGCCCAGTTTCAGTCTGTGGTCTGTTGTGGAACCACTTCAACATGGTGAATGGTAGCGATCAAAGAGAAAAGAGGAAAAAGTCATGTCTTACCATATTGCACTGGTTCGGCCCACAGTCAACTCCTTTTACTCTAATAACGAAAATGACTGTCCTGGTCCTCCCAAATTTTCTTGTGTTTTCGCAATGGATTACTGTTCTGCAATGAGAAGAAACAGTAGAAAAACAGATCCATTTATAACATATAGATAAATCTCAGCACTTCTGTTTTTCAATGATTAAAAACGATTTATTGCAAAATTTCCTCAAATGTTTCTGTTTCGTTTTGTATTTCAGACCAGAAGCTAATTCTGTCGAGTAAAAAAAAAAATATTTCACAGTCGTTCATGCTTGTTTTTACCCTTCTGCTTGTTCGTTCCATTGCCAGGGAGATAGCACCCCACTTTCCCTCTTTGGGGCTGTAACGTACCTGTATTTGCTTCAATCACTCGGAATAATGTAACTAAATTTTTGTAAACTTTTTTTCTTTCTTTCCCCAACCTTCCTTTTAAGTAAACAGACAAAAAAAAATAGTTCATTCCAATTCTTTTTCACCCGTAGTACCATACTTCCCCACCTTTCAGAAAACAAACACTCATATAATGTTGATAATGATAAAGAATGAGACTGGTATTGGTTAGCGGTTCAATAATCATTCACTGCCGGGAAATGTCATTCAAACAGCAATGCTTGAGTCTTGCATAACTATTTTTCCAACCGCATTTTCTTATTCATACTGAATATGTACACACAAATAAAACAACTTTAAAAATCTTTATGATTGAAAAGAGCGAAGCACTCACCTCTTTCAGTAAACCTCGAAACTGGTTTTCTGGGGCAAAGTAGACACGCCTACTTCAGTCTCGTTCTCAATTTTTCGTCTGCCTCAAGTTCCGCTTCCGTCGGTAGCAGAAATTATTCTTCGAACTTCAGATTTAGTCCTCAAGAATTAACCATGGTAAGATTTTTGTATATTGTTGATTATGTTGTGATAAAAAATATTCAAACGTGTGTTGTCTGTAAATGGGTGCAAAACTAATCGTTGCTGATTAATCTAGAGAGATATACATGTTTCTAATGATCAAAGCCACAGGATTGGGCGTGGACCTCAGTTCAGGCTCTTGAAATTATTCGAGTCATTCGATGTGCGATTGTAGGCAGTAACTCTTATGTTAAGGGGTCTGTTGACATTTCACAAGATCAAACTTTCTCTGTGTATTTGTGTTTGAAACACTGGATGTTAATTACATCATTCATATCAAAGTAAAAATATCGATAATAAAATTTGAAGTGTGTACGCCTAGGTAGGAAGGTGGATGGATGGATAATTAGGGATGAGTTGGCTGGGAGAGAGTGTTGGGCATGTAGAGGTGTGTGTGTGTATGTAGTGTGTGTGTGTGTGTGTGTGTGTGTGTGTGTGTGTGTGTGTGTGTGTGTTGGGTGTGTGTTGACATGAAAGTCACACTTTATGTATGTAGTATGCAAATGACAAATAATATGTGGAAAGGGGTCTCTTTCCACTTCAAATATGATCAAGGCAATTAGAATTTAACCCCTTTAAGATCAAGGGATTCTAAATATAACACTTCTTTTGATGGTGTGTGTGTGTGTGTATGTGTGTGTGTGTGTGTGTGTGTTGTGTGTGTGTGTGTGTGTGTGTGTTTTCAGTCATCCAAGGACACAATAACAGGTGAGTTGCGTTTGTATAAATTACAGGAGTGGTTGTGTGTGTGTTGTGTGTGTGTGTGTGTGTGTGTGTGTGTGTGTGTGGTGTGATGAAGAGTGTGTGTGTGTGTGTGGTGTGTGTGTGTGTATGTGTGTGTGTGTGTGTGTGTGTTGTATGTAGTGTAGTGTTAATTAGTCGATAATAAGTTTGTTTATTGTTCTTACGTTTATTATTCTTTTTTGGTTTTGTTCCTTCATATATGGTACAATATTTGGCAATGGACAATGGCCATCTAAATTTTCTGTTTGACACACAGTGGAAATTCATATGCTTATGCATGCCAACAGAAATGCTGCACACACTTGTTATGTACTTAGAGAGACAATGTTGAATTGTGTGGATCTCAGTGTCTGTCTGCCTGTCTCACATTTGCATGTGATATAGATACATGCACACAGACTGACACAGTAAACATGCACGCTTAGTGAGATAGTGTTACATACTTACGTACACACACTTGCACATGCATAGCAGTATACACACCTACACACGCAAACACACAACACACACACACACACACACACACACACACACACACACACACACACACACACACACCACTTTTCTTTTATTTAAAATTGATTCCAAGCTGTTTCCATGCATGCTTCAGTCAGTCTGTACTTACTCTTGTTGTTTTTAATTCTATTGTACTTATTGTCCCCAACAATCTACTATTTTAAATTGCTTTTTTTATGTATAGGGTGGAAATTGTTTTTCGCTCAGGTCAACATGTGTGCAGACCTGTTTGTGACCATTCACCTTTCATCTGTATATATACATGAGAACATCAAATATATAATTATATATATATGTTAACCCTTTGACTCTCACCCCTGTCCACCAACTGCAAAAACTTAACCCTTTGACTCCCTTATCCCATCCATCATCTTCCTGCAGCAAGCTGGTGGATAGGGCAAGGGAGTCAAAGAATAAGTTTCTGCTTTGTAAGCATGGTTGCCAATGCAGGACGCTGATGGACAGGGCATGGGAGTCAGAGGGTTTAACTAGATCATGCAAATCATGTCAATATCTGATGGCTTGCGTAAACATGAAACCGCCCACCACCACCACCCCCCGCCCACCCCCAGCTCGCATGTCCACTAAAGACAGACTACGCAGACTGCCGCAGTGTGCCATCTCACAAACAGCATGGGTGAAACAATGTGCATACATGCATTTGAGAAAAATCAATACACTTCAAACACAAATTAAAAAAATACTGTTGTAATCAATTGACATGTCTGCATTTGGACAGAGGCCTTGAGCTGTTTGACACAGATAGTGATGGCAAGATCGCGGCTGCTGAGGTTGGAATGGTCATAAGATCACTAGGTCATGTGATTACTGACAACGACCTGCGCAAGTTGTTCAACAAAGCTGGCATAGATCGTGAGTTGTATGGGAGCAGTATTTTGTGTGGTTTATTTGTATGTTGTGTTGTGTGTATGAGGATGTGTGTATTTGTTGATGTGTCTATGTGTGAATGTGTGTACTGATACGTTACCTGCTAAAATTGTTCAGTAGAGCTGGAATGTTAGTGTACACTATGTATTTGGGTTTTTGTGTGTGTGTGTGTGTTGTGGGGAGTGTGTGTCTGTGTCTGTGTGTGTGTGCATGCATGTGTGTATGTGTGGATTTAAACTCTTTAACAACAACCATAATGATCTGTTGTATGATTAAAATTAAAACAAGCAGCTACTACAACTGCAGCAGCAACAACATAAACAAAGAAAGAAGCATGACCAGTTCAACTAACATATCCCTGAACAAAAACTCCTTTTATTTGACTTGGTTTCAGCATATCAAACCTCTCCTTGGTTTGAAATTGTAGGTACAAGGATAAATGATACCCCCCCCCCCCCCACCACACACACACACACACAAAGTTGTTACATTCATCTTCTTCCAAGCCCCCCCCCCCCCCCCCGCTCTCTCACTCCCCACACCCCAACACCATTCCATTTTTTTCTTTTCCCCCCGCAAAATCCTAATCATTTGCACAGATTGTGTAGTATCTATATAAATCAGTCAGATGCTTCCTATTCCTTCCTTCTTCCTCTCTTCCTTTCTGGGATTGGTGATAGGAGTCACGCCTGATGTTACAAGTCTTCTCCAGGTCACACAACTGAGACATCTGTGGGCGCCTTCCTGGATCCCCAGATCACAGACTTCAGCGATGTTGTTGAAGTAGTAGGTGTGCGGCCATCCTCCTTGCCTCAACTTTCCACTGCAGGACCGTTGACATCAGATCTGTCTGGGTGTTTCTGATCACATGGCCTATGTATTTCAGCTTTCTTTTATTGATCTCTGTAGCAGCTGACATCTGACATTCAGTTTCTTTAGCATGCTATCGTTTGTTCTTCTGTCTGTCCATTTGACTCAGAGAAGTCATCTATAGAGCCACATTTCTGCTGCATTGATTTTATTTTCTTTGTCCTTTCTTGGTGTCCAAGCTTCACAACCATACATTCAGATGCAGTAACCAAAAAAATAGATCAGTTGATTAATTTAAAAACCAAACTGTTTTCAGCCAGAGCAAAAATTGACCTGGGAAAATTCCGACAGCTGGTGCAGCCCTTACAAGGCGTCAACTACAGCAAGCAACTGGAGGACGCCTTCAACACTATTGACAAAGAAGGCAGCGGCTTCGTCATGGCGACAGAACTGCGCCACCTGTTGACACACATGGGTGACCGCATCACTGATGAAGAATTCAACGCTCTTTTGGAGGAACTGGAGGTGGATAGTAATGGGCGTGTTCGACGTAAAGGTGTGTGTGTTGTAATGACACGATAAAAAAGATGGTCGACCCATGCAAACAATCTTCCTTTGATACGGAAATCATCACTGAAATCCACATTTTGTATTTCCTTAGCTCATTATGATCATGAAGAAGTTTCTATTGTAATCAACCTTGATGCACATAATCTGTCACAGTAGTGAAAACGGTTTTTAAATATTTTAAAGTTACTGAGAAAATGCTGTTCACACAACTTCCACAACAACTGCTGATTTTAGGCTGATTTTTTTTGTAGTCTGCATGACTTTGACTGTGTCACCTTGTCCTCCAGACTTTTACGCTCCTCAACAGTCCATACAGAAGTCCATATTAAATTGAGACTGTGTGACAGGGCTGTACTCTGTGCTTCCTTTTATCATTTATCCTGGCCAAGCAGGTCTGAGAAATGCAGAGAAACCTACAGTGTTTGAGAAGAAATTTAAACCCTCAATGAAGCATTTGTAAAATGAATGAGGCTAAGCTGTGTTATCCAAGTCTACCCAATGAGCCCATAGCATGGCTAGGAGCCAGTCAGGGCTGAAAAATCTTGCTATAATTTTATGGATTAATGAAGGTTTGAACTCCGACCTTATAGTGGGTAGTTTTTATGTTAAAATCTTGCTATAATTTTATGGATTAATGAAGGTTCGAATTCCGATCTCATACTGGGTAGTTTGTTATGTTAAAATCTTACTGTAATTTTATGGATTAATGAGGGTTCGAACTCCCGACCTCATAGTGGGTAAACTTCTGCTATCCACCTCATCATGCTCGACAGTCAATAGATGCTTGTTTTGTTTGTGAGAGGGAGTCTAAATATAATTCTTCACCACAACGTATAATGGTGTGTACAACATTTCATTTTCCACTCTCCTTTCTGTGAAGAATTTCCAAAAACTATCAAGAGGAATCTTAAAGTATGGTTTTAAGTTCAATTATGAAACTTTGGGGGATTCTTTTTCTGTCCCATTTCATTGGCCACAGAGTCTGGGACAGTTTTTCACACTGCTGTGGTAATGGATGATGACAGGGCTGTACTCTGTGCTTACTTTCCTGGTATATCATGGCATCAGACCAAGCTTGAGAGATGAGATACATGCAGTGTTGGTCAAGTCATTAAGATACATGCAGTGTTGATCAGGTCATTCTCACTGATGTATCCATAAAGTGGATGAGCCTCAGCTATGTGGTTCCAGTTTTCCCAGTGAGCTAATACCTACTCAACTCTGAGTGGGACTAGGAGCAGATCTGGGATTTTGTGATTTTGACAGGATTATGACTTAAACCCACAACCTCCAATTTTTAGTCCGTTGCCCTGGCCACTGCACCATGGTGATCACTAACTGCTTTTTTTTTTTTTGTACTTTTTTATTTGGCCTCATATTTTCTTTTTTTTTTTTTTTTTTTTTTTCCACTGTTGAAGTTTTGTATGTTTTGAAGCGGTTATAGCCCTGATGTGGCTGTACGCAGTTGGCTGGACTTTAAACAACAATAATAACAATAACATTTTTTGTTGTTGTTGTTGTTGTTTTGCTTGTTTAGAAAAGTGTATGTATGTGTTTAGGAGAAGGGTGTTTGTGTTGAATTTTGACTTGTTTTGATTTTTGACTTTGATCTGTTTCATCTGTTGCAGAATTTGTACAGTTGTTGTCCAGGTGAAAAGGACTGACAAATGGACAGACAAACAAGAAAGGATGTACAAAATTGGTTGTGGATAAGACAGTTGAGATGCTTAACAGTGTGACTATATTTTCAATTATTTAATGTGATTCATCCAGCTTGAAACAGACATTTTGCTATGCATTTGTATTGCAAAGAAAGTTCAATGGAACAGTGTTTTCTTTATTTTTATAAAGTTTTGTCTGATATATGTATTTTGATTTGCTTATTACTGTGCATTACGTTTGGCCTGTTTAGATATTTACATTTGTCATCACAACATATCAGTACCATTGTACGCAGTGAACATATCAATAATTGTAAAGAAAAAATTTCTCTCATTTACATCTTCTATGCATGGTTTGAAAATGAATCCTTGGTTTATCTGTGGCTGTGGGATAAAACTGGGTTGTGTGTTAACAGTTTATTTTCAGTCTGCCATTAAAATATGAAGTCACAAAGCTGAGGCTGTATACAAATGAGAATGAAGAGAGTTTGTGTGTGTATGCTTGCGTGCATGTGTGTGTACATATGTATGTATGTATGTATATGTGTGTACATGAAAGCATGCATGTCTTTGTGTGTGTGCGTGTGTGTGTGTGTGTGTGTGTGTGTGTGTGTGTGTGTGTGTGTGGAATACATCGCCAAGAATTTATTGATCAGTTTTTTTTCCAAATTGGATCAAAGATGATATATTTTTATTTACTTGTTTATGATGATATATTTTTATTTACTTATTTGTTTGTGTATATCTTTATTCATTTGTTATTTTATTTATTCATTCATTCATTCATTCATTCAATCGTTTGGGGTTTTCTTTTGTTTTTTGTTTCTTTATTTTTCTGTCTGTCTTTTTTTTCTTTCTTTTTTCTTTCTTCTTTCTTTCTTTCTTTCTTTCTTTCTTTCTTTCTTTCTTTCTTTTCTTTTCTTTCTTTTCTTACTTATTCATTTATTATTCATATGTTCATTTTTTTTGTCAAACTTTGTCACTATGGATTCACTATGTAAAATTCAGGCTGGTCTCCCAGCACCAACCTTTCACTCTCTCTTTTGTTATTTTTTTTTTTGGTTTTTTTTTGTTTGTTTGTTTGTTTTTTCTTGTTTTTCGTTTTTCTCCTCTTTTCGCTATAACTGACACTATTGTCTAGCTGATGTTTCTGGGCTGTTCTGTATGAAGAAGAAGCTTATTAAGATGGATTGTTTCACAGGAAACACATGCAGTTGCCTGGAGGTTTTGCGTCATTGACTAATTTCTCTTTCACTTTCATTTAATATTCCTGATAGTTGAATTTCAGTGATGTTGGAAAGAAGCTTCTCATGATGTATTGATATGAACTATTTTTTTCTTTTTGATAAAACAAGAAATCAAATCATCACTCAGTCTGTGTTTTTGGACAATGTACTGCATCTTTTTCTTTTTCTTCATTTCGTTCTTCATCTACATCATTAGGTCCCGCCTGCTGCCATGGAGCTTGGTGACCAGAAGAGCTGCTTTGGCCATGTCACTGTACCTAATACAGGAGATATTCCTGCAATATTGATATGGTTAAGCTTTCGGACCTCTTGACCACAGCAGTTTAGTGAAGGCATCAGCTTAATCCCTTTGACTCCCACACCTTGTTCCACAAGCATTCTGCGTAGTCATCCAAGCAAGCAAGGCAAAAACTTAACCCTTTGACTTCCTCATCCCTGGTGGATAGGGCAAGGAAATCAAAAGGTTAAGTTTTTGCATTTGGTGGACAGGGAGTTGGAGTCAAATGGTTAAACTTACAGCTCATCTGGGCATTCAGGCGATTGTGGCTGATGCAGAGCATAATGAAGATATTTGCTGCCTGGGGTATAAGGAGTGATCTGATGATGCTCCTCTTTTCGCTATAGTTGATGCTGCTGTTTGGCTGATCTTTCTGGGCTACTCTGTATGCTAAGCTCGTCTGTACTCCTATTGACTGCCTTTGAGAAATCTACTTTCTTTTTTAAGGATCATGGCACTCAGGGAGGTTACCTTTGTGCTCACCTTTTTTTTTTTTCCTGCCCATTTTTTACGCCATCTTAATGGCCACAGAAGCTGGCACAGTTTTTAAAATGTGATGATGAAATTATTGATGAAGATGATAATCATGATGCTATGGAGTTCCATCTAGGATTAAGACTGTGTAACAGGGCTGTATTCATGCTTATTATCATATATAGCCTAGTGTCAACCAGGCCCAAGAGACACAGACACCTGCGGTGCTGGTCAGAAGACTTGAGCAACACCCTCAATGACACATCCTTGAAGTGGATGAGACTCAACTGTGTGGTCCCAGTCTTCCCAATGAGCCGTAGTATTCCCAACTCTGGGTAGGAGCCTGTTAGAGTCGAAAAGCCCCTCAATGATTTTTGAAGGGACTGACGGGATTCGAACCCACAACCTTCCAGTTGGTATTCCATTGCATTAACCTCAACACCACACTGACTGGTATTAAGAAATCTACTTTATTGAAAAGAGAATATACTACTACGGTACCATGAGAGTGGTGAGCAGCTGCATTGTTTTTTCTTCTGTTTCATACGTACGCATATTTTTCATGGATTTGATAATGTTCTTTATATCTGTTGATAACATTGTCACATATATTTCTTTAACAAAAATCTTTTTTTTTTCTTTATATCACATATAATTGTCACATATATTTTCTTTAAAACTGTGTACATTTTTTTTGTATCAGTTGATAACATGTGACATATATTTCTTAAACAATTTTGACATTTTTCCTTATATCAGTTGATACCATTGTGTCATATATATTTTTAAATACTTTTTCTGTACAATTTCATATGGGTTTATTTCTTGGAGAAAGGCCTTTCAATAGCAGTGGTGTGGGTTGTTTTTTTTAAATAATGAATGCCTACGCCTTTTGTATTGTAACGCAGCAGCCCATCTGTTGTGGTGTTTACAGTTCATTTTTTTGTAATTAAGTTGTCAGACCCACTGACTTCTTCATGCTGTCTACCTGTTTCATGCATTATCAGCCAAAGTAGCAAATCAGAAACTTAACCCCTTCACTCCCTCACCCTATCCACCAGCCTCCTGAACGAAACTGGTAGGTAGGGTGAGGGAGTGAAAGTTTTTGCAGTTGATGGATAGGGCGAGGCAGTCAAAGTGTTAATGGAATGTTTCTACTCCGAAAGTCCAAAGACAGATATGGCAAGTGCACTGACACTCACTGCTCAACCAAAAATATATGATTTATCATCTGATTGTGGCGTAATTGGTGTTACGAAAGCATGTAATGATACATGAACTGCATTAGGGTATCCATGTTCATACAACAGTATAAAGGTGTTTTTGAACTTTCCATTGGAATGATACATCTTGTGTCTTTGTGTACCTATGTGTTGTGAAGAAACATAATTTACTGGCTTATTTTCACATTAAATGCTCAAAGCTGAAGGAGAAGCATTCCATAATTGTAAACAAATGTCACAACTTCACTGGAATGTTGATGGCTAAGTTTAGGTTGGAGTTTGTTCATAAGGGATTCATCACACTTGTACAATTCTATATGCTCTCCACGCAATCTGTCACCTACCTGTTATTTTGCACAGACACCTTGAGCCTGTGTAAAACCCTACGCATTGGCAAGGTCCTGAAACAGAATGGAGAAGAAGGGACCTATAAATGAATGACCTGACACCACCAGAATCATTTTAGCATTAAATTAAGATGGGCGTCAAACAGTCAATGTTGTATGTTGCAGACTGGAATTCGAGTGGACATAACAGATTTTCGAGTCCACAGCTGTATTACAAGAACTAGCAAGCAGATTTGAATCCACAGCTCTTATTACAAGAATGTGCCAGCCCACTGATAGTGTATATAAACAGTTAGGTGATAATTATACAGCGGACCCCTGTAGCTCAGTTGGTTTAAGCATCGGATTCACATGCTGAATGGTTGTGGGTTCCAAACCCGGGATGCGCTACATTAAAACTGGCCTTCTAACTGTCCCATCTTAACCCTTTGACTCCTGCACCTTGTCCACCAGCATCTGCATCGTCAACCATGCCAGCAAAGCAAAAACTTAACCCTTTGGCTAAAGGGTATAACATCATTGTTCTTTGGTGGTGTCCTTTAGGTTTTAGATGATAAGTCCCCCTTCCCCCATATCCCCGTCGGCCATATCACCAGAGGTGGTGCCGACGTAAAAATGGAACCAAATCAATCAATCAATCAATCAAATTATACAGCATGGTATAATGCTCATTGTAGGCTATCTATCACTGGGATGTTGTCAGTTGTCTGCTCTGTGTTTGTGGCGTTGACAGCCTTCTCTTTGTAGATACTGTCCTTGAGACAAATTGGGTTATGATTACAGGAAGATTGTTGATGTTGGTAGTATGACTTTTATGACAATCACAGCTCTTGAACTTTTCCTATCAGTTACTGTGGTCATTTCTCTCTCTCTCTCTCATTCTCTCTCTCTCTCTCTCTCTCTCTCTCTCTCTCTCTCTCTCTCTCTTCTCTGTCTCTTGCACATACACATACATACATGCACAGATACACACACATACAAACACACACACAATGCGCACACATACACACACACACATCCATATACACATTTACTCATATATACACACACTCACCCTCTCAAGCGCACACACACACACATACTCACACAGACATGCATTGCATGCACGTATACATGCACACACACACACACACACACACACACACACACACACAACACACACACACACACACACACACACACATTGTACACTTAGAGACTATGCTTCTCTTTCTCCCTCTGTCTGTTTCATATAAACACACACAGACACACACACACAAATTTACAATTCAAAATGCTAAAACTGTGAACAACACAAACACGCACGCAGAAGCTCGCGTGCACACTCTACACACACACACACACACACACAACACACACACACACACACACCACACACACACACGTGCTGCGCGCGCATGCACAACACACACACACACAAAAACAACAATTCCAACTAAAATGATAAAATTGTAAAAAAAAATCTTTTGTCTGGTTTAAGCAGATATAAGTATTCAGGAAAATTATTGACAATAGTTTTTTTGTAATAAATCATGAAATCGTATGTTCTCCATGGCACAATGTATTTCTGGCTATGCAGTATAATGTGATTTTATTATTCTGTTGAAACTGACTACATTGCAGTCTCTGTATGTTTTATGATTTTTCATTGGGAATGAAATGGGCAATCAGATGTACATGGTTTATTCTGTGGATAATTGTATGTATGTATGTATGTAGTGTATTCTCTCTCTCTCTCTCTCTCTCTCTCTCTCTCTCTCTCTCTTCTCTATCTTCTTCTCTCTCTCTCTCTTTTTCTTCTGCTCTCTCTCTCTCTCTCTCTCTCTCCTCTCTCATCTCTCTCTATCTCTTTCTATTCTCTATTCTATTTGTCTCCTCTCTCTCTC
>JAPXFY010000012.1:19560698-19593198 GCA_030674185.1 Monoplex corrugatus
CGGTCTGTCAGCTTAGTGTTTCATAGCTTCTGTTCCTTTTCCCACCCCACCCATCCCCATTTCAAGATCTTGCAGTGTAGAATAGATTATTGTGAGGCTTAGTATTGTAAAAGCCTAGGGAGTCTGCCAGATAATTATGGATGGATTTAGGTGGGGTGCCAGCATATGGAATCACCCGACCGAATGCAACGAAATCCTCTTGAACAAACACCAAACTCTAAACTAAACAGACCATCATACATGGGTTTATTCTGCTGCGTCACAATGGTAGGTACTCTGCAAGAGATACTGATGTCAAGCCACTGTTAGACCTCACTCCAGAGAAGACCCAGCAGTACTGGACCGATTTAAAACCAGCAGTGCTTTTTCTGATCGAGCGTATGCAGACTACTACCTACTATCCTTCCTACAGATAACTAGTTAAACCTGAGTTTGTTCAAGAGGGATTGATTCACTGCACATGGATAGTTCCATATGTGCTTCACCCGCATCTACCAGCGATAACCTGCTAGACTCCTTGTGCCAGGGAAGAAGGAAGAAGGAGAAACATTGAGCTGATATTATCAGAACGACTGGAGCAGTAACCCTTTAACTCCCGCACCGCTGTCCACCAGCATCCTGCATTATCAACCATGCCAGCAAAACAAACATTTAACCCTTTGGCTCACTCGCCCTATCCACCAGCTGGGGCAGAAAATTCCCATAGTGATAAATTCTGGCGTGGTGGAGATTTGACCCTGCAGCCTTCCTGTCATCGTTGTGGTGCGCTAACCACTGTACACTATGGTTGATTATTGCTGATAATACTGTCTGAGTGTGTTAATGAAATGTGAAATGAATCCTACAAAACTACCTTGCAAATAAGCTTGGACAGGATACGGTGTGAAGGTGAAAGCCATACATAGGAGATGCCATCCTAAATCCAGTAACTCCGTCATTGTCCCCCTCCTCCATCCTTATCCGCTACTCCAGCAGGAAGCTGGTGGATAGAGTATGGGAGAGAAAGAGTGAACTGTGACATCATGGAGTGGAAATATCAATATTTAGAAGATTTTCTATCGTACATATTCTGCCTGAAGATGTGATGCACCTGATCTCTTTCAATTAAAAAATATGTCAATTATTTCTCACTTTTGCTTTGTGATAAACTAACAAAGTGTTTGAAGTATTGACGTTTTAAATTTTTGAAACCAAACTTAAATATATCTAAAAAAAATATATTTCTCCTTTCTTTAAACTGCATTAATAGTATTTATTTTACTTTTTTGTGTTTTTGTTGTGTTTTTGTTGTTGTGTTTTTGCTTGTTGTTTTCAATTAATTCCATCTATATTCAACTGAGCAATTGAAGTGTAATAAGATTTAGTTTTGTAGTAACTAGTGTTGTACATGCTGGAAGGTGAACTTTTTTCAATACAACATTGAAATCTGAATGCGCCAGAAATACAATATAAAGTATATCTGGGATCAGTAATGGGGTGTGTCTTTACTTAATGTTGTGTAAACCAAACTGGTGTGTTCTGTTAATGAGGGACTGGCAGTTGGTAAGTTTGATTGGGCACAGCCCATTCTGAAAATAGAGAGAGGGAGGGAGAGAGAGAGAGAGAAAGAAAGAGAAAGAGAGAGAGAGGTGTGTGTGTGTGTGTGTGTGTGTGTGTGTGGTGTGTGTGTGTGTGTGTGTGTGTGTGTGTGTGTGTGTGTGTGTGTGTGTGTGTGTGTGTGTGTGTGTGAGTGAGTGTGTGTGTACGACTTGATCATTTTAACATATGCTGTTCATACACGGAGGCTGTCTGTCCTTTGTCCATCTGAACATGTTATGATCCAAATCTCGTAGATTCAATTGTTATACTGAAATAATAATGATAATGATAATAATCATGAAGAAGGCAAATCTCGATCCAGACTGCTTGAAGAATTATCGTCCAGTTTCCAATCAACCATTCCTATCAAAGGTGTTGGAACGTATTGTACTAGAACAGCTTCTGCAGCATATGGAATCTCACAACCTGCTAGAGCCATTCCAGTCAGCCTACCGTAAGTGCCATAGCACAGAAACCGCTCTATTGCGTGTGGTCAATGACCTCCTTCAGGCTTGAGACAATGGGAGTGTGTCTATCTTGTCACTGCTTGACTTGTCAGCAGCATTTGACACCATAGACCATAGCATCCTCATACGCGGTTGCGTACCACTTTTGGCTGTTCTGGAACGGTTCTGGACTGGTTTACCTCCTATTTGACTGGCCGTACCCAGTCTGTTGTCATTGGCCACAAATCAAATCCATCTGTCTGAAATGTGGTGTCCCACAAGGTTCTGTCTTGGGACCTGTCCTGTTCACTATGTATACACAACCTCTCAGCACTATCATTCATCAGTCAGGTCACTCATACCACTTCTTTGCGGATGACTCACAGCTGCATAGCTCCTCTGCCCCATCAGATTTTGACGCTCTTGCGTGCAGTCTGAGAGATTGTATAGAGGATGTCTCCAAGTGGATGAGTGAAAACAAGCTGAAGATGAATGATGATAAAACTGAGCTTATTGTTACTGGTACTAAGTCAAAGGTCAATCAGGTTACTCATGCCCCCATGTCTATCTCTGGTTGTGATGTATCTTTCTCACAAACTGTTAGAAACCTTGGCTTCTACTGGATGAAACACTGTCTATGGAAGCCCATGTCAAACAGTTGTGCCGTACTGTGCTACTATCAGCTACGCAGAATAGGTAAGATTCGCTCCTTCCTTTCCACTGATGCTGCCAACAAGCTTGCTGTCTCTTTCATACTATCTAGACTGAACTGTTGTAACTCTCTATTCGCAGGTCTCCATGACAATCAACTATTTAAACTTCAGCGCATACAGAACCATGCGGCTCGCCTTGTTCTTCGCAAGCCCAGGCGTGAGAGTGCAAAATCTCTGCTTAGAACACTTATTGGCTCCGGTAAAGGCTAAGATTCAATATAAAGTTGCCTGTCTCTGCTTTCAGTGTATCTATCACGAGAACATGCCATCCTATCTTGCCAACCTCCTGCAGGGTTACAAACCTTCTCGAACGCTCCGCTCTTCTGACACCTCACTGTTGATTGTTCCTCGTTTCTCTCTAGACACCTTTGGTAAAAATCTTTCTCTGTCTTTGGCCCAATGTATGGAACTCTCTACCACTGTCTCTCAGAAAAACTAAGTGTTTCTCAACCTTCAAACGGCACCTGAAAACCCACCTCTTTCAAACTCATCTAACCTGAAGAGCCTTAGTTTGCAAGTCTGTCATCAGACTAATCTCTTCTGCCTGTATAACAGTATTTTGTATAAGGGCCTATAGAGCGAGATGTGTGTGTGCGTGCATGTGTGTATGTGTGTGTGTGTGTGTGTGTGTGTGTGTGTGTGTGTGTGTGTGTGTGTGTGTGTGTGTGTGTGTGTGTGTGTGTGTGTGTGTGTGTGTGTGTGTGTGTGTGTGTGCATGAGTGAGCATGTGTGTGTATCACTGTATGTGTACAGCTGAGGAGGGGATAGGGGAGAAATTGAGTGGGAAAGAGACTGAAATACTTTAAGATTTTTTTTTTAATCTTTGTTTGTATATAAATTGTGATGTATGATATGCGAATAGTTTATAATTTTTTAGGTAATTTTGATTGTCAAGGTGTTAATGCTGTAATACTGAAGTTATAATGTTTTTCCTGTATATGAAATAGAATTTTTCTGTTTTTATCTTCATTCAAAATATTGATTATAATTTTATGTACAACTATTGCATGCACAAACACACACACACGCATGCAAACATAACACACGCACACACACTCACACACACACACACACACACACACACACACACACACACACACACACACACACACACACACACACATTCTTACATACACACACGCGCACAGCAACGAACACGAACGCACACACACACGTATACACACACGTACGCAAGCACACACACGCAGCAATATATAAACACAGTATGCCTCTTTATTCATAAGAAAAATCTGTTAATCTTTCTTCATTACATAAGTCAGTGTTTAAATTTTAATATTCTGTGGTTTCTTATGTGTCTTCTTACTTGTATAGCTTTAATGTTTGTTGTTATCTTATTGTGTATGTAATTGTGAACATTTTTTTTAATCACCTTTTGCCTTTCTTGGGAAATGTAAAGCGCTGGTGAGCATGTTTTTATATGGAATATGCGCTATACAAATAAACAATATTATTATTATTAATAAGACAAAGAAGAAGAATATCACCATTAGTAGTAGTGATAGTCGTAGTAGTAGTAGTAGTAGTAGTAGTAGTAGTAGTAGTAGTAGTAGTATAGCAGTATCATCATCATCATCATCATTGTTATTATTATTATTATTATAGATAGATAGATGGATAGATCAATAGATAGATAGATAGAGAGATAGATAGATAGATAGATAGATAGATAGATAGATAGAGAGAGAGAGAGAGAAGAGATAGAAATAGTAAGATAGATTAGACAGATAGATAGATATAGATAGACAGATAGATAGATAGATAGATAGATAGATAGATAGATAGATAGATAGATAGATAGATGATCGATCGATCGATCGATAAACAGACAGACAGACAGACAGATAGATAGATAGATAGATAGATAGATAGATAGATAGATAGATAGATAGATAGATAGATAGATAGAGATGCAATAAACAACGTCATCATCATCCTCATTATTATCATCCTCATCCTCATCCTCATCATCATCATCATCAGCTTCTACGTGCACTGGAGCATCTGCATTATTATCATTATCGATGTCCATGTGCACTGGAACATCCGAGTGGAAAGTTGCGTGTTTGGTCGTATTTTACCTTACCATTATGATTAAGGCAATACTTCGTTTTCAAGGTACTGCACGCTAGATATTTTCTTGTTTCCATAAGAACCAAACACTGACATGACTTACAGGATCGTTAACACGCGTGTTTGTTTTTCTGGGAGCGTATACATATGCAGGCAGCCAAAATATGGTTTCTAAGAAGACTGATGAGAGTTCCACGGACAGAAAAGAAAACAAACGAGACAGTCTTGATGGAGGCAGACACAGGAAGATCAGTGATAAGGAAGATTAGGAAAAGACAAGCGACATTTATAGGTAATTTTATGAGGAAAGGGGAATTAGAGCACCTGGTCACAACAGGAAAGCTTGAGGGAAAGAGAACACCAGGTAGACCCAGGGAGAAAATATACCGTCTAATATCACTTATAGTGAAAAGACGTTATATCAAGCAACGAACGAACGAACGGGAGAAAATATTGGACGGACTTGCAGGGATCTGAGGACGGAGAGGGTGGAAGATGTGCTTTCTGCGATAAGCAAAAGATGCATATGGAGGGCCATGATCGCCAACGCCATGCGGCAGGGCATATGATGATGATGATGATGATGATGATACACATGAAAGGTGTTCAGGCACATTTGTTGACCTGGAAAATCAGAAAAGTCTCCATCCTTTACCCACCGAGCACTACCCAAGTAGGTGTGAACCCATACCCCCCAAATAGTTGACCTGTTTTGAAATCACTTGACTGTCACGCCCTGTTCATAATGATTTTCTCTTATGCATTATTGAATAGTAAGATACTTTACATTTCAAAAACTACTCTTAGCTAGTGCATCACAGTTTTCATTTTACCCTGGACCCTCTTGAGGATAAAACAATATTAATAATGGCATGACCACTTTTCGAATTGCAGAATTCGTCTTACTTCCGCTCTGACATCATGTTTACTCACAAATACATTATGATGTCATTTCAGTCAGTTCAGTCCTTTTCTCACACTGAACGAAGCAAGAAGGGAAGTTATAGTCTTTTTCTCCTAATTTTTGTATTTGGTGTTTGTTTGTGATCTTATGCTTGACAAAGGCCAATTGGCCGATTATGTGCGTCTGTCTTGTCTGGTTGTATTAAATATGCGTTCTGTTTTGTTTTTTGTTTTTTTGTTTTTGTTGTTGTTGTTGTTGTTTTCTGTGGGGTTTTTTTGGGTTTTTTGTTTTTGTTTTTTGTTTGTTTGTTTATTTGTTCTTGTCTCGCATTTTTGTTGTTTAGTTGTTTGTTGACTGTTGCTGTATTTTGGGACACAGAGCATGTTGCGGGTGGCGGTAATGGCTATGGGGGGGGCGTTGCTGGCGCTGGCCTCAGCGCACGTGCCCTACGGCGGGGTGGACCCTTTGGAGAACCTTTACCTCCAGAGGCTGTACCAGATGTCCGACTTCCAGAACGACCCGTATCTCCCTCTCCTCCCCATCGACGACATCGACGGCCGCAGTGATGAGGCCATGGAAGAGGCGAGAGCGTTGTGGGATGAGGGTGATGTAGATGACTCCCTCTACAACTCCCAACTCTTCACCGGAGCCCAGGCCCGCGACGAGGAACACCTGGAGCACAGCGCTCTGCAGGGACTTCACCAGGTGTCTGGTGAGTTAGATATGGAAGACTTTTTTTTAATTGTTATTGTTCTTGAAGAATGTTGACAGTTCCATGTCGGTGAGGATGATAATCATGATGCTATGGAGTTCCACCTAGGATTGAGACTGCGTGGCAGGGCTGTACTCTACGCTTACTTACACAATATATCCTGGCGTCAACGAGGCCCGAGAGATACAGACACCTGCGGTGCTGATCAGAAGATTTGAGCAACACCCTCAATGACGCAACCGTGAAGTGGATGAGACTCGACCGTTTGGTCCCAGTCTTCCCAATGAGCCCATAGCACCCCCAACTCTGGGTAGGAGCCGGTTAGAGCCGAAAAATCCCACAATGATTTTTTGATGGGACTGATGGGGATTCGAACCCACAACCTTCCATTCGGTAGTCCGTTGCGCTAACCACTACACTACGGCGACTGGTTGACATGTTGATTCCTGAAGTAGATGTTTACCGCACTGTATTCCATACAAGTGTTGTCGGGTTATGCTCGGGTTAGCACGCTGTCGATAAACAGGCGAAACGGTTCAGAACGTTTCAATTCTGAAACGGCCCCGGAACGTTTCACAAACTGGTCTAGTATAAATCGCCACTTCGAATCTCATCAAGGAGCTGTGTATGCTGTATGGCATCAAGAAGTCTCGCACAACGCGGTGCCGTCCCCGAGGAAATGGACAATGTGAGAGGTTCAACCGTTCTAGGCACTGTCTGCACATCAATACTAGTGTTATCGAGGTGAAATTCCCGCGTTTCCTTTCCTTTCAAATTCATAATGGAAATCTTAACCCTTGAATTCCTCACCTTTTGCACCAGCTTCCTGCAGGAAGTTGTGGAAAGGGTAAGGGCGTCAAAGGGTTAAGTTTTTGCAGTTGGTGGATAGGATGCGGGAGTCAGAGTTAACAGTATGATCAGGAACGCTACTGTTGTAATCTTTCATTTAATTCTTGAGATATAGAACGACTTCAATAATAAGGTAAAGTTTAAGTTAGGTCTATGGTAACCGCCAAAATTGTTCGCCATTCTTCAAATTCTGAGTTTGTCAAGTCGGACTTGACCCTTTGACTCCTGCATCCTAACCACCAACTGCAAAAACTGAACTCTTTGACTCCCTCACCCTATCCACAGCTTCCTGCAGGAAGCTGGTGGATAGGGTGAGGGAGTCAAAGGGTTAAGGTTTTGTATTACTAGCATGGTCGACAATGCAGGATGCTGGTGGTTTCTAATTTTTTGCATAACTGAACTTCATAATATATTGAATGATTGTCAAAGAATCATGTATTACTCCTTGACTCCCGCACCATGTCCTCCAGCATTCTGCATTGTCAATCTTGCTAGTAAAGCAAAAATATAACTCCTTGACTCCCTCATCCTATCCACCAGCATCCTGCAGGAAACTGGTGGATAGAGTGAGAATCAAAGGATTATGTTTTTGCAGTTGATGCATAGGGTGAGGGAGTGAAAGAGTTGATATTTCGGTACTCAACACTGTAGTCCGTTAGTATGTACAGCAGTATGTGCCCAGATCAAAGCGAGTTGTGTCTTGTATCGCCTATCAGTCGATCGATATCTGCTCAGAATAATTTAGTTACTTCATGAAAAGTATATTTACATAAGATTTTAAGTTGCCATCTATTTGCATGGTATTTTGCATGAATTAACAACTCGCCACATACTTTTAAAATGCGGCTAGAATCCCAGTCAGTAAAGATTCGTTCAGTGACATATCGTTCGTACTTCCGATTGAAGCGAAAATTACGCGTAGTGATGTAACCTGCGATAATCCATGTGTTCTACAGATTCTTTTGAAGTACAGTATGTTTATGCTTCGTGAGCCGGAAACTAAACATCGCTGAGGCCATACGAAGAAACACAAATAGTTATTAAGCTACCACAGTCCCTAGAGGGCTGATGTTCGTGCAGTCTGTTCTTGTGGCTAATATTACAGTCCATTTCATGGGTATACAAGCGTATGTGGACGCCGAGTGCGTGACTACAAGGCATCGCTCTCCTTCTTCAATTACATGACACCATTCATCTTCAAGACAGTCACTAATCGTGACGAACGCTGGGACGTTAATACACAACAAGAACAAGAACGAGTGCTTTGCTTGTCTGTTCTGTTCATGAACGGTTGAGAAAAAGGGAGAATAATATCAGTCCTGCCTTCTCTGTGTCTCCTTTGTCAGGCTGCCATCATCGTCGGCTCATGTCTCCTGGGGCTCGTTTCTTATTCATGAGCACCCTCGCATGCTAGCATCGAGGTAGCGAGTGGCGAAGCACAAAGTGTTCATTAAAACGGACGCGAAAGTAGATTTAATTAAGCAACCGCCTTCATTATGTCGCCCTAACGATCTTCTCAATATAACCTCAACTTACCTAGCAAATAATCTCTCTTCTCTCTCTCTCTCTCTCTCTCTCTCTCTCTCTCTCTCTCTCTCCTCTCTCTCTTCTCTCTCTCTCTCTCTCTCTCTCTCTCTCTCTCTCTCTCTCTCTCTCTCTCTCTCTCTCTCTCTCTCTGCTCTGGCATCACAATGCTTGTGCTCTTCTTTCTCTACCTCAGCTTCTACATGCATCTGTGTACATGTATGTGTATGTGTGGACTAGTGATTACATGTAAGTGAGAGAGTTGTACTGTTTTTTAATTATTTAGCAATTGTGTGTGTGTGTGTGTGTGTGTGTGTGTGTGTGTGTGTGTGTGTGGTGTGTACACATGTGAATGCATGTAGGTTACAGAGTAGTAATGTTTTTAATTATTCAGCTGTGAATGTGTGTGTGTGTGCACAATGCTTACATATGGGTGAAAAAGTTGTGTTCTTCTAATGACATGAGTCGTTTCAGAACATATGCATATTTTTCAACATCTTCTACAGGTGGCACAGTAGAGGGTGAGCCTCCCCAGAAACAGGTGAAAAGTGACAAACCTCTGCCAGCCTACTGTAACCCACCTAATCCTTGCCCTGTTGGAAAGACAGGTAAGTCAGCTGAGTAGTTCACTGCATGCTTGTCACTGCAGCAAATACAGTGGAGTCCATGTAGGCCTACAATAAACTTGCCTACAACGAATTTCCGGCAAATACGTACTCTATTATTTTCCCTGCCTTTTTCTTTCTCGTTCCCTGTTGTAAAATACTGTCACGAACAAAATCTATTATGGCGCTTAACGAAATTCTCTTTGTACAGTCGAAGTGTCGGAACTTCTTTTCCAAACGCCAAGCATGCTATGTAAAGCCTGACCTTACAACAAACAAGTGGTCAACACTGGTACAACTGCTCAGCATCATACACTGAGTGCTGCTGACGATCAGCCATGGCATAACACCAGGAGCGATGTGTGTGTGTGTGTATGTATGTATGTGTGTGTGTGTGTGTGTGTGTGTGTGTGTGTGTGTGTGTGTGTGTGTGTGCATGTTTGTGTGTGCGTGTGCGTATATATATATATATATGTATATATATGTATATACATATATATATATATATGTATATATATGTATATACATAATTATATATATATATATATATATGTGTGTGTGTGGGGGGGGGGTGCTTCTATTTGGATTCTTCAAAGAATGAGCCTTAAAACTGAGTGATTAATATTACAATGATCACGTATGCACATGTAGGGTTACAGATATATACAGATTGTCCATTTTCATGAAACTACAGATAGATGTGTCGACGTTTGCGTAAACCAGGTTCACCAGCATCATCTGGTAAAATGAAGTTGTTCATCAGGTATTGCCGCACTTGGCCAGGTTCACGACCAGCTGCTCCATGAATATGAAGTTTCTTCTGTTTATGTATGATGATTACATTCACTGCAGAAACAGTTTATAATTGTAGAACACTGTATACATAGAAATATTTTAGTGTACAAACAAAATTTATTTCTGAAAAAATACTGCTGCCATGTTACACGATTATCAGAAAACGGTTTTACAGAACATGCTAATGATTTTTTCACAATATTTTGAAGAAAAATAACTGATCGGCGTTTGGTAAAATCTAATAATGTAGTAGTAGGCTTCCTTCGGTCATGACTGACCATGGACAAAGTACATCCGTTCTAATGTCTAGATGGGCTGTCTGCTTGGTCCAAGCAGCGTCGCCTGTGACTGTACAGACCAATGCGAGAGAGGCAGTCTCTGTCGCAGCGGTCGCATGTGTATGCTGATGCTGGTCTGTTGGCTGTCATCCCTTATCTGCGAACTCGCTTTTCTGCTGCAGCAACTGACAGTTTGTCCTCACCAATCCGCAGCTGTTTCTTGAGAGTAGTTCTCCAACTGTTGCGGTCGTCTGCGAGGTCCTCCCAGGACTCAGTGTTGATCTCAAGCACCTTCATGTCACGCTTGCAAACGTCTTTGTATCTCAGCGGGCAGTGTTTCTCTGCCCTGTAGCAAGCTCACCATAAAGGATGTCTTTTGGGATGCGACCATCTTCCATGCGGCGAACGTGGCCCAACCAGCGCAGCCGACGCTGTCTCAGCATGGTATGCATGGTTGGGAGGCCAGCGCAGGTTAGGACTTCGGTGTTGGTCACCTTGTCTTGCCAGGAAATGCCAAGTATGCGCCGTAGGCTTCTCAGGTGGAAGGTATTGAGCCTTTTCTCCTGATGAGCATGCGTGGTCCACGCCTCGCTGCCATACAGCAAGGTGCTGAGGACACAGGCGTTGTATACAGCCATCTTTGTCTTTGTGGTCAGCTTGGGATTTGTCCACACCCTTTGTGTGAGGCGGGTTAGTGTTGTGGCTGCCTTCCCGTCGAAGGGCTTGGAGAGGTTTCTTCGACGTACGCAGCGGTGTGAAACAAGGCTGCGTCGACCTCTGTGTCAAGGGAGAGGTTATCGGTGATGGTGGACCCAAGATATGTGAATTGATGGATGGCTTCAAGCTCGTAGTCATCAATGGTGATGGCTGGTGGAGATGGCGTGTCTTGGCCCAGGACGTTTGTCTTCTTAAGACTGATGGTCAGACCAAAATCTTTGCAGGCCTGGGAGAAGCGGTCCATTAGTGACTGCAAGTCCCGCTGAGTATGGGTCACAACTGCGGCATCGTCGGCAAATAGCATGTCTCTGATGAGGGCTTCACGGACCTTTGTCCTTGCTCTGAGGCGGGCGAGGTTGAAGAGCCTGCCATCTGATCTGGTCCGCAGGTGGATCCCTTCTTGCGCTGTGCTGAACGCATGCCTCAGGAGGAGAGCGAAGAAGATTCCAAAGAGGGTTGGGGCCAAGACGCAGCCTTGTTTCACACCGCTGCGTACGTCGAAGGGCTTGGAGAGGTTTCCGTTGAACTGCACCATCCCTTTCATGTTTGAGTGGAAGGACTCAATTAAGCTGTGCAGTTTGGGGGGGCAGCCGATTTTTCGGAGAGCCCTGAATAGGCCATCTCTGCTGACTAGGTCAAAGGCCTTGGTGAGGTCAATGAATGCCACATACAGGGGCATCCGCTGCTCTCTGCACTTCTCCTGGATTTGGCGAAGGGAGAAGACCATGTCTACCGTGGATCTCTCTGATCGAAAACCACACTGTGATTCCGGGTAGACGCGTTCAGCCAGTTTCTGCAGGCGGATTAGGAGGACCCGAGCATAGACTTTGCCAACAATGCTGAGGAGCGAGATACCTCTGTAGTTGTTGCAGTCGCTCCTTTCGCCCTTGTTTTTGTACAGGGTGACGATCTTGACGTCCCTCATGTCCTGTGGTACAGCTCCCTCATTCCAACACTGACAGAGAACTGCGTGCAAAGGGTGCAGAAGAGAAGTCTTGCAGTGCTTGATGAGGTCTGGGGGAATTCCGTCGTTGCCAGGTGCCTTCCCTGATGCCAGGCTATCAATGGCCTTGCTGAGTTCGTCCGCAGTTGGCTCTGCGTCAAGTTCTTCCATTACCGGCATGCACTTGATGGCATCGAGGGCTAAGGGGGACACCATGTTCTGTGTGGAGTAGAGGTCGAAGTAGTGTTCCGCCCATCTTTCCATCTGTTGGCTAGGATTCTGATTACTTCCCCAGTGGAGGATTTGAGGGGGCGATCTTGCTCTGTGTTGGTCCCAGTGCCTTCTTGATGCCATCATACATTCCTCGGATGTTGCCTCTTTCAGCAACACTCTGTATCTCTTCGCTGAGCTCTGTCCAGTACTCGTTTGCGCAGCGCCTGGCGTTAAGCTGAACCTTACTTCTGGCAGCCCTGAGGATTTGCAGGTTCCTGTCACTGGGTGACCGCTTGTACTTGGTGAGTGCGGCACGCTTCACCTCAACAGTGGGAGTCATCTCTGATGATTTGGCCTCAAACCAGTCGTGGGACTTCACAGTTTTCTTCCCAAAGGTGGCCATAGCAATGCGGTGCATGGTGTCTCGTAGCGTTTCCCATCTCTCAGTGGCAGAGTCTCTGGGCTGCAATGCATCGTATTCTCTCTGAAAGGCCTCTGTGAACTGTTCTACAAGATATGCTGAGACATCTTGCTGACGTCAATGCGAGGGTTCCCTTGTTTCTTTGAGCAGTGGAACTTCTTTGGTTGTAGCCTGATCTTGCAACATACCAGAGAGTAGTCTGTGTCGCAGTCTGCGCTGTGATAAGAGCGAGTGTGGAGAACGTTTTTGATAGCGGCACGTCTTACTAGGATCAAATCCAGTTGGTGCCAATGTTTTGAGCGGGGATGCCTCCAGGAGACTTTGTGCTGAGGCTTCGTCTTGAAGAAGGAGTTGGCGATGCACAGTTCATGGCAGGCGCAAAACTCAAGCAGTCGCTGTCCATTCTCATTCATTTTCCCCACTCCAAAGGAACGGGGCAGAAGGGCCATGAGTCATTGTCTGCACCCACTCTGGCGTTGAAGTCGCCCAGGAGAACAAGTTGTTCTGTCCTGGGGATGTTCCTTATGGTTGATGCAAGATTATCGTAGAACTCATCCTTGGTGTCTGGAGAGGCAGACAGAGTTGGGGCATAAACGCTGATGAGAGTGACATAGCCTTCGGTGGGGTTGAGGCGGAGAGTCAAGAGTCGTTCTGAACCGCCGCTGCCTGGTTCAATCATGTTCAGCAGGCTGTTCCTTACTGCAAAGCCTACTCCGTGCTCTCTTGGGGCATCAGAACTCTTTCCTTGCCAGAAGAAGGTGTAGTCCCTTTCCTTTAGTGTTCCTGAGTCAGCCAGCCGTGTTTCCTGCAGAGTGGCAATGTCCACATTGAGCCTCTTTAGTTCGCTGTTTATGACGGCGGTTTTTCTGGCGTCGCTGATGTCTTGCAGATCTTGGGAGAGCCCAGGCATCATTGTTCGGACATTCCAACAGCCCAGTTTCACTGCTGATCCTTTTCCTGATCCGTTTCTTGAATTTGAATTTGAATTTGAATTTGAATTTTTGTTTGGTGCGGTAATTAACGACCTGCTTGTCAGATTTTTTCCTAATCTTCATGCACCCAATGAAGAAGGCAGGTCGTGGCGGGACAGCACCTAACTGGCTGGGGGCTGCCCAGCTTAGGCGGGCGGTAGCTGTCCAGTAAGACACGAAGGTCTCTCCCACCGTCAAAAGCAACCCCTGGCGTCAGCTCTACGCCAGTTGAGCAATGACTTATCACCGGTGTCTGTTGCTTCCCGTGTTGTGCCGACACTAGTGTTAGTAGCGAGGCTGGAGTGTCCTCTCCAGGTCGTAGGTGCAGAGTGTTTTGGATGAATGGACGGATGTAAGCCTGGGCAGTGTAATATGGAAGACAGGCTGTTGCCCATGCAACTTGTCCCCCCTCTCCACCTCGCTGACAGATCCAAAGGAACAGCAGGGCTGTTACGTTTTGGTGCCAACGCGGCCGCAGGAGCTGCGGAAAGTGACAAAGTTTGCCATCCAACCGCCTTAGGGGCCCCACATCGGATTTACTGTCAGGGTTTACTCCCTTAGCTAGATGGCCGCGGGTAGCTCTCCAGAGCTGGCGCCCTTTGATGGATCTAATTTATTTCCACCAGGGTTTCTAGCCACCCTCCTCACCATCCTCCTGAGAGGACTGGTGGGGTTGCTGGTTTAGTCGCCAGCAATTCGACCCTGTGACAGGTAGTACTGGGTTCCAGGTTACCAGTAGCGGATACATCTATCCGACCTGACCTGAATAATGTTGTAACACTCTACATAATGTTCATTCACCATGGCCGTGTCAGTCACGCTGGCTGCCCCCTTTTTGCAGGAACACTCAAAGACATCAAGTTGATGATTAAATGTTCTTTATTCTACGCTGGAAATCTCACCATCGATCAGCAGAAACAATCAAGGCGATACAGAGGGCAAGTCTCTACTATCAGAACCAAATCCTAAAACATCGTTACGAAAAGTAACTCTATGACATCCTCATGATGACAAGTTTCTACTGCGTTGCAGAGGACAAGCCTCCCACAACATCATAGACAGCAAGTCTCAGGCAGAGGATAAGACCTGCCTATCATCGCAGAGAGAGAGAGAGAGAGAGAGAGAGAGAGAGAGAGAGGGTAGATCCCCAGTGCAGTGGAGACCTGACAACCTCCTCTGAGTAATTCTCTCGCCTCCTCTCTGCCTCTTCTGCCTCTCTGGCTCTCTGCCTCTCTTCCTTCTGCCCTCTCTCTGCCTATCTCTGACCACAACGAAACGTTGTCTCGCTTATATACTTTTCACAACTGGGATCGTGTCTGATATCAATCATACAACCCTGTTGCTCAGGTGACCCTTCCAACAGATATGTTGTACGTAGCCATTATCAACATACGAAGTCAATTAGTTATACTCCACACGTACCATTGCCTATCGGTTAGAGTCGTGTCCAGCGATATGGACACGTTGCTTTTTGACAAACGCCACAAAGCTCGAGTGGAGACGTGTCCAGTTATATGGACACGTTGCTTGTTGACAAACGCCACAAAGCTCGAGTGGAGACGTGTCTAGTTATATGAACACGTTGCTTGTTGACAAACACCACAACGCTCGAGTGGAGACGTGACAGCAATATGGACACGTCGTTTGGGGATAAATATCCCAGGGCTTATCATGAGCTGGTAAGGCATGTTTCCACACTTAGAATGTGGACATGGGGTTTGAACAGCACAACCTCAATGTTTGCTTGTACCAGGTTGGTGCTGGTGGAATGGAAGGTTACATTATTTCAGAATCTACCTTGTGGACATACTAAACTTTCAAATAAACAGTGTCATACTTATCACCGCCACAACGAATACACGATACATGAAGTGGAACTCACGCACACATACAAGGTTCAGACCAAATATCCAGCATCATGGAATTCGATTCGTAGTCGCAGCAGCAGACATGGTTACAACTCTCCTCCATTTTCTTTGGTCCTGACTTCTGTGTGCTACTTTGTATACCTTCGAACTGCTGATACTGGTGATGTTATTCATATACGATATGAATGGTCTGCCCAAGTTTCTTTTGGCCTCAACTTTTCCTAGCAAAACTGTTGTCAGTAGGTTTGTGATGGTGTTGCAGGTTGCTTGGCCGATGTATTTCATTTTTCTTTAGTTGATTTCTGCCTGCAGTTGATATTGGACACTGAATTCGTTCAGAATGTTTTCATTTGTTCTTTTATCAGTCCATTTGACTCTAAGAAGCCGCCTGTAGAACAACTTCTCCGATGTTTCGATCTTATTTTCATCTGCTTTTCTGCATGTTCAGGCTTCACAGCCATGTAGCACTATTGGCTAGGTCAGACATTTTAGAATTTTTATTTTAAGAGCTGTTAGTATGCTTCCGTCTTTCCAGACGTTATTGAGTTGGATCATTTTCTGTATTACCATTTCTATGTTTTGTCCAGTACAAGTGCTATCATGAGCTTTAAGTGAGCCTAAATTATTAGAATTACTCACATTTTCTAAATCAGTCTCGTTGATTTGAATATCTCGATATGCTTAATTTTCTTCCCCTTTGAAGTGTATTACTTTTGTCTTCTTGGCATTTAGATGCCTTTTTGCCCACTGCATCTACTCTGTACATAATTCTTTTCATGATAGTGACATTGTCCAACATCAGTGCAGTATCATTAGTAGATTATAGATTTGTCATGTTTCGACTGCCATTTGTCATTCCCATGTCTTCAATATGTGCTTCTCTCAGGATCTACTTAGTGTGTATGTTGAAGAGATGAGGTGATAGGATGCAGCCTGATGGACTCCTTTCTTGATGCTGAAATATCAACAGTTTTGGATGTTCTTCTAAATGTTGCTTTTTGATCGTTGTGAAGGGCCGCAATAAGAGAAATGAGATGTTCGGCGAGGACTATCTTCTTCATAGTATTAAATTGATGATGGTGTGTGACACTTCAAATCTTTGTTGTCGTTGTTGAAAATAATGGTCTCTTGCTCGCCGTTTCAGATTTTCTTCATCATGATTTGTGAAATGGATAGCATGTCAATAGTTCCTCAGGTGGCGCGGTAACCAGATTGACATGTCTGACACTTTGTTTTCCATCTTCGATCTTATTCTGTTCAGTATTACAATGAGCAAAAATTATGCTGGCGTCAATGATGAGACCAATAGTTCTGTAGTTATTACAGTCGGTTCTCGTGCATGCTTGTGTGGTTGTCCTTGCGGTTCGCTCAAGGAGTGTATAAGCCGTGGTTGTGAATGACATGATCAACATCTTTCTCGTCTGGTCTGGTCGTGAACGGTTGTGATAAATAAAGAAATAGTAACACCAGCTCTGCCTTCCCTGAGTCTTCATTGTCAGACTGCCTTCACCAGCTGCACTCTTCTCTCCTGTTTTACACTTTTACCACCCACACTATCACATAAAGAACAAACAGTCATGTCAAAAAATGTTTTGTTGCACTTTACATGGCAAAAACAAACGAACAAGTTAGGGGAGGGGTCGCCAGGTCCTTGCATTAATGCAGTATAACCTTATTAAATTATAATTTTTACATGATTGTTCAACAGCTCATTCCTTCGGTTGTTTGCTGTTATTCCTTCCTTTACTGAGCTATGTCAGACAAAATTTTACCAACAAGGAGATCATTGCATGGATGGACACGTAATAGGAGGTGTGACGCTACGTGCCATTACCCACAGCATACCTCATCATACTTTTTGATTCTTGTTGAATTGTCCGAGTTGTGCAAGCTTTAGTTTTGTCCAATCTGACAATTAAAAGCCCAGATATTGACAATGAGGGACAGCAGACCTACGAAGTTCCAGTAACTTCAGTATCGCCGTAGAATGACAACCTAATGTTAAACTGAAGAACGTATTTTGATTATCTTAGCACACTTTGTAAAAATGTATTGCTTTAATCATGCTGTAAAATTAAATTGTGCCTGATCCAAATTCGGACGATATGACCAAAAGAAATTTGTCATTAATTATATAGAATATCCTGACTTATCTGTACGTTTATGAAATATATCGAAACACTCCTTGATTCCCAACATGACTGATATGTAGCAACTGACTGGAAGCTCATGTAAATGACCTAGCATCATGGGAAAAGTATGGTCTTCCGTTTTCAAATCAGTAATTGTAATTTTATAAAAAGCAGTTGAGGGGCTACCCTCACAAGAGTAATATCATGTTAGTGATAGTTCGTGTTTTTCCAGAATTGTTCGCACATATGCAGCTGCAGATTGTAACATATCTATATCTTTGCATATTGCATGGTCACGTAATAAAACGTCATGAGAGATCACGAAAATGTCTTAAGAAATGCCCAAGTTCAATTTCAGCTAGTGGGATTTAGTTTAGTGCTGCCACATATTATATCATTGTACACATTTTTGAGTGGATTCATAATTAAGATTATTTATTTTTGCTTTATAAATGATTGCTTTTGTAACAATATTTTTGTTTATTTCAAAGAAAATGTCTTTGTAGAAAGGGAGGGAAAACAATCAGTGTAATTTTGTTCAAATGATGTTTCCCCCTTTTATCTATGCTAAGGCACAAGCTTATCACTTTTTTCCTCCAGCTGCAGACAACTGTGTGGAGAGCTTTGAGAACTCAATGGAGAACAATAAGCATCTGCTGGAGGCCCAGGACTGTCCTTGCGACACTGAACACATGTTCTCCTGCCCCGCTGGTCAGCAGACCGTCACCTCCAAGGGCACTGGAGGTCAGGCCACGCTCTCTAAGGTCATGAGCGAACTGGCTCAACTGCATTCTGCCCAGGGTTTGTCTTTGGTGAGTTGTTTGTGCAGCTGAAAGTCAAAGATGAGAAATTGTGTATGTGGCTTTTGGGGCGGAGGATAAGACAAACAAAAAAAGAAAAAACAACAACAAAGAATGGAAGAAGAAAAGAAAAACATACATGTGCGCACACAAAGTAGTTCAGAAAATTATGGACGAGCAATGCTTAAAGCACTGTTAATCGTTGTCTGTTCTGATTGTTTGAGTTGAGGAAAAACATCATTTTCAGCTTTTCAGAAAAAAAATCGTGGCAGTAGTGCATCAATGCTGTTTTCGATTTTAGGAATAAGTTCAAACTTAGGGATTTCAAGTTGGACTACGCGCCGGGACCACAGAAAGAAAACAAAAGACTGATAATTGTTCAGATCCGAGAACATTTTTGACTGCTGCAAGTTTGAGACATGATGAACTTCCCCGAACAGCACCAGCATCCAAGGCTCCATGGTTTCAAAGTCTTCCTGTCTGAAATATTTCAGGAGAAAAAAGCTTTTTACAAATTATTTTGGTTTCATCTTAAGTTAAGATTTGGCAAATGAAACAGAGGAAGGAATGCAAATCTGAAGTGAATTTCTTTGACAGTTGTTTTCAGGTCATGCTTTGCCAGTTTGGATTTAGCAAAGAAAGAAGAAGGCATGCAGGATGGCTTGAATAAACAATGGACCTAAGCTGGGAATTTGTTTCAGTTTCGAGAATAAACAATAGGAACTAAGCTGGGGGTTTGTTTCAGTTTCAAGAATAAACAATAGGAACTAAGTCGGGGGTTTGCTTCAGTTTCAATTTTCTCGAACATATTCCGCAACATTGCAAATGCTAAGAGTTAAGGGGTGGGGTCATGGTGAGATAGAAAAACATTTGAAAATATTGTGGCATAAGCCATAAACCTGCACAAAAACCAGCTTGCTGCTAAAGTCTTGAAGGACTCTTAAACTTTTTAAGCTTTTAAGCAGTTTAGTATTTGTCCCAGATGGTCTTTTTCAGGGGTCTCGGATGATGTGTTGAGTGGAGATGATGACCTTCATTCATCAAGCTCCTAGTAAAGGCATCAGAATTAGGACAAGGCAATCCACCCTAAGCGTGAAATGTATGCAGAATGTATATATTTCATGTGTATTGGCTGTCACAGCTTCACGTAAAGTTTGTTCCATATCCTTCTCGTGGTAAGGGAGTGAGGTGGTAAAGACCAACTTCTCTCAGGGCCAGCATTATGTGTTTGGTGCCATCTCCTCTCCCTTGCTTCTTTACCTTCCCCAGTCTTGCTCAGTGTCAAGTACAGCTGAGTGGACTGAAGCTACAAGTACTAAATTTTATTTGAGCCAGATTCGAACCCATACTGTGGCATTGGAAAGCAGGAGTTCTTTCCCTGTGTCTAAAGTTAGAGTACCAATACAGATTCAGATGCTGGTTTGTGAGCACAACAAGGGATCATCACTATTGTACTTGCTAACAGAGGTCTCTCAGCGTGCAGCACGTGACCTTGTCACGTGACGTGTGTGCAGGACGCAAACCCCTATCTTACATCAGGCGTCAAACGTGAAAAGCTGGTGGCCAAGAAGTCCCCCATCTTGTCAGGAATGGTGCGTCATAAGCGGGTAAGTCTTGTGTCACACTTACCATCTCCATAGCTTCGAAGCCCAGCATCAGTAGAGGTTAGCACTTACCCATAGCGTTGTACACTCATCCGATACTGCACAACATTTTGTTTCCACACAGTTGTGTTTTGCATTTCTTGTCTGCTTCATATCATTGTTGGCACAGAGTGGTAGAGCTTTTTCAGTTTGGATTCATGGTAGAGTATGTGTTTTTGGTTTTTAATTCCCTTGCTTCCTGCTTCCTTCTGTAACTGGCAGATTTGAGTAGAGCGTGTATGGGACTATGTCAAATCCCTTTTGAATAAATTCCAATTCCCCGACCTGTGTGTTTTCGGATCTGATTGTCCAAGTTTGTTTATCAGCCTTGAAGTGACTGCTGATGTTCAGACTGCTGGAATGATAAGACTACGAAATAAAAGTCAAGTCTCACGAAATGCCACAAGATTGTCCGTCTTTGAACTTGGTGACTTACTTTCATGCCCCATCACTACATGATCCCTTATACCATCATCATCGATCATCTGACCTAAGACCTTTCAGTAGGGGGGGGGGGGGGCAAAAAATGAGCTGGGCAATACACAAGATAATAAGAATCTGAAGGATTTCTTTAGGTGTTCCACATAGAACAATTGAAAGGGGATTATTTCATTCATAACATTTTATTGGCCTCAGAGATTTGTCTGTTGTTTACAATCAGGAATCTCAGTCTGCTCTATACGATTGGAAAGAGATACATTGTAGCACCACAGAGATCTCAGTCTGCTGTTTAGGATCTGAAAGAAGTGGACTGTATCACCTCAGAGAACCCTCTTGCATAGGATCTGAAAGAGATACATTGTATCACCTGAAGGAATTCGTGTTGTATACAACCTGAAAAAGGTATAGTGTATCTGCTAAGATATCTGTATACGGTCTGAAAGAAGTACACTGTATCCCTTGAGATTCTCTGTTACATATGATTCGAAAGAGGTGCATTGTATCTCCAGAGAGATCTCTGTACGATCTGAAAGAGGTGCAATGTATCACCTGAGAGATCTCTTGTTATATACGATCTGAAAGAGGTGCAATGTATCACCTGAGAGATCTCTTGTTATATACGATCTGAAAGAGGTGCAATGTATCACCTGAGAGATCTCTTGTTATATACGATCTGAAAGAGGTGCAATGTATCACCTGAGAGATCTCTGTACGATCTAAAAGAGGTATATCGTATCACCTGAGAGATCTATGTTGTCTACGACCTAAAAGAGGTGCATTGCATCAAAGTCTGCCTCAGAGACCTCAGTCTGTTGTAGATGATTTGAAAGAGGAAAGCCAGTATCAAATTCTGCTTTGGCGGTTTCCATTTCACTGCTGACAGCATGTGAAAATGAAACCCTTTCAAGACATTTTTTAGCGTATAGCCCTACTTTTTGCCATTGACTGTGCAATGAAGTGATATAATCATACTGCCAAATGATCAGATTTTATGAAGACCATCTTTTAAGGTACAGTGACAGGCAGAAAGAGAAGCAGATCAAAGAAAGTTGGGAGGAAAACATTAGAAAGTGGACACATCACGGATTTTAGCGATTCCTAGGCAGCAGCAAAGAACTGAGAGAGCTGATAAAATTGTCAGGAAATCATTTCTGGTGTCCCAACGACCCATCCTAAGTAAAGAGACGTGTGAAGGTGCCTTGTAGACCAACACTAACATGACTGGACCTTACTTCTTGAAATTCGGTGGGTTATTTTTTTCAGACATATATGTTTGGGCTTATGTAACTTCAGATTCACAACATTGAGACAGGTTGATAAGTTTAAATATCTGGGAACGGTCATCTCACCAGACGGCAGATGCACATCAGAAATAGCCAGCACAATCGGCCAAGCCAAAACAGCATTCAAGAAGATGAAAAGCGTTCTTACCAACAAATGTCTATCAGTTAACATCAAGAAGAGAGGGTTTTTTTTAGTGTTATAGAACCTATAATGTTATACGATTGTGAGGACAGTAACATGCAAAGTCAGAACAAGAGGCAACTGAAATGTGGTTTCTAACAAGAATGTTGAGAGTTCCATGGATAGCGAAGAAAACAACGAGACAGTCTTGAAGGACGCAGACACAAGATCATTTATAAAGAAGATTAGATAAAGACAAGCAACATGCATAGGCCGTTTTATGAGGAAAAAGAAACTAGAACACCTGGTCACAACAGGAAAGCTGGAGGGAAAGAGAACACCAGGTAGACCCAGGGAGAAAATATTGGACGGTCTTGCAGGGTGGCTGAGGATAGAGAGGGTGGGAGATGTGCTTGCAGCGACAAGGGATAGATTCATATGGAGGGCCATGATTGCCAACGCCACGCGGCAGGGCATATGATGATGATGATGAACTTCAGACTTTGTTGCACAGTATTTCTACACTTCAGGCTTTCTATCTCACTGCAAATCGTCCCCTCCTTCTCCCTACAACACTTATGATGATGACAAGCAGATAGAAAGAAAGAAGATAATAAGATAATTTTACACACAACCTTTACAAAGCTGTTGAATTAATTACCTACCTCTTGTATGTAACGGACCAACTTCACATGTCTTAACTACTTGTTGCTGCATCCCAGAGACAGATGGAGGATGCTATCTGTCGTTGCATCCCAGAAGTCCCCAACGATCACACTGATTATGGAATTAGTTGATGATGATCATGACATCTTGTGCTTTACATACGAGTAACTTCAAAGATAAGTCTTGAAATGATATTTAACCCTATCATTGCCCCAGCCTGGATATATTCCGAGCTGGAAGTGCATTCTATACACTCGTAATCCAGAATTTTTTTCGGGTGATGACAAGATGTTTATGAATCATTTTTGAGTGAAATATGATTACAAATACTTCGAGACTGATTGGAAGCAATCTACAGTACATGTCAAGTCTGTAGGCAGAATATCAGGTATATATTCCAAGCATATATGAAATATAGTGATGTGAACATAGCAAAGTCAACATTCCACGACATAAATGTTTGATAAAAAATATATTTGCATTGGGAAGTAATGAGATTAATTCACTTCTTCAAAATCTTTTGTCAACAGTCTCGAGAGCAGCCAGACTGGAACCCCTTTTTCGAAGGCAAGCAGCTGGACGTTGCCGCCAAGAAGTCACCAGCAGTCATACCGAACCACTAAGGGGAACCCCAACAACACAGACCAAGAAACAACACAGTATTTTGTCCTTGGTCTTCTGGAAGCTTCCAGAGCTTTCTTTAATATGTTATTTGTTCTGACATGACGGTCAATAAAGACACAGCGAGAATCCAAGCAATTTATTATTTAATTAACGTTATGAGTTAACTTTTCCATTCCTTCATTTACACTGATGCACATACATACACATGTATCTCCATCTGCTCAACCTAATTTTCCAAGAATGATGTTTTAAAATGACAACACCACTGTGAAAATCTGGTCATTCAAGCATTTCAGTAGGATAAGGTGAGATGTAAGGAATGATTTACTATTGAAAAGACCGGCAGTAAGAACAGTTACTCAAAGATTTGTCATTTATCATCCGGCAGCAAGGAGAGTCATTACTCATAGATTTTTCATTTATCAGTTGGCAGCAAGGAGAGTTACTCTTTGATTTACAATTTATCCTACGATTTATTTATCTAACATTCTTACGCATCTAGATTAAGAAATCGGGCAGGATGATAGTGGACAGGAGAAATTCAGGGCTTTCTTCACGGATCTGTGATTTTACGTATATTGTATTTTCATGCATTGAGGTAAAAAAGATCAGGCTGGTAGTTGAAGATTGTATTATGAAACAGGAAAGTTAACTACATTAACACTATGTTAATGTATACAATCAGTGTATTTTCACGTATCACAGAAACACACACATAGACACACAGACAGCACACACGTTTCATTCTACTACAGTTCGTTTCCTTGTACTGGTACTCTATTGTGACCAATGAAGTCACGCTGTATATTACTCTTATATGATAATATGTGTGGGAAAGATTGTTAATGCTTTTAGACCTGAAAGGATAACAGTGAGCTTGGTTTTCAACTGCAGTCTTTTTAAATAAATTTGGACTTGCTTTTAATGTGGTGTTAGCCTGATGTGGCCCTAGTAGTCGGCTGGGCTGTAAACAGTATGAACAGTTTTACTGTTGTATTCTTACACAGGTATGAAATTATGGAAATAACTAGTGCAGTTTTATTTTTTGAGGCATTGTACAGAAAATAGGAATTTGTGGACAGGCAGTTTCAGCAAGTCTACGTCTGTATCAGGCTTGGTGAAAGAACACCAAGTTAAGCTTTCCTTACTTGACATTTTACATTCTACATGTATTTTAAACATTACAATGATTGAGATTTTATGATCATACAAATAAATTATCAATGAAAAATATATAGTATGATACATATACAGTTCACCCATCCACGTCACTGAACTACCTTATATTATATGTTCCAGTTATGGTGTTATCAAAATATATTGATATTCCTTCCCATCGTTGTTGTCAATTTTTTGAAAGTTTTTATTGTAACTTCTGAACTACTGCAACAAAATGTATCTGGACAGCTCAGTGCTGGGTGTTTGATATATATTTCTTACATTAAACAACAGTTACTAATGCCTGCAGGATGGTAAAGAGATCATGAAAACAGCTGTACTGTTTCTGTCATGTGAGTGTCTTGTCTGGAAGTATCAGGCCATCAGAGCATCGTCTACGAATGTCTACTGTGGGGTACAAGTTATAATGATTACCCACGTTTGTAATGATGACAGTGATTCTACGAGCTTGACCATTGTGAGTAGCTTATTCCGTTGGGATACTGTCTGCATTGTACAGGTTGCTGCCACCACAGAATTAGTATAATTGTGAGTTGGTTATATGTGAAGCCCCCTCGTTTACTGTAACAGTTGACTTTTGTCTGTTACAAAATGATATCAATAGACTGCCTGCCCATGAAACACATTTTTGACAATATTTTACCATTTCTAAAGGTTACTGTCTTAGAACATTGCAGCTGTCTCCAAAGGGTACAGGGTACAGACTAATCCTCGTAATTGCCTATAATCCTTCAACTAACCAGTTCTTTGTCAGAAATGATCAGTATATGATAACATACAAGCTATATCAACCTCAGTTTTCACTGGACAAAGACATATCTCTCTACTGAAAATTGTTATTGGCCATCATTGAGTAACTTTTCTTGGCTTTTCACTGGAACAATTCACAGCCTCTGTTTGCAAACGTCGATGTTTTGATTTTTGTCTTTGAAAATTTGAATGTCCTCAAAATTTGAAGGGTAAAAACATGGGGTATGATCTGTTCGATTTGGGTAATTATACAATGCAGACAGGCTGTCTCACACATCCATCGACTCTTGCTCATAAAAGATTGAATGTCTAAGTTTTAAAGAGTAACACGATCAATAATTTCAGAGGAATGAAGATTCTAAAATCTTGCTGATTGCTGATGCAAAAAGAACACTAATTATACCCTTGGTGAGTGCAAGCATAAGACTGTTCACTCGCTTTTAGTGTCTTTCTCCGTATCAGCATTTCCAGCCTCCTTCATATTCTTTTCAGTGTTATATTCCACTCCCACTGTTCTTGGTTAAAATAATGTTTGGTCTGCATTTATCAATGTTTTGGTCTGGCTTTTCTGGTCTTCTCAGTGTTTTTGGTCTTGCGTTTCTTTGATTTTCTGGTATTCTGTCTCACTGTTGTTGTAGTTTTAGTTCAGACACAGTTCAGTATCTCACTCCACCACGAAGCCATCACTGAAACAATGAGTTAGTTTCCAGAGAAACCACAGATACCATATGACTTGTGACAATTCTTCACACGTTCACAATTCTACAGATGTTCAATTGTTAACCATTGGCAGAAATTTGTAAAAGCCAAAAGAAAACAACGATGATTTTAACATGATTTAGCAGCCCTCACTTGGTTTCTCGGTACATTTTATTTAATCAAAGTTTCTCTAACAGCTGTCTTTTCATACGAAAATCAAAACGATTTATTCATGTTTACGTTTGAAATATGGGAGGGAACTTGCTGTTCTTCTCTCTCTTTTCTTCTCTGGACAAAAAAAATGTTACGTCCTGGAAATAAGCTTATCCTTAAATTTTGCTGAACAATGATGTCTTCATTTGTTATAATTCAAAACACACTTGTTTTTTTCCACATTAACTAAAAACAATCCCTGTGAAAATCGCCCATCGTCTCTATACCTTAAGTGACAAGGAAATCTCTATTTGTCACGATATAAACCACTTGTAAATTTGTACAGACGATTATTTGTCGTAAAGTAGTGTTTCTGTCCATCACTGAAATTTGACGAACAAAAACGATTACTGTAAAACGTCACGTCAAAGTGCTTGTACTGTAGATAACTCTCTGCAGCTTCATCATCAGCTAGTCCCATCTGTTCATGAAGTCTTTATCTGTGGCCTATGTTTCGCCATCACCAGCACCTCTATTAGAATTGTGCCACTAAAAAGCAGAGCTGATTTAGTCCTCACTTAATGGAAGTCCTGTAGCCTACTTGGGAGCCACGTGTTTCGCTAGTGTGTATTTCGCCTACCGGTACCTTTTGTCCTTCAAAACTTGTCTCCCCCTTTTCCTTGACTGTGTCAGCTGGATCATTTTGCCTACATATTCATTCATTTCACTAGCAGAGAGCAAGGACAGACAGAAAAAAGGCGGACAAACTGAAAACATCCCTGGGCAAAATGATCACTTTTGTGACTGTTTAGATGAAACAACGTGTAGGTGAAATACTCATAGGTGAAACGTAAGTACGACGTGCGTAGTCGAAACACACACAGGCAAAACGTGGTACCCTGTTGTCCTTTCCTTCCGCTCAATGTTTACTTGCTTCCGTTTCTTCCAACACACCCTGATGACTGACATGTGAAGTTAAAGGGCCGACATAACAATACGATCTCAACTGTAATATAAAACCTGTGATGTGTCGTGATATATGTCCCCTCTGTGATCTGTCTCCTTTTCCTTTCGCCCCATTCCTTCTTTCCATGAATAAAAACATTTGTTGTTTACTTACTAGTTGAGTGAATTTTACATCTTTCATTTTAGATATACAGCAACACACCGACTGATTAAAAGGCAAGATCGTCAAGCCATTTTAACATCTCCCTTTTCATACAAAACTGATGACAGACAATGCAGATTTTGTACTTCTCAAGGACACTGTGACCTTGGAGAAGCTTCAGTTGAAATAAAAGTTGACATGCATCGAGGCAATGATGAACTGACACGAAGGAGAAGACAGATCTTAAATATCGTCAGAAGTTCTTCAGAAAATGCTGTTAACACACTTTCATCAAAAGCACTTTTTGGGAGGGCCTGTGTAATTTTCATTTACTGATTGTATTTATTTACTGTTTTCAGTAGTTTTTACCTTGACCTTCAAAAGTACGAATTCGTGACTTCTCAATAGTCTAAACATTTTGGTAACAGACAGACGGCAAACAAACAGACATCTCTCCTGGTAATATGAAATAATCTGCCTTAAACAAAGGTGAGATAAAAAAAATAGATAAAAAAAAGAGTGTGTGTGTTCTGTTGTTTCAAAGATTTCAGTTTCATTTTCCTCAAGGTGTCTCTATGCCATTTCAACATCACTTTTATTTTCAAGATGGTAGGCCTACCTCAATGCTCAAAATATTTCTAATTTCTATACATTAGCCCACTCGCTCCCTCTCTCTATCCACTAGCTGAAAAAAGCAACCCTTTTACTCCTTCGCCCTAGCCATTGGTTTCTGCATGAAACTAGTGGATATGATGAGGGAGTGAAACGGTTAGGATTTTGCTTTGCTGTCGTGGCTGATAATGCAGGAAGAAGCTGATGGATATGAAGAGAAAGTGGAGGGGTTAATATTGAAAAAAAAAAAAGTAACTCTGCCTCTCAGCTGCTTTTGAATGACTGATCAAGACACATTTCAAGTTTGAAAAAGACTGACAGGATCTTTACCATTTTTTGCTGATCTAAATAAAAGAGGCTTCTAGGCAAAGCATCAAATCATCCTACCTATTTTATTTTCTCTAAAGATAGTGCTACAACCACAGACGTGTCAGTTCCACATCTTCATAACATTTGGGAAAACTATTCTGGGACACGACTACACATCATAAGCAAACTGGTCCGCACAGAATTAGAGCTCCCACCTTCTAATGTAACTTTGTTTCAAGCTTGGCTTGAGAAAACTTGGTGCAGGCTGCCTCCTGCCCCCCCCCCCCCACCCAGCTGTGAATGGGTACTGATCCTGTTCAGGATTGGGGAGGGAGAATAATACAGCAAAGGAGAACTGAGGGATACCGCCTTCATTGCTAGGCATGAGAAAAGCTGTTCAAGTCTTTTCCATCTCATTCCCCTACGACCACTAGTTATGGGACTATCTTTGCATTACTGGTACCTCTACCTGAACAACCAAAGCATCACACACATAAAAATCAGACAGGGTAGGCCTTTAAATTTTGGGTGTGGCAGGGAAAGTTGCAGCATACGTCACAGAGACAGCAAATCAAATCACTTTTCAAAAATGGAAACATTCTTGGATGTTCGATGTTTATTCGCATTTCTTCAATAATATATTGGTGACTGTATCAGAGTACATCAAGAAATCAATGCATGTTCACACACTTCCACTTGTGAAAAAAAAATGGGTGAAAGTTTCCACCTCAGGGCAGAAATCCGCCATTTTTAAAATGCAAAGTAAGGAAATCCTTATGATACGCCTTTTTTTCTTTCTGTTTTTGTTACTTGTGGGGGTGTGCTTCACGGCTGTCCTTGTACCTAACAGAGAACCAATTTGAAGCACTTAAGTGCACTCTGAGAGGCTACCAAAGAGCCTCATTTTTTTTTCTTCAGACCCCTAAGCGGGGCATTGCCCCTGCACCACACTGTTGCTTCAGCAACCCCTGGACCCTGGCCTCTGTCCTTATTTTCTATTTCGGAAACTTTCACCCATGAAATAACAAAACAACACAACACACACACACACACACACACACACACACACACACACACACACACACACACACACACAGAGAGAGAGAGAGACTCCAACCAACTAACCATCCAATAGAAATCTAGATGGTCTACCAGTCAAAGTGGCAAGGGGTTAGCATAACAAAGTACTGAGTGGAAGGTCTTGGGTTTGAACCCAAGTCAGTCAAAAAATGGCTTGCTGGGGAGACGGACCACACCGTCAAGACTCATCCACTTTATGGATGTGTCGCTGAGGGCATTCCTCAAATTTCCTAACACTGCAGGTGTCTGTACTTCTTGGGCCTGGTTGACTACAGGATATATTATGAAACGATGAACAGTCCCGTCACACAGTCTCAAATGGAACCCCACAGCATCATCACTATCATCCCCAGTCTCATCAACATAGCTTTGTGAACAATTATCACAGATTCTGTGGCCTTTCATGTCCTCTCATGGTAACTTCAGTTACAGCTGAAATAAGCAGGGGCAGAGAAAAAGTTTGGGCAGAAAAAAACCCACTTTATAATAATAAGTTTCAGTTTCAGTTTCTCAAGATGACGTCTCTGCACTCGGAATGAATTCCATATGCACAGGTGCCATGTGCATGGTGATCAAGGCAAAAATCCTTCAGCCCGCACATAAACCCATGAGCTGGCCAGGTCATAATTAGCGTTTAAAGCCCAATCAACTGTTCACAGCCATATCAGAGCTACAACCATCTCAAACAAAATGCACATCTAAACACATTGATGACCTCGGAATGAAAAAGAAAACATGAAGAGTAATTACACAATTGTTGCATTGATGCAAATAATCTAAGGATATGTTCTTGGAGCTGGCCATTCTGCTGAATTTATCACCACAGGCAGTCAAAATAAAAACATGAGTATAAATGCATAAACATGATTAACATCACAAAAAAACTGGCCTTAGTACCTAAACTGAATTGCCACTAAGCAGTTCACATTTCCCTACAGAGCTAAAAATGCATCATCATCATCATCATCAAGTGCCCTGCAGCATGCCATTGGCGATCATAGCCTTCCATCTGTTACTCTCCCTTGTTGCTTCAAGCACCTCTTCCAAACTCTTTAGTCTTCAGCCACTCTGCAAGTCCATCCAATATTTTCTCCCTGGGTCTACCTGGTGCTCTCTTTTCCTCCAGCTTTCCTGTTGTGATAGTATTAGACATATTATCTTTAGAGTAAGAATGTTCAAAGTTGTGGAGAATCTAACATCAATCAAAAAATGGCCTATAAATGTTGCCTACCTTTTTCTAATCTTCCTTAGGCCTATCAACGATCTTCTTGTGTCTGCCTCCATCAAGGCTGTCTCGTTTGTTTTCTTTGCTGTCCATGGAACTCTCAACATTCTTCTTAGAAACCACATCTCGGCTGCCTCAATCTTGTTCTGGCTTTGCTTATTCACTGTCCACATGTACTTAATTATCAATCCTAATACTCAAAAAGTAATAAAGTTTTATTGAAAACATGAGAGCAAATAAACCAGCAAGGCTGAAAATGAGAATGAACAAGCAAAACTAAGAACGAGAAAGAAAATGATGGAAAGTAAAGGACCAAAGCAGAAACAAAGAATGTGAGAAAAGAGGAAGGTGAGGACACTATGAATACTGACAGAGACCCCGGCATCTTCACAGGAGGAGTGTGGAATCTGGGTTTAAACTTGACAAAGGTCCATGTATGACAATCTGAGAAATTTTTTCTAACACATTTTGTCTTCAGACATGGTGAAACAGCACACAGGAGCCATGATGAGAAAACGGAAAGAAAGAAAGATAGAAAAAGCATGAAACTGAGAATGATCAAATGAAATATCATAATTCATGGTGCATCAAAATTATGTTTTTCTTTATTTGATTATTTACATTTCATCACAGGTCTGATTTATATTTATCAATATTGAAAACATCTTCACTTCTGTCACCAAATACAAACAGAAAAACCCACAAGACTCGGAACTTCCAAGCTGTCAATGTTGCTAAGATACCTAGAAAAAAAAAATCAGTCTTCTCCAAAATTAACAGTAGAATGACGTGGCTTGATTCATACCAGAGTCAGTTGTTCAAAAAGTTTTCTATATCGACTTCTAACAAAGCCTTCACAGAACTGTCTGAAGGCAAGTTAAGTCAAGTCAATTCCATTATCTCCAGACGAAAAATCACAAACTGTCACAAGAAACATGCCAAACAAAGAGCCACTGAACCACACGTTGCACACATTCACACACTTGTCATGAGGAAGGCCCTCTAAGGAGTCGAAACATAGACAACTCTTTGAACAACTGAATAAGCATGGTAAGGAGTTTGCACTCTGACAATTTTATGCACTTAGCCTAAATCTGCAAACAACTTTCTGGGGACTTCCTGAGCCCATACAAACTGCATGCATGGGTAAGATCTTGAAACAGGGATAAGAGGGAGTGAAGGTAGGGACTTAAAACACTTAACTGACATCACTAGAAAGATGGAAACACTTAAGATGGGCAGTAAACAGCCGAGTTATTAATGTTGAGGCTAGGACATCAGATCTTGAGTCAATGGCTCTATCAAAAGAATGCCAATTTCTCATATCACCTGCACTTACTCTCCTTCTTCGCATCTAACAAATGAACCGACCGGCCTGTGTTAAACAGAAAAAAAAGGATAAAGTAGTAACAATAATGAAGACTTATACAGTGCAACATCTTGGGAAGCAAGATGCTAAGCAAAGTCATTACAGTCATATTATAAAGTATGGCAGATTTGGATATCAATCTACGTGTCCAGAGTATTAGACATATTATCTTTAGAGTAAGAATGTTCAAAGTTGTGGAGAATCTAACATCAATCAAAATAAAACAGGACACAATTTAGACAAGTATCAAACATTGATGTCACATAATCACTTCAATTTCTCCCTAGAATGAAATCAATCGTTCCAGAAACTTTGGACACACATATATACACATAAGCACTGATCTAAATGGTACATCTTTGTTCCACCAAACTACTGTACTTGTATGCAGCTGTTGTATGAAGAAGCACAGCACACAACAATGGTCAAACATAAATTTTTCAGCTTGTATAATTGATCCTATAGCATGATGTAACATTGGATACTGTACTTTGTGTCCAACTTGTTTATAAATCAATAAAAACTACAGGGGTTGTGCCCCTTTGTATGCAACGTTTATGAACCAATAAAAACTACTGATGTTCTGCCATCTATCCTGTAACATTTTAATTACTAGTATTCTTATAAATCACTCTTGTGTAGTGCTATTATATGAACTCATTTGGGCTAACTGCATGT